>SJYX01008819.1:119915-219979 GCA_006410675.1 Oreotragus oreotragus
TGAGTGAACTCTGGGAGTTGGTGATGGACAGGGAGGCCTGGCGTGCTGCAGTTCATGGAGTTGCAAAGAGTCGGACACGACTGAGCGACTGAACTGAACTGAAACATATGCACAAGTTTGAAGTAAATTCAGGTTTATTTTCTTTTATTCGCATAGCTTTGCGGGGCGCTATGGGGAGAGAGATGTGTTTTTCTTTTCCTGGATTATAATTTAATATTAATGCTATCTTTCTGTGCAAATTTGGATGTCGTAAGAGTATTGGGAGGAAAAGGATTCATTTCCTAAGCAATCCGAAGAGGGGTCACATCTTTGAAGATCTGCAAAAGAGGCATGACTGGAGGAAGAACTGTTTACGAATTAATGACCAAGACAGTTACAACGTTTTTCTGATGTGGATGGAGCTTTGCATCACTCATAGTGAGACCCAGTGATATTTGTGACTGGGTTCTGTTCCTCCAAGAGCATCAGTGGGAGCCGTTTGTTTGTGCTCAAAATTCACAGCCACACATGCCTCTTTAATGGCTCAGTGGTAAAAGGATGCACAAATATACAGAAAATAGATATTGAACAACGACCTATTGTATGTAGCACAGGGAACTCTACTCAGTATTCTGTAATAAGCTACATGGGAAAAGAATCTGAAAAAGAATGAACTCATATATATGTATAACTGAATCACTTTGTCGGGGAAGGCAATGGCATCCCACCCCAGTACTCTTGCCTGGAAAATCCAATGGACAGAGGAGCCTGGTGGGCTGCAGTCCATGGGGTCGCTAACAGTCGGACAGACTGAGTGACTTCACTTTCACTTTTCTCTTTCATGCATTGGAGAAGGAAATGGCAACCCACTCCAGTATTCTTGCCTGGAGAATCCCAGGGATGGGGGAGCCTGGTGGGCTGCCGTCTATGGGGTCACACAGAGTCGGACACGACTGAAGTGACTTAGCAGCAGCAGCAGCAGCAGCCTGTTACTGAGTGGAAATAGGCTGGCTTTTGAAAGCTTGATGTTAGTGAGGCTCATTTATGTGTTGGTCACATGCCGAGGGCACAGGCTTGCTGTCTTCAGGTCAGGAGAGGGGAGACTTGGATCAGGCAGCTGCCTTTGTTCTGCCAGACCCTGTGCTAAGTGAAGTGTGATGTGGACAAGCTCTTTGAGGTGCACAGAAGTTGTTGTCTGACATGAGAAGACTAAGGAATAAATTGGGTGACCTGTGGCCCAGGCGCCATAACTGGTTTAAGGTGGCAATGACAAGCACTGATAGAGAAGCTCACCCCACAGTGGGGACTGCTGGGAACACAGGTGTAGAAACTGACGGCTGAGGGTTCAGTTCGAACTCCTTTCAGTGTTTTAGGGTAAGTTAAATTAAACCTAAGTTTCCTTATCCATAACACAAGGATTATGGTACCTGCTGTACAGGGTTAAAAGCAGTAAGTTAAGGGCCACAGACTTCACAGATATCTCCCTTCCTTTCTTCTTCCTTCCAGGTAGTTCTTAAGGTGAAGAGCAGTTGTGAGCTACAGTGTTGGGGGAAGTCATATCTTTAGATATGGATGTGCAAGATGCTATCTGAGTGGTCCAGAATGGAAGGCCAGTGTTTATGGCTAGAAATACCCTGGGTTCCCTGCTTGGACAGGTATAATATGGATGACAGTGGTTGCCCAGCTCCTGGGGCTGCTTTTCCAAGTGTATCTGCTCAGGAGAGATTCTGGGCTTCCCATCTTTACCCTGTGTGCGAATGTGGGTGTAAACTGGCCCGTGCACCAAAGAGGACTGTCAACAGCCATGGCCCCTTTGACCCAGGGATGCCGAGAGGAGTCCTGAATAGAATGCCGCCTTTTATCGGGGACCGGTGTGTGTTTGGAGACTGGGTGTGAGTTGACTTTCTGAAAACGGTTGCAAATTGGCAAGTTTTGTAAAAAATATCAGAGATTGGGAAACTAGATAGCAAACCAGCCCTTGAACACTCAGAAAATAGACTGGCTTCTAATGAGTAGAAAACACAAGTTCTTTTAACTTATTAAATTTGAAAAGAACAGTAATGAATGTATAGGGATGGTTTGGATGGAGCCTGCTCTGTGTAGGTCCTTCATGTAATCGTTAGAGATTTCATAAACCAGATTATGCCTGAGGTGGGGGAGGATTTTATATCCAATTCAGATGACTTATTGGTCTGTTACAGAAGTTAAAAAATGGTTCAGTGTGGCCTTTCAGAGACGTATTATTACCGTGCTGCTTTTTTTTTTGGTGAGCATTTTCAGTTTTATTGTTATAAGTTGCTGAAAACTATTTCCTTTGTATTTTTGAAAGTTTAATTTTGATACCGAAATTTTTTACTAGAAGAGAAATTTCTTCCCAGTATCATTTCTTCAAGTGGAGAGTTATTTTAAAGCTGCTGCTGCTGCTGCTGCTGCTGCTGCTGCTGCTAAGTCACTTCAGTCGTGTCCGACTCTGTGCGACCCCATAGACGGCAGCCCACCAGGCTCCCCCGTCCCTGGGATTCTCCAGGCAAGAACATTGGAGTGGGTTGCCATTTCCTTCTCCAATGCATGAAAGAGAAAAGTGAAAGTGAAGTCGCTCAGTCTGTCCGACTGTTAGCGACCCCATGAACTGCAGCCCACCTGGCTACTCCGTCCATTGGATTTTCCAGGCAAGAGTACTAGGTATTAATAATATTATTACAGTAATACTTAATGTTTATAGCCCTTCAGATATGCAATGCTTTCACAAGCACATTATCCTGCTTGAACCTCACAACCCCTAGAAGTCAGTATTGTTTTGCCTTTTTTAAGCTGTGAGAAAAGGTGACTTTTGAGTGAAGCCATATAGTTGAATCTAAGAAAAGTCTTCTAACTCTGTGTCTAATATATCTGCTGGCTTTCTGTATTGCCTTTTTTTGTTGTTGTTAGAAGCACTAAATCTAATCTTTTTTAAAATTTATTTTTAATGAGAGGAGAAATTACAGCATTGTGCTGGTTTCTGGCATACATCAACGTGAATCAGCCACGGGTTTACATATGTCGCCTCTCTCCCACCTCACCCCTCTAGGTTGTCAGCAGTGGGTTTGTTGGGCCATGTAGCAAATTCCCACTGGCTATCTATTTTACATAGGGTAATGTCTATGTTTCAGTGTTAATCTGAGAGGTATTATTTCTGCGTGAACCAGGATTACTCTTATTATCACTAGACAGCTAATATTGAATTGTTGTTGTTGGCCAGGCTCTGTGCTGAAAGGCTCTTACATATATCCTCGCATCTAATCTTCACAATACTCATAGGAAGTGGATACTGTGTTGTAACCATTTACAGCTGAGGATGTGAGGTGTAGGGATATTAGATCATTTGCCCCAAACACGGCTAGAAAGCAGTAGAGCTAGCTCAGATGCGTCAGTCTTGAGAAGCACTGTCAGGTCTGTAGGAATTGTCTGACATGTACAGTTAATTCATGGGGTATATCTCTACAGCTTCCATTTCTGTCCTTCTGTTCCTCTCTGTCTTTAGTTCTTTGCCTTAAAATCTATGTGTAAATCGTGCTAATTTAGCACTGTCTGTCATGACCCCACTGTGACTTGGTTCTTCCTGTCTGTGCCCCTTCTGATTGCTTTAGATTAACACACATCTGCCTGGAAGCTTTGTCTTTCTGCATGTCTTTGGAAGAATTAGAATCAGTCTTCCTGCCATGAAGGTGTCTCAGGCAATCAAAAAAAAAATTTTTTTTTTCATATAATGATGGAGTTTTGACTAATTCTGCTTTCTTGTAAAATGCTTTGCATTAGATTTTTGTCCCTGTTCCTAGCTGTACTTAATGGTATTGACCAAAATCATTTTCACAATTAAGATGAGGAAATTTTTTGGACTCACGTCTTGAAGCTCCTTTCAAAACTTACAATTTGGGGAAATAAAAAATCTCTTATGAAGGAAACATGTTTTCCTTTTGCTAAGCCAAGTTATGCTACACAGCTGGGAACCTTCTGGGTAGGGAACCCTTAGCAGAAGTCGCCTTCCTTCACTTATAGCATTTAAAATCATCCACTATCACCATTTACATCTTTATTGTCATCTGGGAACATATCTAAAGTCCCTGCCTATGTAGCATTTTGCATATCACTAAAGCGGGGGTGAGGGAATTTTTGAATGTCTCTGCTCACTGAAAGGAAACATGAGTTTGGATTAGACCAGACTGCATTTTGAAAGACCAGGGTAGCCCAGCTGTTCTGAGGAGGCCCTTCTAGATTCCAAGAGGCATAAATTCCAAGATTTATGATATAAGTTCTAATTTTATGCCTTTCCTAGATATTGAATAGTATTTTTGGCTTCATTTAGAAAGTACTTAGTATATTTATGCTGACTTCATAGGAACTAACACATACTTGAACAACCTTGAATAATTTTGTTTTATCTTTGCTTTTATAACATTGTTGTGTCTCAGTTCAGATTTAAGAATGCTGATCAGGGCTGTATGTGTGTGTGAGTGTGCTTAGTTGTTCAGTCATGTCTGACTCTTTTGCAACCCCATGGACTGTAGCCCGCCAGGCTCCTCTGTTCATGGGATTTTCCAGGCAAGAATACTGGAGTAGGTTGCCATTNATTTAAGAATGCTGATCAGGGCTGTATGTGTGTGTGAGTGTGCTTAGTTGTTCAGTCATGTCTGACTCTTTTGCAACCCCATGGACTGTAGCCCGCCAGGCTCCTCTGTTCATGGGATTTTCCAGGCAAGAATACTGGAGTAGGTTGCCATTTCTTCCTTCAGGGGATCTTCCCAATTCAAGGGTCAAACCTGGGTCTCCTGCATTGCAGGCAGATTCTTTACCATCTGAGCCACTGGAGAAGTCCATAAAATATAAATATATATACAAATTATTGTTGTATATATGTTATGGTCTTTGCAGGTGTCTTAGTGGTAAACAGTCTGCCTACCAATGCAGAAGACGCAGGTTCCATCCCTGGGTTGGGAAGATCCCTGGAGGAGGAAATGGCAACCAGTATTCTTGCCTGGAAAATCCCATGGACAGAGGAGCCTGGCAGGCTACAGTCTGTGGGGTCGAAAAGAGTCAGACATGACTCAGCAACCGAGTATGCACACATACATTTGTGTTATAACATATAATATAGAAATCTATAATATTCAAATCTAGAAACACATTGGAGTTAAAAAGTAAGGATAATAGTTATATGTAATAGTTACATATTAGTTATATGTAACATAGAAACACAGGCTTGCTTGCTTGTAAAAGGAATATACTTTTTTCCTTTGGCAAGTATCACAGTGTTCCTAGGATTGAGTATCCTCATTCTCAAAATGAAGGAACTGACAATTTCCAAGGTCAGCTGTAAATGGATTGAATTGCCCTGTTAAATCTTTTGGGTCATGCAATTTAGCGATATTACTGGGGCTACCCTGAGTGTTTCAAAAGCAAGATTACTGGAAGCTCATTCTCCAGCTGTTGGGTTCGGAGATGTTTCAAGAATGTTGCCCTGTCATTTGGATCTGGTTTGCTGAGGAATAAGCCAGTATTGTTATATGAGGCCAGTTTGCTGATCGAGCCCCAGCCTAACAACTGCATCCTCTTCACCGTTCAGTTGGGGAGCCAGCGTCTTGCTTCCTTCCGGCGCATTGCTGGACTTCTGGAAAGTCTGAGTCACAGGCTTCTAAGGACAGACACAGCAATCCTGTTTGTCTAGACAGTATTTTCTAGACCCAGGTCTCAGCTCACTTGAATTGGGCAATCAAGGATTTACATGTAGTCTTTTTTTTTTTTCTTTCTCATTTTCAAGTGATTTCTCTGTCTTCCTAATTTCTGCTCTTTTACAACAAAACTATAGATTTACACTGTGCAGTGTTGTTGTTCAGTCACTTAGTTGTGTCTGACTCTGACCCGGTAGACTGTAGCCTGCCAGGCTCCTCTGTCCATGGGATTTTCCAGGCGAGAATACTGGGGTGGGTTGCCATTTCCTTCTCCAGAGGGTCTATCTGACCCAAAGATTGAACCTGTGTCTCCTGCATTGGCAGGAAGATTTTTAACCACTGAGCAACTAGGGAACAACTGCAACGTACAGTGGGCTGTCTTTAATCTTGCTCTGCCTTGATTTTCTTAACTGGATAATGGTGATGCAAACTTCAGCCCCTTCATCTGTTTTGGGAAGAAAAATGAGATAACTGATGCCCAAAAGTTCTTTTTAATTTAGAGCAGGAGGAAACTCAATTATAATAGGAATCTTGTATCTTTATTTTTATGGGGCATTTACAGTGTTAGCACTGAATACAAATCAGGGAGGGAAATCTCATTTTGAATGTTTTTGATAGAATCATGGCCAAGAAGGTATTAGAGGTGCATGCAAAAGCTAAGAAAATGTGTTTAAAAATGATGAACACCAAGCCATCTAATATTTCTTTTCAAGAAGGAGAATTAGATAGTGACTGTAGGGTGTAATAATAAAAAAAAGAATGTATACTTCGGGATTTTCCAAATCTATTTTGTATATATCCTTTTAATTTGATTTCAAGAGTAAAGGTGTTATGTAATGTTCAGGAATGTTTCGCTGTGTGGGGAGCCCTTATGGTTCAGTATGGTAGCTACTAACTACAAGTGGCAACATTTTAGCTAAAATTAATTAGAATTAAATAAAATTAAAATTTTAGGTACTCAGTCACACTAGTCACATTTTAAGTGCTTAGTAACCACACATGGCTACAGTATTGAAAAGTCCAGATGTAGAGCATTTCCAGAAGATTCTGTGGGATAGTACTGCTCTAGGGAAACTGAAAAAAGGGAAAGAAAATTCCCTTCTTCCTCTTCCCCACAGCTGCATTTTATAATCTCTGGCCTTATATTATTATATTGTAAAAGCACAGTTGAAATTTATGAAAGGATGCAAAAATCCTGGAACCAGTTCTTTGCTGTCTATTTGCCTTTCTTTCATAATTATTTTCTTACGTAAGTAACAAATTACCTAGACCAGTCCAGTAGTCCTCAAATCATGTGCCGCATTCAGTTGTTTTACAATTATTTCATAGGCATAAACCAAACTGTTGCCTCTAACAAAATACTAACATATTCCAAATCACCTCTGTCCACAAATCCATCCAGGCTCTACCATCAACATATATCTGGGATCGGGCCCTTTTCTTCCACTCCACTGATCACTCTGGCCCCAGCCATCATCACCTCTTTTGTAAATTATTGCTGATGCCGCCTGACTGGGTTCTTGCTTCCCTTCCTGCCCTTTCATCCACTTGGAAGCCTGTTCTCAACACAGAGATCATTTTAAATATCAGGCCACCTTACTCTTGTACGCAAAATTTCCTGGCAGCTTCTCCTTTTATTCCAAAGCAAAAATGTGGACAGTGGCCTGTAGGGCCTCATGGGTCTTACCGCCCCCTCTGACATCACCAGCGCTTACTCCCCTTAAGCTACAGTGAGCTCTTCTTTTTTCTCCAATTACCAAAAGTTTATTCTTGTCTTGGGCTTGCCTGGCAGCTCAGTGGTAAAGACTTTGCCTGCCACTGCCAGGAGACGAGGGTTTGATCCCTGGGTTGGGAAGATCCCCTGGAGAAGGAAATGGCAACCCACTCCAGGATTCTCGCCTTGGAAATCCCATAGACAGAGGAGCTCGGTGGGCCCCAGTCCATGGGGTTGCAAGAGAGTCTGACATGACTTAGCAACTAAGCAAAAATTCTTACCTCAGGGGAATGCTGTTGGTTTTTGCCATCTCCTCTGGCCCACTTGTTCAAGCTGTCCACCTAATTCATTTCTTCACTTCTTTTAGCCCCTTTTCAACATGATTTTGTAATGAGGTCTCACCAAACTATTTTAAAATGTCACCGACACCACCCCTTCTCCAGTCCCCACACAACCCTCCTAGGATTTTCTCCATAGCACTTATCATCTGACATACCTCACTCGTGTGTGTGTGCATGTGTGTGTGTGTGTGTTCTATCTTCTCCCAGTAGAATATAAACTGTTTGAAGGCAGTGCTTTATGTCTTTTTCATTTCTAGTGTCTGCAAGGTAGACCCTCAATGATAATCTAATGAATGAAAGGAAGACTTACGTAAATGACAGTTATGATAAATCATGGGCTTTCCAGGTGGTGCTAGTGGTACAGAACCTGCTTGCCAATGCAGGAGACATAAGAGACCAGGGTTCGATCCCTGGGGTGGGAAGATCCCTAGAGGGAGAGCATGATAACCCACTCCAGTATTCTTGCCTGGAGAATCCCATGGACAGAGGAGGCTGACAGGCTGCAGTCCATGGCATCACACAGAGTTGGACATGACTGAAGTGACTTAGCATGCACATGATAAGTAATACCAAAAAGAACAGGATAGGTGCATCTAAAAGAGTACTTTTTGAGAACCAAAGTGTGCTAGTTTAATGATTCATTTTAGCAAGAGACAGAGAAACACAAAGATACACTGTCCGGCATCATCTTTCCTCCACCCTGTTCCCCTCTGAGAGGGCTCTGGGATGAGCTTCCACTCTCTGTGGGCTCTGCCAGGAGCCTGTGGACTTCTCCTTCACACTCTTGAGGGGCCACATAGAGGAGAGTTTGGACCAGGGCCGCAGGGGTTGTATGGGGGCAACTTCAAAAAGAAAAAGGACTTGTGGCTCCAGCTGGGCTGATCCTTCAGCAAAGTAACCAGTCCTTTCAGATGACCATGACACTCGAAGGCAGGAAAAAGGGTCCCTCTTGGCTGTGGAGCTGGACTCCATGGGTGTGTGTGTTCTGAGCGGGGGGAACGGAGGAGGGAAGGGGCCAACCATAGTTTGCTGCCTTAGGAGGAGGGTGATGAGCTATAGAAACAGAAATCTAGAAACATGGAAGCAGAGAGTTCCCCTCCTACGCTGGGAAGCTGGTTGATGCCAGACTGCGGCACTGGCCTGTTTTCTGGCATAGCTGGGGAGAGGAGAAAGCTTGGCAGTGGTCGGGAGCAAAGACAAACAAAAAAATTAAAGGGATCACTTACAGTTTGCTGGTTCCCCACTGAGGCTGGGAGGAGGAGACACAAACAAGCAGAGAGTCACTTGCTCATTTCTAGTTAGAGGGCGGAGCAGAGCAGTGTTCGGGGGAGGCCAGTTTTTCACTTCCTTCCATTGTGCAAAGACAGGGTTTAGCTTCAAAAGCTCTGCCCCCAGCTTTCGCTTCATCTTGCAACTTGGAGCCATTTGGCACAATGCTCAGGTGGGGTTCTTTGAACAGAGGAGTGATATTCCTGTGTTCCCAGAGCAAAAACATTTCTCCATATAGCAAATTTCATTTATCTGAAGCTTCAAGAAAGAAAAACATGCTCTATTTTTTAAAATAGGTTTCCTCTTTTTGCCATGTCCTTTCATTATGCACTGGTTTTTTAAAGGATAAATTTTCTTCTGTTTAAATGGTCTATTAATTGTCAGTAAAATAACATGTGATTTTTTCCCCCTATATTTTGTGTGAAGTCTGTCCTGTCAGTACCCTGACCCACCCTTTGTAAATTGTTTTGTTGATTGAACTGTTTGCCCTGTTGGCACAATCAAGGGCAAAATCAAGATCTAGAAAGCCTTAGGACACCTGAAATCATTTATTAGAATGGATTTTGCTTTCCCTTCCTCCATTGCTAGGAATGGCATCACCAGCCTGTGGGAGCTGCAGAGGACTAGAGTCTTTCTGGAGTGGATTTATGAGTAAAGAAGTTCTTTGTACACAGTAGGCTGGCAGGGATGTCAGCATTTGGCATTTCTACAACTTTCCTCTGTTTAGGTTATCCTTTTCTTTTTCTCTTTCTCTTTCTTTTGGCAGCTGAGTTGGGGATTAGCTAGTATTAATATATCTGTTTGAACTGGGTTGAGGTGAGCTGCAAACAACAAATTTTCAGGTACTTCCCATATAGGATATGGCTATTAAATAGGAAGGATGTGTCATTTACGTGGTAGGCATCAGGAATAATGAGGCATAACTGAATTCTTACAATTGGATTCACAATTATAGCAACTTTTTTTTTTTTAACCTTCTGAGATCTTGAGTTTTCATAGCTGGAAAGGAGGTAAGGAAGAGGAGTAAACATTGACAAAGACAGATAGAGTCCCTGCTCCCAAGTACCTTACAGTCTGGTGGGGATGGTAGATGTTAAATATAGAACTCCACTAGTATGATAGGCATTACTGAGCAAAGGAGCAGATACTGTGAGAATATATGATTGGGAGACCTGCTCTAGTCTGGACTTTGTTAGGGAAGTTCTTTAGGTGGGGCTCTGAAGGATGAGTAGGTGTGATCAGGGGAAGGTGAAGAAAAGAGGCAGAAGAAAGAACAGTTGGAGCAGACGGTGGGACCGACAGAAGGCCAGTATGGCTATAACTGGAGGGGATAGGGGTCGGGAAGGAGAGGGAGTGAAACGAGGCTGCAGGTGGAGGCAAGGACCAGTGTAGTCATGCGGAGCCACTGAAGAGCTTAAGTAGGGAAGTGATAGGATAAATGTTTGGGTTAGAAGATCGCATCAAGATCCTTTATGGGCAGTTGATTTGATGAGACAAGATGGGTCTGTGGGGAGGCTGCTCAGAGTGTTACAGGAGCAAGATGATGGTGGCCTGGGCTAGAGTCGTTGTGTTGGAACTGGAGAGAAGTGAATGGATTTAAGAGATGTTTCAACTGCATTGAACATGGTGAATGACTGAGATTCCATTGATGATGCCTGAATTTCTGGCTTGAGAAGCTGTATGGATTGCCATGGCTCATTACTGAGCTCAGACTCTTAGTGAGGAACAGATTCTGAAAGAAAGATCACATGCTGAGTTTAAGGGTTGAAGTAGAGTTAGAGCTGATGATCTAAGACAGGTCTGGGCTGCACAGGAACTTGGGAGCCCTCTGGGATCCACTGAAGTTGTGGGAAGAATGGAAGGTAGCTGGGAGTGGGGAATGGACATGACCAGGGAGGTGGGCGGAGAAATCAGTGGAAAAAAGAATTCAAGCACAAGGGGCTGTATCGGTGTTAAGGTGATATCTAGTTCGGCTGTGAAATCTAAGTCAGCTCTGCCCATTACTAAGGAGAACTCGCATTAGGAAATGCTGAAAACTGTATGCGGGGCTTAGCAACAAAGAGGTGGTTGGGACCTCAGGGGAGCTGTGGGGACAGAAGCCAGTTTTGAACAGTAGGATGCATTCGAGGCAGAAACATGAATCAGGTATAGATCCTTTTTTGAGAAGTTAGGAGTGGGAAAGGAGTTAAATGGAGCTACAAGAGGGGTGTAGAATCCAGGATACAGATCTGGATCTTGGGAACCCTGTATCTGGACGTTTAGATATGGAACAGAAGACATAGTTACATAAACCTCTGCAAATGTGGGCGGGGTGTAATCCAGAGTCGAGGCGAGGGGATGGGCATTTACCTCCAGCAGTTCAGAAGGAGGGGACAGATGGAGTCTCAGGAGCAGGCAGGTGGGGAGGGTTGGAGTGGGCTGGTCAGCGGTACCATTCTGATGAAGTCTGTGTACTCAGTGGCACAGGAAGGAAGTGGAGTCAATTTGTAGGCTAGCTCTGTCCTCCAGCTGTGCCTGGGAGCCACCATGGCAAGCCTGGGATAGGCAGGTGGGTGGGTTCATCCGGGCTTGAGGTTTTCCTTCTATGGGTGTAATGAAAGGACAGGGAACACAGGCTGAAGGTATTAACAGTGGAGGAATGATTTCAATGGGGTTTTAATGGGATGAAGATGGCTGGGAGGGTGTAGGATGGTCAGGGGCCAGTGGTGTTGGGGTAGTGGGCACAGCTGAGTGGAGGAAAAGACGCATGTACTTTTTTAAATGTGCAAAGTACACTAAGTGGGCAAAGTGTGAATCACCTGGGGATCTTATTAAAGTGCAGATCCTGATGCAGTAGGTCTGGATTCCCGGATTATGCATTTCTAACAAGCTCCTAAGTGCTGCTAGCCCCTCTGGCCCTTAGATCACACTGAAGGAGAGATGAGAAGGTGGCAGTCCAAGAATGGGATGCCTGAGCTGGGAATCATAGAGCGGACAGGTAGCACGGGCCCGGGAATGACTAAGTGGACCAGAAGGTCAAAGAATGAGAAGGGCTGGCTGGCCATCAGGTCTCTCAGGATGCGTGACAGTGAGGCTAGCACTTACTGTTGACAACACTGTTCTAGGCACCTCGGGTATAGTCTGTTGTTTAATCCTCACAGTGGTCTGCCATGAGGTATTGATACCTATGATGATCCCTTATTTTTACAGACAAGGAAAGTGAGGCCCAGAGAAGCCTTTCCCCAAATTACCCTCACTTGTGAGTGGAGGAGTCAGGATTCACACTGTGGCCATAAAATCCCAGAACATCTTCAGAGTCCAGTGCCCTTATGTGAATGGATGCATTGCTGATCTCTGATGATGGAAGTTGGAGGGGGATGGTATATAGACATTTTTAGCCAGATGTTAGCATCATCAGTGAATAAAGTTAAGAGAGTGCTAGGGTTTTGGTAAACTTACCCTTTTAATCCTCATCTAGAGCCATACCCATTTTACAGGTAAGAAAAATAAGACTCAGGTTACGTAGTTGAGTGGGAGAGATGGCAAGTGAATTCAAATTGTTCCAAAGCCTCTTCTTCCTCTGTATCAGGTTTCACTATATCACCACCCAGACATGGAAATTCTTTTCTAATTCTCAGATAGGCTATAGTTACCATGGGAATAATCTCTTTCTGTACTGAAAGCTGCATCCTGGGGATGACGTGTTGTAAACAGGTGACTGAGTGGGGGCCAGGGCATCTGGGCCTGGCTCTGTCTCTGACTAGCAGGTGTGCACACGTGTCCATAGGTTGCAGGTTTTTTAATGCCTATGGATCCCTTTCAGAGCTGTATTCAATAAGTATGATGTCAGTTAAAACGACTCCTTCCATACTAATGTTTACTATAGACTTAGCACTTGATAACTTGATAGGTAATCCCCAATTCTTAACACAAGGATAGATATTGTCTCTGAATTAGAAGTGAGGATACTGCAGCCTGGAGACTTACAGGAACCTGCCAACTTCCTCTCTGCTCACAAAAATGCTGAAGCTGGGGTTTCTCTGAGGTTTTTGAATCCAAAGCTCATGTTTTTGCTATCCAAGCTTGCTTCCTCAACCTCTTCTGTATCCTCATGGCAGATCATGCTTATGGGTGCAGATGGTGCCATTAGCCAGCTTTATCAAACTTTCAATACCTGGACCCAGAGAAGAAATGCATTTTATGTTGATTTTGAGAAGCAACTTCCCCCGTGCGTGCACGTCAGCATGCATGCATGCACACACACACATGCATGTGTACTGTGTGCACACTGATACCGCTGAAACAAAAGTTTCATGAAGCAATGCTTATGGTTTGTATTAGCAATGCACTTAATTTTCTTTTCACTTCCAGTTCAGTTTAGTCTATTTTATTAATATGCTTGTTAAACCCTACCAGATTGATTTAACCACCTACCAACAGGCTGTAGCCCTCAGTTTGAAAATTATGTGCACATACAGATTTCTCAATATAATTACTCCAGATATTTCCCCGCTGCCTCTCCCTGCTTCTTCTTGTGGAATGTAATGAAAAATATCTCTCAACCTGGTAATTTCCGTAACAGTAAATCAATGCCTGCCCCCACCCGTCTGCCATCCATACATCTGTAGAATGAAGAAATATTTCATATATTTGTCCTGAGAGCAGGAATGAAAGCGTACACTTTTTTCCTTGCTGAAAATACTAATTAACAAAAAGTGAAGAATAAGGAAGTGACATTTTGTCCCTCCTGGACTTGAGAAGATGGGGATAGAAGAACTGATAAATTGAAAGGTTGTAGGGTGGGGAGGGACCGCAGCATTAGAATTCTGGCAAATGATGAGTGAAACTTAACTTCATGTTCCATCTGTGCCATATAGCTGTCTAGCTACTATTACCATTGAGCTTGTCCAAGGCTGTGTGTATATTGGACTCCTTTATGTACCAGGTCTTGTTCTGAGTACCTCACCTGCTATCTCAGTAGTTATATTGTCTCCATGTTTTTACAGGTGGGGAGACCAAGGCATGGAGAGGTTAAGTGAACTGCCCAAGACCACACAGCGAGTAGGGATTGGTCTGGGCGGGATTCATATCCAGGGAGGCTGCCCCTGGAGCTCATGGTCTTTATCATTAAGCTGCAACTGTCACATCTTTCAGGTAATTCTTTGTTAGGCACCATGCCCAGGACAGAGTTCTCACTTCTGGGTTTTGAATCCAGAGAGGAATCACACAGGGAAAAAAAAATGACTGGTGTCCATTCACTCCACAAGGGCTGCCAGAAGGGACTTACCACTTGAGGGAAGAAGTTCTTGCTTCTCAAATTGGTAGAGTTGATTTAGTTTCTTTCTCTCTTGAGCTCTGGTTTCTAATTTAAAAGAAAAACAACAACTTTTAAAAAAATGAGAGCTACCCATTTCCTTTAAATAAATTTATTTGTGCTTAAAATTTGGCTGTCAGAGAAAAAAACAAAAACGGGAGCCTTGATAAATGCAGACAGTTGTTGGACTCTTCCTGGTCTATTTTCTCATCTTTAAAATAAAGGAATTGCATACGCCCATCCCTAGATCCCTCTTAACTGTGATCTTTCGCTAGAATTGGGTGCTAGAGACTCATGACATGTTCAGGAAGAGACCAGCCGGCCCCGTGTTATGGAAGCAGGAGAAAGTTTGTTAACGTGACCTTTGCGTTCATGTTGTATGTTTTTCATATGTTTTGCGTGACTGTGATTCTACTGTTGGTGAATTCATTTAAACCATGAACATACCAGTGATGACTAGCAGAGGTTCCTTCCCAAGCGCGCCTCGTGCAGACCACGGAGGTCTCAGTGCTGAGAGGTCTGGGCAGAAACTCTGTGCCAAGTGAGCACCTTAACGTGACCTTCCTGGACTTGGCGCTAGGAGTTAGACTCATTTTTACTCTTAGCCTAAGAGGTGGTCCCATTCCAGGGGTTATGATCACGCCATTATTCTGCCTTTAAAAACATGTCATTATCAAAGAATCAGTGTGACCCATTCCAGAGTTTTGTATCAGACAGTGCTTTGAAAAGAAGATCTGAAATGTTAGCGACATCAAGAAGATTTGAAGTTGTTTGAAAGTAGCCATGTGTTAATCGGTGGGAAGAAATTAGAGATGCTTGTTTTCTTTCACGGTTTGATGAAGCCTTACAACTTGCAATAAAGGGACTGTGGGAAGAATGAAGCAATTGTTTCTGACAAGCTGTATGTAAACATTGCATTTCTGCATAATGACATAAATAACCAGGTGAAAAGAAATGGATTGCACAGGTGTTAGAGTACAAAGGTTTCCCCTGAAACTAGATATCTGAAGACAAAAACCCACCTCCAGTGGCTCTCTCCTGCTACCCCCCAATTGAGGGAGCACCTGTCCTTCCTGGAAGGAGAGACCCATGGAGGAATTAATTCCTCTCAGCAGGTATTCACTGGTGACGTCCCACTCCTGGCAGTCCACACAGAGCAAAGAGAAGCAGGGTCTGAGAACTGGGTCAGATCCACAGTGGGTCTGAGCCGTAACCCAGAGTGTAGGAAGGTAACTCAGACACCTGTTGCAATCCCCTTAGTTTAGGCTTGGGTGACTCGAGGTCCGCACAGAGTTGAGTTGTCCAGACTCAGGTCATTTGTCTAGCTTGAGATCAGACCCAGCCCAAATCCAGGAGCTCTGTTCTTAGTATAATTGGCAGAGTAATATTATTGTAATGTTGTAACATAAACAATAAGAAACACCAGTGCTTTCCATATGCTGGCCCTTTCTGCGTGCTCTCAGCACTTTACATATGTTCACTTATTGACACGCAGTGACTCATTTAACCCTCATGGCTCCCTGAGGTATACATCATTGCTTCCATTTTACAGAAGAGAAAACTGAGGCAATGAGAAAGGGAAGTAGTTTGCCCCAAGTCACGCAGATAGTAAATGGTGAAGTTTGGATCAAAATGCAGGCAACCTGATTCCAGAGTTTCCCCTCTAAACCACTAGGCAAGGGGTCAGCAAACCTATACTTTCTATAAAGGACCAACCAGATAGTAAATATTTTCGGCTTTGTGAGCCATAAGCATCTCTGTTGCATCTGCCCAGCTCTATCTTCGCAGTGTGAAAGCAGCTGGAGACCACCCATTAAATGAATGGGTGTGGCCATGTCCCAATAAAATTTTATTTATAAAAACAGGTGGGGCTGGATCTGTAGTTTTCAGATCCTACACTGGACTATGCCACCTCCTAGGGCACACTTATAAATGGCATTAGGAGAGATACGGATGTCTGAGGAATGTGGTGATCTGGTTTTATAAGGCATTTGGGGCCAGAAATTGTACTAACACAGTATGGTTTTTGTATTCCTTTTGGGTCTAGTGTCCTGCTTTGGCCAGAGAGAGTGATGGTCATCAAAGCTGTGTGCAGTGGGTTGGGGTCAGAAGAGGCTGAGGGTCAGAAGAGGCTTTTTATTCTCCCTCAGCTTTCTGGGTGACCTTGCACAAGTCCCTTAGCCCCTGTCACTCGGAACTCTCCTCAACGGTGATAATATTCCTTGCCACCTGTCCCTCTCCTTCTCTGAAGTGTATGTCTTGAATTAATGAAGTCTTGTCCGAGATGTACTTGGAGCTGGGAGTTTGGAAGAGAGGAAGCGTAGTAAGTGACAGTCATCATTTAGCTTGCTTGCAAATGAGCATTTAGAGGGTATGAGACCATTGGTCTTACGTTTGCCAGGAAGAGCCCAGTTTTAAAGAAAAGGCACTTTTGGTAATGTGCGGGAGAGAATGTAGATGGAGGGGCCATAAATTTATCTGTTGCCTATGCAGCGGTAGACTTTAGGTAATGGCATTCTTTAAGAGGGTGAAACATACCTATTTCTGTTTTTAGCAAGTGTGCAATGAGAGGGTTCCATGGCCTACCTCATTATGTATCATCTCCGTAAGGAAATTTAGGCTTCCCTGCTAAGCTGTGCGTCTTAACACGAGGGAGGATTTTTATAAATGTTTCCGAGTGAAAATTTGAAGTTAAAAGTTGAACCAAGAAGCCTCAAAGGGAACCAAGCTGCTGCTTGCATTTCAATGAAGGGGAGAGGAAATTCATTATAGAGGGTGAAAATGTGGTTTGCATGCTAAGACTCTTGTGGAAGAATGGGCCTCCCGGACCGGGTAGGAGGGAAATTCTAGTTTGCCCTTTGTGGTTAAGGTTTCTTGGCTAAGTACACATAGACCTTCTAATGCTCCCCCTGCCTCCACCCCCCCTTTTTTAAAAAAGCTTTGTAAGAACATTCTTCAAGTTTGAAGATACATATTGAACTGAAAATTTCAGCTTGTCTCAGAATCTTTTTTTCCCCCAATTATTTGTTTTGTTCCATTGACAAAGACTGTTTAAAAATTCAATAGGTGTTAATCTTACTTTGGGAATCTAAACTTAAGATGCTCTCGCACCAATTATCATGATATATTCAGCGGAGATATTCTTGGTACTGGGCTGGGTCTCTGTTCATATGGTTGTATCTTACTGTAAACAACGGCATCAGGCCTGCAGAGCAACATTCTTCTGGTTCTACAGGTGAGCAAACTGAGAAGCTAGCTAACTCTGTCGGGGTGAAACAGCTAGAAAGTGGCAAAGCCCTAACTGGACTCTGTCTTCCTAATTCCAAAACCCCAGCAAGTAGGGCTACCAAATGTCCCACTTTCTGGGATGCAGGATTCTCAGAGCTAAAACTGGAACTGGAGATGTGGTCACCCTGCCCAGGAGAGGCTTGCTATCCCAAGTGCCAGGGGTGTGCTCACTCACGGCCAGGAAGCACGTCCTCATACACCACAGGGGGGTTTCCTCTGTGCTGTCTCCCCTCACCTGCTGGAAGCCACGTGTGTGCACCGTAAGAACTCCAGGGCCACAACTCCTAGGGCTTCTTGGCCCCAAAGAGGAAACCTAGAAGCCTGAGTTCATTGGGATTTCCAGCTTGAAAGTGAAGTCACTCAGTTGTGTGTGACTCTGCGACCCCGTGGACTGTAGCCTACCAGGCTCCTCTGTCCATGGGGTTCTCCAGGCAAGAATCCTGGAGTGGGTTGCCATTTCCTTCTCCAGGGGATCTTCCCGNGTTCATTGGGATTTCCAGCTTGAAAGTGAAGTCACTCAGTTGTGTGTGACTCTGCGACCCCGTGGACTGTAGCCTACCAGGCTCCTCTGTCCATGGGGTTCTCCAGGCAAGAATCCTGGAGTGGGTTGCCATTTCCTTCTCCAGGGGATCTTCCCGACCCAGGAACCAAACCCATGTCTCCCGCATTGTAGGCAGACGCTTTAACCTCTGAGCCACCAGGGAAGGCCTTCCAGCTTGAATCTAGCCCTATTTATCGGTCCAGTTCGGGTTGATAGAGCAAAAGGCACAGTTCTTAGAATGGTAACATCCGTAGTTTTGCACATGTGCTTCAAAATATTGCTATGCTCTTGTGCTCACAAGTGAGCCTATTGTTTGAAAGGCTGGGTAAGCACTAGAGAATTTCACCCCTTGCATTCCATCTCCTTCCAGACTTTCTAAGGACAATTCTTTTGCCTTTGGGGGTCAGAGCTGACCACCAGCAATGGGGGCCAGCCAGCACAAAGCTTCTCCCCTCAAAGCCTGAGCGTTTCTTTTCAAGCAAATGATTTTGGCCTGTGTCCAGCTGCCGAAGGACACTGTGTACTTAGGCTGCCTTTAAAATTTTTCTAAAGAAAGGTTGGCATGCAGGGCCACAGATTGTGAGCCCTGTTGTTGCCAGAGTGAAAGCAGAAGTGATTGTTAGAACATCATGCATCTACATATGGTCAAGAGATTGCTCTTTACGCAAAAGGTGAATCCGTGTGAACACACTGGGTTTTTTTTTTTTTTTTTCTGTTTTAAAATATATACTGAGCCAGGGCCCTGTCAGTGGCCCCTGGAAACCCCCTGGTGACTTTCCAGGAAAGGACAGATCAAAAGCAGGCAGGGAGGTCACTTAATGCTTCAGCTGCTTGTGGGAGACGTTATTCTCCAAAATGTGATGCTTGTAAATGGATGAAAAGGCCATCCTGTGCCACCATGCTGGGAATCACTGCCATGTGTCAGTTACGTGGGTGCCTGTTTTGAGGTTAGTTTTTAAGACTTAGTCATTAGATTCACAGAGGAGACCTTGTAATCACTTAATTACCGATGTGCTTGGTATATAATAATGTCAAAAGGTGTCTTGTCATTTTTATTTCATGTTTTGTTCAAATTTCTCTGTGACTATGTCCCAAATGAAATACCCTTCAAGAACAAAGTATTTCTTCTGTGATGGGGGCCTGTTTCTGGGAGAAATAAGATACAAACTCTGGTTGATGAGCAGAGAGAAAGGGCCAGGAAATGAGGGCAGAGCAAAGGGGATGGGAACCAGAGGAGGGGGGAGAGGATGAGAAGCTGGGGTGGGGTGTGGTGGGCATAGCCGTGGCCACAGAAGAGAGAGAGGTTGGAGGGAGGGCTGGGGAACAGTCCAGGAGATGCACAGATAAACTGAGAGATACACACATGGAATCAGGTAGACAGATCCAAATAGAGACACACAGAGATTAACCCATGATCAGAGAGAGAGAGAGAGAGGCACTGGTTTACTGGTCTGGACAGACAGTAAAAACTGGTCCTTGTTCTTATGCAATCATCCATCATCTTATTGATGACACTTTTACCTGTTTGCTTCTTTCTGGGTTTAAAGCTCTATAACTCATCTGTGTTTGCATGTGTGCAGACTGTTGAGGAAGCTGGCTCTTGGACGGGTGAGATTTGAGAGCCTGTATAAGTAATTAGCATAATCTCTGGGGCCATACCATCTGTTTGAATCCAAGCCTTGCCACCTACTTGCTTGGTGACTCGGGCCAGTAACATAATCTCTGTGTCTGTTTCTTCTTAAAATGGAGTTAATAACAGTGTCTACTGCATTGGTTGCTGTGAGAATTAAAGGAGATGATGTATGCAAACCCGTGGGAACATGGTACCCCACAAGTATCGGCTGGTATTACTACTGTACTTGTAAAATGATCCTGGATGTTGTGGCACCAATTTTCCTCTGAGAGCACGTTCACAGAGGTTAGTATGCTCTTCTGGCTACTGAAGAGGCTTCATGTTCCCATCTGGGGCTTTTGGCACTGACCCTTATTGCCATCTGAGGAGAGAGTGAAAAGGTAGTCATATGCTGTGAATAAAGAGTTTCAGCCTCTAGTCCAGCTCTGGTAGGGACTAGCTATGAGACAAGTTTCTTTGGATCTTCTCTTAGATTATGGTCTTTCACTAGGTGATTGATATTGAGTCCTTTCTGCTGTGTGAGTTTTATGATTTGGCTATTATTTTACTTCTATGCAAAAGTTTTGTGGACTTAAGATTCTTGAAAAGATTGGAGATTGATCATACAAGAACCCCTGGAAGGAAGAAGTGTGTGTGCTGCAGTATACTGTTGACCCTTGAGCAACATGAGTTGAGCTACACATTATATGCAGATATTTTTTAGTAATAAATACTGCAGTATTTACTAGACAATCTGTGGTTGGTTGAATCCTCAAATGCAGCCAAACTGTAGATGCGAAGGGCCCACTCCACTATAAGCTCTATGCAGACTAAACCCTGAGTTGGTCAAGGGTTAACCATAGATAGATAAAGGAAAGGATGAGAAATCTGACTTCCTGTAGTCATGCTGGTCATCGTGACTCTTGACATTATTTCCATTTTTAAACCTTTTCTGCTAGAGGGGGAGCAGAGTTTAAAAAGGTGCTACATCAAGATGTGCTGTGGAATGGAATATTATTCAATTATAAAAAGAATGAAATATTGCTANATGAGAAATCTGACTTCCTGTAGTCATGCTGGTCATCGTGACTCTTGACATTATTTCCATTTTTAAACCTTTTCTGCTAGAGGGGGAGCAGAGTTTAAAAAGGTGCTACATCAAGATGTGCTGTGGAATGGAATATTATTCAATTATAAAAAGAATGAAATATTGCTGTGTTATAGCCACATGGATGGACCTTCAGTTCAGTTTAGTTGTTCAGTCGTGTCTGACTCTTTGTGACCCTATGGACTGCAGCACGCCAGGCCTCGCTGTTCATCACCAACTCCTAGAGTTTACTCAAACTCATGTCCATTAAGTCGGTGATGTCATCCAACCATCTCATCCTCTGTCGTCCCCTTCTCCTTCTGCCTTCAATCTTTCCCAGCATCAGGGTGTTGTCAAATGAGTCAGTGCTTTGCTTCAGGTGGCCAAAGTATTAGTTTCAGCTTCAGCATCAGTCCTTCCAGTGAATATTCAGGACTGGTTTTCTTTAGGATGGGCCGGTTGGATCCCCTTGCTGTCCAAGGGACTCTCAAGAGTCTTCTCCAACACCACAGTTCAAAACATCAATTCTTTGGTGCTCAGCTTTGTTTATAGTCCAACTCTCACATCCATACATGACTACTGGAAAAACCATAGCTTTGACTAGACGGACCTTTGTTGGCAAAGTAATGTCTCTGTTTTTTAATATGCTGTCTAGGTTAGTCATAACTTTTCTTCCAAGAAGCAAGTGTCTTTTACTGTCATGGCTGCAGTCATGATGTGCAGTGATTTTGGAGCCCCTCCCCCCAAAATAAAGTCTGTCACTGTTTCCTTTGTTTCCCCATCTATTTGCCATAAAGTGATGGGAACTGATGCCATGATCTTCGCTTTCTGAATGTTGAGCTTTAAGCCAACTTTTCCTCTCTCCTCTTTCACTTTCATCAAGGGGCTCTTTAGTTTTTCTTCGCTTTCTGCCATAAGTGTGGTATCATCTGCGTATCTGAGGCTATTGATATTTCTCCCGGCAATCTTGATTCCAGTTCATGGTTCATCCAGTCCAGCATTTCTCATTATGTATTCTGCATATAAATTAAGCAGGGTAACAATATACAGCCTTGATATACTCCTTTCCCGATTTAGAACCAGTCTGTTGTTCCACGTCCAATTCTAACTGTTGCTTCTTGACCTGCATACAGACTTCTTAGGAGGCAGGTCAGGTGGTCTGGTATTCCCATCTCCTGAAGAATTTTCTACAATTTGTTGTGATCCACACAGTCAAAGGCTTTGGCATATTATGCTTAGTGAAATAAGACAGAAAAATGATACCACTTAGATGTGGAATCTAAAAAATTATATAAATGACAGTATATGCAAAACAGAAACAAATTCACAGATGCAGAATGCAAATTTGTGGTTACCAATGGGGACAGGCGAGGAGGGAGGGACAAACTAGGGGTATGGGATTAGCATATACAAACTACAGTATATAAAATAAAAAAGCAACAGGGATATGCTGTAGAGTACAGGGAGTTATGCTCACTATCCTGTGAGGGTCTATAATGGAGTAGAATCTGCAAAAATTCTGTCACTGTGCTATGTACCTGAAACTAACACAATCTTGTAAAGCAACTGAATTTCAATGAAAAAAGGTGAACTGTGGGGCAGGGTCTTAGTTCACAGAAGGTAAATTTTCACCCTTTAAAGCTGAGTCCTGATCTTGTAATTTAGCACAGGTAACCTGTTTGTTCGACCTAAGCGAGTGACAGCACTGACTATGCCTGTCTCTGGCGCCTTTTATCTCCCTTTCTATTACTATCTCAGCTTCTTCCAACTGTCAGATGTTCACCACGGAACCCTGTGTGTCTCAGTCAACAAAACTGCCTCTTGCCCTTTCCCTAAGGCAGCCAAACTCTTCTTCCTGCTTCCCTTCCTGGGTAGTGATGCCAGTGTGATTGACCGAAAAAAATGTAGCTCTCTATCTCATTCTTGGATTTGAAAAGAGAATTCCTTTAAATCTGGAACTTTGAGGAAGATAGTGTTTGAGCTGGGAGCTTTGAGAGTCTCTTCCCAGTCACAGGCCGCCCGCTGGGCTGTACCTTTCTACCTCAAATCTAAGTAAATTGCCAGGGTCTAGAGTACCCAAAGGCACTATTGGGTTGAAATGTGTAAAGGGAGCCTAGTGGTGAAGAACATAGGCGAGTTGACTGACAAAGCTAGGTAGGAATCCTATTTTTGCCCTGGTTACATCAGAGTCTCAGTTTATTTGTCTGAAAAATGGGGGAAATAGTGAAAAAGAATATAGTCGTCGAGAGGATTAAATGTATTAACGTATCCAAGGATGTTTGCTCATTTATGGCACGTAAGGAATACTTGTATATGGTTGCAATGACTCAGGGCTAGCTTCCTGAGCTAGCATCCTTCTCAGGGGGGCCCTGTGCTGGGGTTAATGCTTTCTGTCTCTGACTTAGAATTCCTCATAATTTTGAACAAGGGCCCTGAAGTTATGTGGCTAGTCCTGCTACTCCTGGGCTGCCTTTGACCTCTGCTCACGCATCTGGTCCCACTTGTTACACACTCTCCCCTTTCTATTGCTTGTTGTTTTCTCAGGCCTTAGTTAAAAGAAAGGATCTTTTCTTTGGGAAAAGAACTGTGGTTCACAGCCTCTGGAATATTCAGATACAGATATCTTTTGTTGCCTCCACTTTTAGAAGTCACTGATTAAAGGTCTTTTAGAGCACATCCCCTCTAAAGTCAAATAGCAAAAATTACCCCAGGTAGACAAGAACCCTGTGAAGACGTGCGATTGAAGATATTTGGGTGGAAAGTCTCGCGGTGCGCCATGTCCCTCCCCCTCTGCCTTCCCCGTGCTCATTATCAGATTCTATCAGTCAGTGTCAGGCTATACCCCTTTGTCATCTTTCTCAGAGGGTCCTGACTTGAGTTATTCCCCATAATGGTGAGCTGATTATTCAAAGCAGTTTTCTAGAAAATATACTGTTTCTGTTTGGAGTTGGGAGACTAGAGAGAGGCACAGAGCAGCCCACAGGCATACACATGGATTCACCTTCTGTGTGTGGATGAACAGGATGAGCCTTGGCTTGAATCTAGATAAATCCTGTAACAGCTTGGTCCTCAGGTTCCCTGACTTATGGTTTCTAAGTGTAGTTGCTCAGTTGCATCTGACCCTTTGCAACCCCATGAACTGTAGCCCACCAGTCTCTACTGTCCATGAAATTCTTCAGGCAAGAATACTGGAGTGGATTGCCATTCCCTTCTCCAGAGTATTTTCCCAACCCAGGGATCGAACCCAGGTCTCCCACAATGCAGGCAGATTCTTTAGCATCTGAGCCACCAGGGAAGCCAGTTTTGTCAAAATCTAGCATTCTTAGACTAGCACATGTGCATTAGTCACTGAATATCAACTTAGGGACAGGGGAGTTCTTTGGAAAATCAAAGACAGGTCTCCCATCAGAACTTGAGAAGTGTTGGGGTCCGCTTTCTTTCTTTCTGGTAAAGAGCCCCCCAGGCCTGCCTGGACCTCTGGATTGCAGAGCAGCACATTTGAACATTAAAAGTGGTGGGTGGCCTGGGAGCTCTGCTCCAGGTGTGAACTAGGAGTTGAGACTATTCCCAGCCTTAGTATTCTCTAGGGCCCCTGCTGGACAAGAGGGGCCTATAGGTATACAGGACCCCATGGGCTGTCTATGTGTTCTTAGCTGAGAATTGGAATGGAAACTTCCATAAATGTGCTCTCTAGGACTGAGACAGGCATAGCAGAGAAGGAGTCAGGGTTGACTTCTTGGAACAATAGCCTGTTCTACCTGTGCGCTATGTAAATGTTATCAGCTAGTGGACAGAGAACAGAAAGCAAGTGGGCAACCTCGGGTGGCGGTTGTATTTTGGAAAGCATGAATGAGTACTTGGCTTTTTCATTAAGTCTGCTGTTGAGACAGTGGAGCTCCTCCTATGCATAAGACATCTGTATTTTAGTATCTCTGAGCCTTGTCTTGCTTCCTCAGCTGGAGTAACCTGTGGCTCTTGGGCTGCTGACTGGTTGCTCGTCTTGCGATTTGGCAGGTGATCTGTTCAACACAGCCCTTCATCCAGTGATGGTTAGGGTAAAGTTAATACTCCTACAGGGCCACTTGGTCTTAGGTGAAGAAGCCTCAGGAGCCCAGCCTCTCCAGGCTATAGTATCTAATGGTCTGTGAGTCGCACTAAAGCCCACCAGCCCACTTTCTGGTATTTATACTGATGCTGCCACTTCTGTCTTACAGGTGCTCACACCATGCCGTGCCTTCCTCGTCACAGCACGAATCCCCACCAAGGTGAGTGTTGATAAGTTTCCTCCTTCCAATACGCACACAGCCCAACACAACACACACTCACTTCTCAGTTGCGTAGACTTACGATTTAGGCCAGTATGTCCAAAGTTCTCTTTGCACAACCTCATTTTCCTCCCTTCTCCCCAGAAAGCACCTGCATATCTCCTTTGTCCCCCTATCTGTGTAGCACATCCAAGAAAAGCGGCAAAGCATTTTGTGCTCTGTATCCTCAGGGCTGGTGAGTTTCAATGATTTTCCTCTCAACTGGGGCAGGGTTTATACTTTTCTTCAAGTCTGGTTCTTATTTCCTTGGGTCTAATAATGGCTCAATTTTCTAAGGCTTTGACACGTGGGGAATAACCATCCTAACTCATAAAGAGTGTATGACCAGAAATGTAGCCACCTTTGGTGTGGCCTCTAAAAAATAACTAAAAATATAGTTTTAGAGGTGTTGCCTCTAGAAGATAACATGATACCACTTGGTTCTTTAAAAAAGACTAACATCTTCCATAAGATGTCCTTCATTATAGGGTGCAAATTAACATTTGAACTGATAACTTGTGAATTAGGCACCATAATCGCTTCTTTTATTTCCTTTTTGGTCACAGAAAGGTATTGACCTGTTTTACAGGATATGAGCTGAATGGTAACAAGAAATTAGGATTTTTTTTTTTCCCTAAAAAGATAATGATAGCTACATTTATTGAATATCGTTTTAGTAAATAAGATGATCTCCCTAAAAATAAGTTGTGAAAGCCATGTGGTAGGTCTCATTGTTCTTCTTGTCTTACAGATGAGGAAACTGAGGCACAGGGAGGGACGGTAGCTTGCCTGAGGTCAGGCTTACACCAGTTAGTGACAGATGCGTGGTTCTCATCAAAGCATGGGAGCAGGGGCTTTGCATCCTTAAAAGTACCTTGTTGTCACCAGAATTTAGTTAATTATCTATCAAGTATATTTTAAGTACATTATCTCACTCAGTTCTCACAGTAGCCTTGTAGGTGAGCTATTAGAAAAGAAAAACGACAGAGCTGGCTTATCTGAGTATTTGCAAGTAATGAACGGGAAAAGATTTAGACTTACTAGCCTCCTCTTTTCAACTTTCTACTGAGCTGAACTTGCCTCACTTGCAAACAAACCCAGGAAGATGGGGAGGGTTTGGAAGATGGTTTCAGCCTCATTGGACTATGATGTTTGGGTTGGATCATGT
The DNA here is from genome assembly GCA_006410675.1 of Oreotragus oreotragus. Lineage (NCBI taxonomy): Eukaryota > Metazoa > Chordata > Mammalia > Artiodactyla > Bovidae > Oreotragus > Oreotragus oreotragus. The sequence continues at coordinate 146,217 of SJYX01008819.1, forward strand.
TTCTAGTCCTATCTTCTTAAGATTCAATGTTTAGCCACTGTCTTGTAAATACTTTGTTATGTGCTGAACATGGCGGACCTTGTAGGACTGACTAATGATTTGCATGATTTTTGCTGAATTTGGAGAAGGTGCCAACCAAGTGTTTGCTAATCAGAGGTTGTGGGTACCTGATGCCTTTTTTCTTTCTAATCATGCAAATATTAAATTTTACACAGTTTCTCTAAGGAATGAGACTTTATATTATCCCACCCCTTTTGATAATACAGAGTGAGGCTTTATGTTTATAATGTGTTATAAATGAAATCAGTTATTATGTAAATGATTTTGGACTAAATTACCTGTACGCGAAAGTACCTGAAGGCAGGATATAAGGAAGTGAGTTAACCATTATTGTACTGATGAAAAATTAATTAAGGAAGGAAAATAGTCAAGCAGTCTACTGACTGGAAGGCTCCTGAATGTTATGTTTACCCTAATTAAAAATGTTGTCACCTCTTGAAGAGTCACGGGTCTCCCTTCTGTTGCCCCCTCCTTGCTCTGCTCTTGAGCAAATGGCCACTTTCATCCCATGATATATATAACATTCACACTAGCCTGGCTAGGGCAGTTTGGCTCTGATTTCTGATATTGTCGGCATCACAAAGAAAGAAAGGCAGACCTTCTCTCAGAGTGATCCGCGGGCAGGCTGCCCTGGAGAGAAGGCTGGTTTTCATGTGTCACAGCATACCTTGGTTAAGAAGCAAGGCCAGTGTCAATGACATTCACTTTTCTGAGGAAATAATTATATTCAGAACAGCAGTGTATGACAGCCTCTGGTTTTTACACAGGTTTCCTCTCTTTTCTTCAGGGCTGATTAATTAAACATTTTCTTTTCTCTTTTTATAGTCAAATGTACCTCATACACAGTCAAATGTGCAAAATAGAAATGTGCAACTCCGTGATTAATCACTGAGCAGAGACCTCTGCAGTCACACGCAGATGAAGAAATAGAACTTTGCCATTCCTCCCAGAAGGCCCCAGCTCTGCTTAGGGGGATGGGGAGTGGGTTATTGTCAGGGGAGGGTCTGCAGGAAAGCTGGGTTGAAAGATGACCCCACGTCAAGCAGGCAGTGGAAGGGGTCTCCCACTGGTCAGAGGTTTACCAGTTGACAAGAGCACAGTGTGTCTGGGGAGCTGGGGTGTGGGCCCAGGACTGGGGAGGCTGTGGAGGAAGGGAACCTGGCCAGAAAAATGGGCAGTCATGACATGGGTCACTGCGTGCAGAATAGTGGGAGTTCCCGGAGGAGCATCACATAATCACGGTTAGATTGGCTCTGCTGCCTGTCGGGTGGGGCCTGTCTTGCTGGGAGTAGAGGTGGTGAGCGAGAGGATGGAAGAGAGCTGTGGATAGCCTGGGCCCGTTCCTTCCTCATACCTGACCAATTCCAGTACCTGTGGCTCTCTTTTAAAGATGCCCTAGGTCTCCTGCAGCCCACCTGGGTCTCCACTTCCTCAATAGTCCCCCTGCCCGCTCCCGCTCAGTGGTGTTCTTTAAGCTGTCTTCAGGGTGGCCTGGAGTCAGGGGAGGGTCAGTGACAGGTCAGTGGCCTGGAGTCAGGGGAGGGTCAGTGACGGGGGTTGAGAGCACAGGCCTATTAAAAAGAGCCGTCGGTGAGATTAGAGAGAATGCCTTGGACCTGGTTATGACATCAGTCAGAGTGTCTCAGGGATTCCTCTCCTCACCAGTCATTGATCATTAAAATCAATAACCCTTGATTGTTATGATCAATAGCAGACTTAGCCTGTCCTCCCTTCCTTATCCCCAAAACTGCAGAGTCTGCTCCCCATTTCAGCCTTGCCTTCATTCTCTGAATCCTTCTGTGCCTTTGCAGATTCTTTTTCTTCTGCCTGGATTTCCCTTTTCCATTTTTCTTTGTTGGACACACTTGAAGTCATTCTTCAGAACCTAGCTGGAATGTCTCAGTGCTTTCCCGGCTCTCTGGCACTTGGTTTATTCCAGGGACAGCCCTGAGGGGCAGGAGAAGCATCTTAACTGACCTCCAGCTGACCTCTCCCAGCCAGACTGACCACAGCTGCCCATGCCAGCCCCGGTGATGCTGACCGCTGCCAGCTGCATCTTTGTAGCTGCTAGGCTCTAAGAGAGTGCAGGTCCTCCCAGACACCCGTTCCCACCAGTTGAATGATGCCCACTAAGAATCAGTGGTTTGTTTCCAAACCTATTCACAGTAGTTATAATTACAGTTTTAAATTAAAAAAATATATATTTCACATATCAATGAAATAGGCTGTAAAAAGAGAGAGCATCTATCAATTATTGAATGTTGATCAAATGATTCATTTAAAATATTACTCTCGTGTTAAGGACCAGGCATCTGTTAAAGGCCAGGGGCATGGGGAATATTGGCAACCTACTCCATACTCTTGCCTAGAAAATTCCATGGATGGAGGAGCCTGGTGGGCTACAGTCCATGGGGTCACAAAGAGTCGGACATGACTGAGCGACTTCACGACATGGGGAATATAATAACCTGGAGAACGTATACCCTCGTATTGCTTTCCCAGTGTCTTCAAGTTCTCATTCCATTTTAAAGAGCTTGCTTTGAAAGTTGGTGCTCTGCAGTTATGAGTGTGGCCCACAGAGGAAATGCCTTTGAAGGGCCAGCCCAAGGGGCTTGACTCAAAGAAGAAACTTTGGCACTATGTCCAAGGCTGGCAAATAAAAATATGCTTATAAGATTTAATTTGAAATAAATGGGAAGGTAGAGAGATACTTTATTTAGAAACGAATTCCTGCTTTAAATGAATTTTCAAACCTCACCAAGTATTGATCTTGATAACAATAGGGAAGAAGACATCCACTCTAACTGAATTTTTAAGAGGTGCCTCCAAGACTACATTTAATTCTGGGAGGATGAGATAAATGTGTCATTTCTCTTGCCCGTCTTGGCACGTAGTAAGCCTTCTGTAACTATCTGTTGGTTTAATGATGTGAATGATGAAGCAATGAATTTATCTTTCTACCTCCAGCCCTGATCTTCATACTTCAAAGAATTTAACTGGAGATTCAGGGGTCCTCTGTTCTAAAATCGATCCTACCAAATGTATAAAGGTACAGCATAGCACCAGCAGGCAGAGTTATGGGTCCTATGGGTTTCGTTCTAGATGGGTTCTTTCCTCATTACTTTTCTAGTTTTAAAGCAAGAGAGTGAAATAAAGTGACCCAACTCAGTTCTGCCCATTGTCTTTAGTCCTCGGTTCTGTGACTGTTTGCTGTACTCAGATGAAACACTGAAAAACTGGGAGAAAGATTAGTGGCAGTTTTCCAGGAAAAACAGGCAAAGAGTGAGAGGCTGGAGATATTTTGAAGAAAAAGAAATGCTGATTATAGGAGAAGCGAGGAAGGAGCATGTGTTATTAAAACAGAAAGGAAATAAATCATAATTTATGCATATACAGAGACAGAAGACTTTATTAATAACTGTTTCATTGGAGCACAGATTAAAATTCCTAAATACTGTGTTTTCCTAAATCCATTTAAAATAGGCACTTTAATGAAAGACAGTGGAAAGAATGATGACTCCAATAAGTGGTCAAAATGTAACCCAAAGGGGTAAGGGTTGATCTGATTTGCTGAAGCAACATCTTGAAATAAGAGAAAAAAGTCTATTTAGATGGCTCCCTTCATACAGTCATTCCTCAGTAAATAAATAATGGAGTAGAAGTACAGAAACTTTCCATGGGGTTTGTCCTTGGATGAAATTTTAAAAAGTCAGACTTGGCATTTCCTTTTGGCCCTTTAGGAAAGTTACTAATGCTTTTTCTGAAATATGATAGGTCAAAGGTCATGTCCTATTGAATGAATGGAGATATTAAACCAGCCTACCTTCAGAAGATACCCAATATTTTGTTTGCACTTGGATTATTTCTAATTGTAGCATTTTTACTTTGAATTATAGGTTTTAACACCCTTATTACAGGTCTGTCTTTCCTCCCCCTCCCTCAATGCAGCTCGAGGTAACCTTCAGCTACTTGGAGATTCACGGTGTCATCTGCAGCAAGCCAGCACAGGTGGGTATGAACAACCTGTTTGTCATTATTCCAAGATCAGAACCTTTCTTGAGTTTCTGAAACTAGATAATACCTTCTGTTTGGTTCACTAATGAAAGTTTCTTGAGATAATGTAGAAAAACAAGATAAGGGAAAATGGAAGTTTTGAATGAGAATCAACAGGGGCTGGGTGGGCAGGGGTCAGGAGTTCATGATAAAGGAAGCAGTTTGTTCTCCTAACTTAGTATGGAAAGACCTAATGAGCTCTTTTATTACCTGGCAATGTAGATGTGAGAGTACTGTTCCTTAGAAATGTTGTACAAGTTTTAGCACTAAAATTTCATAGCTATTCTACAGTACTATGTAAGATCTTTCTGGGAATAGAGTGATTAAGAGAATTTTTTGATATTAAGAAAATATAGACTTTAAAGGACAATTTTATTGAACTGTAACATGCAGTCAGCTAAAGTGTGCAGCTTGATAAGCTGTGACATGTGGAGCCAGGAAACAATTACCACAATCAAGATACTGAACATATTCATCACTCCCATGCATCACTCTCACGCATCTTAGTGAACATTTCCCCTTGCCCCTCCTCATCTGTAACCACCTACAGGCATCTGCTCTCAGCCACTATTTTCTGAAATTTTATGAGTAGAATCATAGTGTGTGTGCCTCCTTTTAGCCAGTGTATTTATTTGGAGAATGATTAATTTTGTTGCATAGCTCAATAGTTCATTCTTTTTTATTGCTGAATAGTGTTCCGTTGTATGACTGTATCACAGTTTATCATCCAGTGATGGACATTTGGGTTGTTTCTAGCTTTTGGCTGACAAGCAAAGGTGCATTGGGCATTTATTTACAAATCATTGATTGGACATTGGCTTTTAGTTCCTGGGGGTAAATATCTAGGAGTAGAATGGCTGAATTGTATGGTAGGTGTCTGTTATCTTTTTTATGATACTGCTAAACTATTTTCCAAAGTGATTGTACCGTTTTATATCACCACCAGCATTGTAAGAGTTCTAGTTCCTTCACATCCTCTGCAATACTGGTATGATCAGTGCTTTAAATTTTAGCCATTTTAATAAATTTGTAGTTTTTAAATTTGTATTTTCCTAGTGACTAACGATATTGAGCATCTTATCTGTTTATTTGCTGTCATGTATCTTTGTTCAAGTGTTGATTCAAATCTTTTGCCATTTAAAAAATTAAGTTCTTATTCTTTTATAGTTTGAGTACAAATCCTTTATTAAACATGATTTGTACATACTTTCTCTTGGTCTGTGGCTTATTTTTTCATTTTCTTTACAGTGCTTTCTAAAAAGTGGAATTTTAAAATTTTGATGAAGTTCAGTTTGTCTGTTTTCTTTCATGGATCATGCTGACATCATATTGAATAAGTTCTTGATTAACTTAAGGTCACAGGTGGTCTATATCTTCTCAGGTGTTTTATAGCTCTAAGTTATACATTTAGGTCTATGATCCATTTTGAAGTATTAATGATTTCTGTATATAAAGCAATATATGGATCAATTTTTTAATGTATATATTTCTACTTGTTTCGGTAATGTCTGTTTGAAACTGTCATTTCCCCACTGAACTTTCACTTCTGTTGAAGATCAATTGTACACATAAATGCTGGTCTTTTTCTGGTCTCCTTGGTCCTTTTAATCCTGTTCCTCAAGCCTATCTGTCTGTCCTTATGTTGATCTTGCATTGTCTTGATTACTGTGGCTGTTATAGCAAGAATTGAAATCAGATAGTGTTAGTCCTCCAACTTTGTTCTTTTTTTTCAAAATTGTTTTGGTCTTTGCATTCCATATGAATTTTAGACTCAGCTCAGTTTCTACAAAAAGGCCTGCTGAGATTTTGATTGGGATTATATTGTATCTATAAATCAGTTTGGAGAGAACTGATGTCTTAATAAAACAGAATCTCTGATCCAAGAAATTTATTTCTCCATGTCGTTAGGTCTTTAAAAATTTATCTTGGTAGTATTTTGTTGTAGGTTTCAGTATACAAGTCTTATATATCTTTGTCAAATTTACTGATATAAAGTTGTTCATAGTATCCACTTGTTAGCATTTAATTATCTGTAGATTATCTTTCATGATGTTGATGGTTTGGTTCTTCTCTCTTTTCTTTTCCATATCAATATGGTTAGAGGTTTATCAATTCTTTTGGTCCTCTCAAGGAACTTGCTTTTTGGTTGTATTCACTTTTCTCTATTGACTTATTGATTGTTTTATATTCCATTGATTCATACTCTGATGTTTTTATTTCCTTCTATTTAATTAAAAAAAAAAACTCTAAAGAAAATGTCTCTCTGTGTGTGTAGTTTGTTGATAACGTTCCTAAAAGAAATTGTCGAAATTGTCACTTTATGTTGATTGAGATTGCATACAAATCCTTGGAACGTTTCCATAGTTCATCTTAAAGCAATGTTTTATCCTATCTGTTTATCATTCTCCAGAAACTGGAGTTTGGAAGGAAAATTATAGCTCCATATGTTTGCCCAAATGGGCAAACATATGCAGGAGTGATCACTCATGAATGATGACATAACCAGGGCCTTCCTGATGGTCTTAATTCAGGAATGTTTATGTTTATGATTTTGGGATTGTGATGGGAACAGAAGGGTGGTATTGATATGTCAATGCCAAGGTTATATTCAGAGTATGATTAGACTATGCTATTTAATTATGAGAAATGATATTGATACAGCAAGACCAATTTTTGCATGTGGCTGCTGAAACTGATCACACTTACTGTGTGTGCCTTCAATATGTCTAGCATTCAGAGGAAGGAGGGTTAAGACAATCTACCTCAGTCCCATGGAGCTGTTCTGTCACTATAAGTACCACAACAGCAGCTCTACAATGTCACTTCAGTCTGACTTTATGCATGGTGTGGACCTTGAAAATAAAATCACTATATAGTGAAACAGTGGGACTGTTTTCACAAAGGAGCTAGCAATACAGACACTGGCAATATGAGTCACTTAGTGGGATTTAAAATTTGATGTTTTAAAATTGCCTGTGGTGCTTTTTAAAAATACCAGTGCCTCAGCTATTGGGTGTAAGACAGACTACAAGGATGTGCTGTACAGCACAGGGAATATAGCCCATATTTTCCAGTAACTGTAAGTGGAGTGTAACCTTTAAAATTTGTATAAAAAAATGAAAAAGATGTACCTCCAGCAGCCCTACTCCCTCCTCTGCCACATACACACTCGCACACATTCACTCATGACAGTTAGGATTCCACATGTCTGAGGTGAGCATTTGGTTCTGTGGTGTCCCACAGGTTGAGAATGAATAACCCGTGTTACCTCAGGACCATTGATGTCGCTGGTTTTTTTTTTTTTTTCCTGATGTGAAATCATAACAATGATGTGGCATCGCCTGACTAGCCTTGAACAGAACAATTTTTTTTTTAGTGTTTTCTGGGATTTATTAACTTTTCTGTCACTGCAAGTTTATCATTAAATTATAGTAAATTCTGATAAGATGCAAGGAGACGTATACATTTCATGGTATATTAGTGAGAGTGAGTGAATTTGGTGCTGAGTTTGTGAAATGTGACTGTTACTATTCTTTTCCTCCTCCTTGTGAAAATGTGGGAGAGCATCATCTTATTTTAGAAGTCTCCATGTCATAACACTTTCTGGTGTTCAAGTTTTCTTGCTGTAATGGTCGATAAATAGAGATCAGTGGTTGTATAGTTTTATAGTTATAGGATTTTTGGACCATTTTTTATACAACTGAAATAGCTGCTAAATTTTTTTTTTTTTTTTTTCATTATAAGGTTGTTTGCTGTGTCATAGAATGATTTTGATAAACCACCTATGGCTATTTCCGTTGCAAGAAAAACGTTTCACAGATCTATTGGCTGGGCTTTAGTAAGAACATGTTTCTTAAAGATTACTCAGGTGGTTCTAAGCAAGAGGCAGAGTGGGGTTAGAAACTTGCATCTTAAATATTTATAGGATACTAGTATTTATAGTGCTGACTATTATTTTAAATGTGTATTGGACTCAGGGAATATATTCTGCTAGGTGTCTAAGCAATAATTGTTTCAAACATTCTGTTTTAGCCTCAACTGAAGTAGGAGGGCAAGGGATATTTGAGAGGGAATTCATTTTTCTGATGAAATGATTTACTGTGTTGGTCTATCTGATTTACCTCTATCACTTTGTTGTCATCTTTACATTATGCAAAGGTGGTGACATATTATGCAAGGCTGGATGAATTCTTTTATGTGAGGTTGAATTCGGAGGCCTCAATTCTTCCCACCTGTCACCTTTTTTCCTTCCCTGTCATTCTATTCAACCTTGTACAATTAAGGATGATTAGGTGTTAAAGATTGAGTGGAATTAGAATAAGCTAGTTACTAATTATTCATACCCAGACTGTGAACTGAATAGATGCACTAGATGTGATGAAAGAAGTAGTACATTATAGTGAAAAATAGAATTACCTGTTGTGGGAAGGTTGGGGGTGGAGTGTGGAACATAGACAAGGAGGTTGTATCACAAAGTATCTGGCTTTTTAAAACATACGTATGCCCGGATAGGTATATGTGAAACATCAGCAGCTTTAGCCTTACTCAAGACATATCACTGAAGTGTCATGCCAGCAACTACTGCCATGTACAAGAATGCTTGCTGCCTTTTTTGGGATAAATATCTCTTGGACCAACTTCTACTAGACCAATGAAGTCTTTGTCTAGAGAATTTCAAAGGCAGTGCTGTAGTGAAAATTGGGATTAAAAAGATGCTTTCTATTCAGGGAGCCAACTAACTGTTACAAAGTTGGTATGTATTAAATACTTGTTAACAGATTCCTCTAAGGGTACTTATGAAAAAGTAACATTTAAGGACTTAAATTACTTAAGTCTTTTTTATTTCATTTTGACAAATAAATTGGATTGTTTTTTAATGTAAACACTTTGAAATACAGATTATTTTTTAAAATTCAGCTGATTTTTTTGTTTTTGTTCAGTTGCTAAGTCATGTCCAAATCTTTGCAACCCCATGGACTGTAGCCCACCAGGCTCCTCTGTCCTTGGGGTTTTCCAGGTCAGAAATGCTGGAGTGGATTGTCATTTCCTTTTCCAGGGGAATCTTCCTGGACCAGAGATCATGCTTTACCATTCAACCACCAGGAAGCTACTTTTAGGACAACCTAACTTGCATGGACAGAGGAGGCTGGTGAGCCACAGTTCATGGGGTTGCAGAGTTGGATAGGACGCGGCTGCACATTCAACCACACACACACAGAGCGAACCTAAAAGCTTCTTTTAAATCCAGTTGTTTGGTTGCATATTAAGGGTAGAGTGTCCCCATCATATTTTTGTACAAATTAAGTAGAAACAGGGAGTAGATATACAAGGATATTTTGATGCAGTGATCATCAAAGGGATTGCATGTTACATTAATATTTTTGAGATCCAAAATAATGGTATCTTTTTTCCTTTAAAAAGAAATGTCTTGAACCACTTTTTATTTGGAATGTGTTTCTAGTCAGTCTAATGTCTCTTTTGTGACCTACCCTGTCTATCAAGTTGTTTTAATCTTATTTGTAAGCCTAGCTATATGAACTCAGTTTAGCATTTTGGTGTAAGTTTTGGACATCTCCACCAGATAATTACAGAACTGAGTCTTCACCTAGCATGACTTTTATTAACCTGTTCCCTCTGTATAATCCTTTCCAAATATCCTCTCATAGAAAAGTTGAAGCTTTTATAACACTTGATTTTTCTTTTGTTATCAGGGAAAAGATTTTGCCCCTTTACTTAAATATCTCATGACGTCTTGTTTTTAAAGCGTGTTTTCAAAAAATGGAACTACCAGCTTGTCCTCCGGTATTCACCGAAGGAGGTATTCTTACTTACACTAGATGGTAGGGATATAACAGACTTTGTAAGTCAAGGTAAAATCTTGGTGAAAGGAGAAGTCACCGACAAATGTGGATATTCACTCTCCATCACTGAGGGGATCTGTTTGAATCTGCAGTTTGGCCCTTAGAGACACCTGCTTCAGTTTCTGGATATTTCTGACAAACTAACCACTCTACCCAGACAGTTTGTTGAGTCTTAAAATTAAGAGCATTATTTTAAGAAATTGCCTCTTAAAATCTGGTATTCTATTAGTATATATCAGCATGAGCACAGCAGTATCCTGTCATGGAAAGTTTCAGTTTCTGTAGTTTCAGTTACCCATGGTTGGAAAAATGGAAAAATCTGGAAATAAAGAATTCATAAGTCTTACATTTCATGCTGCTCTGAGTAGTCTCACATACGTGCTGTTCAAGCATGTATGAAATCTTGCACTGTCCTGCCTCATCCCACCCAGGACTTGAATCATCTCTTCATTCAGTGTTTGTCACACATTAGTCACATGGTAGCCAGCTAGGTTATCAGACCAACTATTCAGTGCTTGTGTTCAAGTAACCCTTATTTTATAGTGGCCCTGAAGTATAAGCGTCATAATATTGGCAATTTGGATGTGCCAAAGAGAAGCCACAGAGTGTTCCCTTTAAATGAAAAGGTGAAAGTTCTTGACTTAATAAAGAAAGAAAAAAATTATATGCTGAGGATGCTTAGATCTATGGTAAGAGCAATTCTTGTATCTGTGAAATTGTGAGGCAAGAAAAAGAAATTTGTGCTATTTTGCTGTTGCATCTCAAATTGCCAAAGTTATAGCCACAGAGTGTGATGACTGCTTAATGAAGATGGAAAACACCTTAAAGGAAACCATTGACAAAGCAAAAAAGAAAGAGAATCTAATGAATGAGAGAAAATATTTGCAAATGATATATGACTGATAAGAGGTAAATATTCGACATATGTAAACAACATACAGCTCAACATTAAAAAAAAAATCTCATTAAAAATTGGGCAGAAGTGAACAGGCATTTTTCCAAAGAGGAAATGCAGATGGGCAAAAGGCAGATAAAAAGATGCAAAACATTGCTATCATCAGAGAAATGCAAATACAATGAGATACCACCTGACACTTGTCAGAAAGATTGTCATCAAAAAGAATACAAATAACAAATACTGGCGAGGAGGTGGAGAAAAGAGAACCCTCGTTCATGATTGGGGGGAATGTGAATTGGTGCAACCACTGTGGAAAGCAATATGGTGATTCCTCAAAATCTAAAAGTAGACCTACCATAGGATCCAGGAATTTCACTTCTAGGTATATATCCTAAAAAACCAAAATAATAATTAGAAAAGATCCATGGACACCAGTGTTCATAGCAGCATTATTTACAATTGCCAAGGAATGGAAGCAACCTAAGTTTCTTCCAACAGATGAATGGATAGGAAAGATGTGATATGTACACACATGTGCATATAGACACAGAGTATAATACTACTTAGTCATAAAAAAGAATGGGACTTTGCCATTCGCAGCAACGTGGATGAGCTTGGAGGGATCATACTAAATAAAATAAGAAAGACAAATACTGTATGGTATCACGTGTAGAACCTCAAAATTACAGCAAACTAGTAAATATAACAAAAAAGCAGACTCACAGATCTGGAGGAGAAACTAATGGTTACTAGTGGGAAGGAGAGGGAGGGGGGAGGCATGGTATATGGGTAGAGGACTAAAAAGGACAAATATTAGGTAGAAAGTATGCTACAAGGATATCTTGTGCAGCACAAGAAAATATAGCCAATATTTTATGACTATAAATGGAGTATAAATGTTAAAAGTTGTGAATCACTATCTTATGTACTCATATAATATTGTACTGCAACTATGCTTCAATTAAAAAAAAGATGGAAAAGGCATTAAATTTGTACTTCAACTATGCTTCAATTTAAAAAAAGATGGAAAAGGCATTAATTTGTACAGTAAGGTGTTTTAAGAGAGACCACATTCACATTACTTATAGTCTATGCGATTCATGGGGTCGCAAAGAGTTGGACACGACTGAGCAACTGAATTGAACTGATGGTTATAATTGTTTTATTATTAGTTATTGTCAATCTCTTAGTGTGCCTGATTTATAAATTAAACTCTATTAGGGACATGTATGTATAGGAAAAAATGTAGCCTATATATAGGCTTCAGTACTGCCTGCTTTCAGGCTTCCACTGGGGGCCTTGGGACGGTTCCCCAAGGATAAGGGGGGGGGTGGCTACTGTATATAGTTCACGCTATTTAAAGTAAATACGTTTAAGGGACTGGCCTCCTCCTTAAGCAGTGTCCCACCCGGTCGTTGCAGATGGTTGTGGAAACTGAGAGGTGCAGCATCTCCATGAAGATGGCGTCGCCCGAGGACGTGAGCGAGGTGTTGGCGCACATTGGCACCAACCTGCGCAAGATCTTCCCTGGCCTCTCCCCAGTGTGAGTTCTCCCCGGGACCCGGCCCTCCCTCAGCGTGCAAACAGCCTTCCCCTTGCCCTTCGTCGGGTTCCTCTCTCCTGCTCCCTTCGTCTTTTAAGCATTACACATCAAAACCCTGGCTCAATCCTGTTTCATGCCTGAGATTGTCTGTGTGACTGTTCTTTAAAGAGCTGGAGTGAGGAAGGAGTTTGGTATTCCTTTAACTTCTCCTGCTAAGACTAAAACACAAACTTAAAAAAAATTTTTTTGTTTGTTTATTGGAATATAATTGCTTTACAATGTCGTGTCAGTTGCTGTACAACCAGGTGAATCAGCCACATGTATGCATATGTCTCTTCCTCTTGGGTCTCCCTCTAGGTCATCACAGAGCACGCAATCTGACATTTACCCTAGTATGAATTTTACACACAGCTATTAGGAGAATGTCTGGGGCTGAACGCTTTATAGGGAGGCATCAAGTATCACATTAATGAAGAATTTTATTTTCTTCATCTTCCCTATGTTTTTTCTGTTCAGTAAGAGGAAACACCGACAAAACTGAACGTCAAACATAGCCTCTTTCATTTTCCTCCCACTTTTCTGAAATACATGTTAAGGCTAGAAGTAAATTTCGCCTGGACATGTCCTCATATTTTTTTCTCAGGCATTTTAAACCAGGGTTATGTGCTTGGGTAACAGAGTTTGTACTTAAGGAGTACATGGGTTGTTAGAAAAGGGGAGTTAGATTGACTGAGATGAAAAGGCAGCTTTCCTACCCAACATGCACAGTTAGCTTGTCAAAGTCAACTCTGAGTATCTTGTGACTTTAATGTTCTGCTTGTACTTGTGAAGTTCCTTAATTGTATGCCATGCAGTTGGCCTGGGAAATGTATAATTCTATTGGTGTTGGTTGTTGTGACTAGAGAGATATGAAGAAGGGGTTAAAATCTTTTCATCTATGTTCCCATAGATGTCAGGAAGGGAAATAGATCCTTTAAATAAATAATATAGAACAGCAAAAGAAAATAGGTCCCCGCAAAAGAAAATGACCCACTCATAATAAGTTGGAGAATATGAAACTATACTTGGAATGTTCAAGCCTTGTTGAGTTATTTGTCCATCGAATGTATCACCTGAGCTCATCGTGAGAACTTTGGGTCCTCAGCCCTTACCTACTTCCTTGCTCGGGTAGAGGCTGATCATTGGAGAGTCTGAACAGGTATCAGGGCCTCAGTTCACATAATCCGTTCTTGAATAATCTAAAGTTGGCTATGTATAAATGAAGTGATACCTGCCAGGAACTGAATTTCTGGTTTTACTTAAATCTAATTTTGAAAATAGCATCCATGATAAAAATCAAATATACAGGGCTTCCGTGGTAAAGAATCCGCCTGCCAATGTGGGAGATGTGGGTTTGATCCCTGGTCTGGAAGGACCCCGTATGCTGCAGAGCAGCTAAGCCTGTGCACCACCACCACAATTGAGCCTGTGCTCCAGAGCCTGGGGACTGTGACCACTAACCCTGCGTGTCATAACTCCCCGTGCCCTGGAGTCTGCGCTCTATAACCAGAGAGTCCACCTCAACGGGAAGCCTGTGCACCACAGCTTGAGAGTAGTTTCTACTTGGTGCAGCTAGAGAAAAGCCAGCACATCAGCCAAGACCCAGCACAGCCAAAATAAATTAATTAGAAGTCAAACATATAAAAAGAGTAATATCTATAAAATACGACCAATCCCCTTGAGTATAGTCAGAATGCAGGTAGGGGAAAAAATGAAGAAGTTTAATTAAAATTAAGATTTTGCATCAGAATCTCTGCTGTATGTGTGTATATATATATATATATATATATATATATATANCAGTGTAAATGTAGGTGGTTCAACTGCGTAGTGCCACCTGTTAGTAAGTGGTAGGATGTATTCCATGGGCGGAGGAGCCTGGTGGGCTGCTGTCCATGGGACCACACAGAGTCGGATACGACTGAAGCGACTGTCCATGAGATGTGTATAAGAGACAGATATATATGTTTCCCTCTTCCCCTTTCCCTCCCTTACATCTCTCTTCTACTTGATTAAATAAGCAAAGTTTAATCTTCACATAAAATAAAGAAGAAAATTTAAATTTAAACATAAAATTCCTATTAGCATTGTTTTGTCAACATTCCATTTTTACTGTGTGATAGTCACTATCATTGGAGGCTTCATCTCTAAGGCAATGATATTGGGAGGAAATTAGGGGAAATATTTGTAGCCTAAGTGTTGTTTAATCCGTTTCACAGAGATGCTTGTAATGGCGTTTCCCTTCAGGAAGTTGTTTTACATTATGGCCTGCAGGAACCCTGGCTGTTCTCTAAAACCAAGTTAGGTTTTTTTTTTTTTTTTAATTAAATTAAATCATTAGGATGAGTTAGAAGTAATTTAGAAGATGTTTACTTGGGAACATAAATGAGTGAAAAACATAAGGAAAGTGAACCATCCTCATATTTCAGAGAAAGGAAAAGCTCATTTATTTTGGGATGTCAAGAAAATAATGTTTGATTTGTGTCTGTTTTGATTTGTTTGGGCTTCTCTGGGGGCTCAGACAGTAAAGGATCTGCCTGTAATGCAGGAGACTTGGGTTTCATCCCTGGATCCAGAAGATTCTCTGAAGAAGGGAATGGCTACCCACTCCGGAATTCTTGCCTGGAGAATTCCTTGGACAGAGGAATCCTGGTGGGCTACAGTCCATGGGGTCACAAAGAATCAGATGCGATAAGCAACTAACACTTTCACACTTTTTCCTCTTTGTTTTGAGAGGTTGACTGTTGTTGGCAGTGGGCCCCAGGGAGAGTTCTGTGGGGGAAATGATAGAGGTGGGAGGCCGGGGGCAGATGCGAGGGCAGGTGCAACTGCAACTTTGCTTGCCTTAGGAGGTCCTCAACCAGACTCTTGGAGTTAGAATTGGGAGACTGCAGATACCACTGTGAGACAAAGATAAAGCCACCTGGAGAGGGCCCAGGTGGCTTTAGGGATTGGCAGTAGGGAGCTAGTGAGGGCTTTTCAACTTTAGAATAAAATGACAGCTACTCTTAAGGGAGAGTCAGTCTTGTAGCACTGCTTTATGATCCTTGGGGAAGAGAGCCCCAAAATGGAACTGAAAGTTGTCATATTGTCTAAATATTTGGGGGGGGGGCAAGACTCTAGCCAGATTAATGTACTTCTCCATGCCTCAGTGTCCTCCTCTGTAAAATGGGAATAATGATACTCATGCAGCTTTGTGAGGATTAAATTAACTTCTGTTGACTGCCCCACAAATCTTAGGTGTATAGCCTGCTATTGTCTTTACCCAGAAGCACTAGGATGAAAGCCTCCATTTTGGGAAGGAAATGGGTGATGTTTGTAGGGAGATTCTTTGATGTTTATGAATTTTTAAATTATTTTGTTTGTGTGTAAGTTGATTGCATTTCTTTAATTTGATTTTTTTTTTGGTTAAATGTGGCCAATAACACCCTTTTTTAGGTAAGACAACAGTAACCTCCTAACATGATTTTCTTATCAGGCTTGCAGCATATTGGATTAGTTTTTCATATACATGACAGTGTGAAAGTTGGCTGGGTATTAGTGTCAGTAAGTTAGGACAGTGCATCTTTACTACCATGATAGAAATGATATTACAGATCCTGCTTCAAGTCAAAAGCTGGTTAAGTTCGAAAAGGAAATGGAAACACTCAGTTGTCTGACTTTCTGTGACCCCCATGAACCATAGAGTCCATGGAATTCTCCAGGCAAGGATACTGGAGTGGGTAGCCTTTCCCTTCTCCAGGGGATCTTTCTAACCTGAGGATCAAACCCAGGTCTCCCATATTGCAGGAGGATTCTTTACCAGCTGAGTCATAAGGGAAACCCAAGAATACTGGAGTGGGTAGCCATCCCTTCTGCAGCGGATCTTCCCGACCCAGGAATTGAACCAGGGTCTCCTGCACTGCAGGCAGATTCTTTACCAACTGAGCTATCAGGGAAGCCCAAGTTTGAAAAGATGAGGTTATTATGAAGGCAAGTGGCAAAACGAGAGTTAATGGATCAACAATGGAAAGGTGCTTTACAGACTCGGGCAGTTTCTAGACTTTTCTAAAGAAGTAGGTACCCCTTTGTGGTGTGGTTTGCATCAATAAAACATGTCCTCTTCTGGAGACAGCTGCATGTTCTATAGGGTGAGCGCTTGAAGTAAATTTTTGATAAACCAATTAATTTAACTGGATAAAAATAATTTTCAGATTTTTTTCCATGTCAACAATGTAAGTGTGAGGTTTGCATAGAGATCAGGCATGCTTGTCACTGAGTTCACTGTTTTTGCCACATGAACTATTTTCTGACTCTTGTGTAAATTAAATGCATGTAATCCCTGGTGGCTCAGATGGTAAAGAATTCACCTGCAGTACAGGAGACCTGGGTTTGATCCCTGGGTCGGGAAGATCTCCCAGAGAAAGGAATGGTTACCCACTCCAGTATTCTTGCCTGAGAATTCCACTGGACAGAGGAGCCTGGTGGGCTATAGTCCGTGGGGTCGCAAAGAGTCAGACACGACTGAGCGACTAAGCAGGCACAGTGTAAATGTAGGTGGTTCAACTGCGTAGTGCCACCTGTTAGTAAGTGGTAGGATGTATTCCATGGGCGGAGGAGCCTGGTGGGCTGCTGTCCATGGGATCACACAGAGTCGGATACGACTGAAGCGACTTTGCATCCATGCATGCATTGGAGAACGAAATGGCAACCCACTCCAGCATTCTTGCCTGGAGAATCCCAGGGACAGAGGAGCCTGTTGGGCTGCCATCTATGGGGTCGCACAGAGTCAGACACGACTGAAGCGACTTAGCAGCAGCAGCAGGATGTATTAATACATATCCGTTTGCTAGGATTTTGGCTGACGTGTTACGACATTTATTCTGATAGCAATTTCATGTCTGTCTTTCTGTCTTACGTGCATGCCGTGTGTGTGTGAGTGTGTGTGAGCGAGTGCCTTGTGCATACACAGAAGGCTCTGCTGTTACTTTGCTGCAGGCATAACTCATGTGGGATAGATTTTTCCTTTTCTCATGTTCTGTGTCTCGTGTTCAATATGAAAGAAACAGTTGCTGCCTTCTGGATGTTTAGTTTTTATGAGTTTATCTCTTGTGTAAATAAATACACTTGTTTCATGAGACTCTTTTAGTCCCTGATACCTAATTTTTTTTTTTTTTTTCATTTCTGAAAAAAAGAAAAATGAGAACTGTTACAGGAGAGCTACTTGGAAAAGCTCAGACAGATACTTTGGAAGGGTGGGTTTGAAGGTGAGGGAAAATGCCAGGTGTAGCTGGAAAATGCAGGAAGCCTTTCACACGGACGTCTACACCAGCTGCTTCCCTCACCCTCCAGGTGATTTCTTCTGCCCTCAAGGGTGACTCTCTAGTGCTGTTTTGGGAATAAAATTAGTCTCTGCTTTTTGAACCAGATTAGTTTGTTTGCCACTATAATCCTAGGTTGCCATCTTCCTATTTCTAATCCTTCCAGCTTCCTGCCTTTTTTCAGATTTTGACTAGCTGAATTTCATCCTGTGTCATTGAAACAACGTGCTCTACAGTTCAGCCAAAATAAAGCAAGATTTTAGAAGAGAAATGTGATCTCAGATAAAGCCAGACATAAATCTAGTTTAGTGTGTCCATGGTTTACTTAATTCATCTGTGTAAATGCTTCTGCTTCCAACTGCTCCACTCCATCTTTGCATAAAAGCTGGCTTTGCTTTCTTGTAGCCAGAAAATACCGGAATGATGGTACTGAACCAGGGTGAACCATTCCAAATTGCGAGATTCTGTCATATCACTTTCATTAGGAACATCTTCTTAAACCCACAGTTGCCCCCAAATTGAGAACTTTCAGAATGGTGGGGGTTAATTACAGGTGTGTTCAGGTGAAATAGTGAAAAATTATGCTGCATTTAGGGGATATCATAATTTGCACAAGAATTTGAAGGAGTTACTGGCATTTGACTACAGTTGATTATATCTGCACATGCTTCAGTCATAAAGATTATAAAGAAGTAGGAGTATTTTTCAATGCTAGCAGAATGCTTGTACTTAAATGTTTGGGTACGTATTTGAGGTTTTCTCTAGGAGTAGAAAAGGCCAACTAGGCAACTTGTCAGACTCCAGCACATTTTATCTGGAATATTCATTCAATCAGAAAATGGAAGTGACTGGGAACATTTTTCTCTACAAGGTGATTGGAATTCATAAGGGTGAGAATTATACACATAGCCAGCATGCTTTTAACTCATTAAAGATTAAAATAATGTTCAACTAGCTTAAAAAAAAGGTTAAAATAATGTTTAGTATGACTTAGTATGTTTATTTCACCACTTTGCATCCAGGGCCTGTCATGGTCCTGGGTGATTCCGACCTGCCAACAGCCTTCCTCACAGCCTGTGACCTCTTCCCTCCTGCCCACTTTACCCTTGATGGACACATCCTCGACCTGTTATCTCCTGGCATGGCTTCTCCTGGGGGTGAAATCATCATTTCGTCCTCTCTCTTGAACTACAGTGTCTAGTCTTTCACTTTCTCTTCCTTGGTACCCATACTTGGACTTTTGGGGGGCCTCCTGGCTGTGGATCCCTTGACGTTTGCCCTCTTTCCACTGCTTTTCTACCTCCCTTCCTTTCCTATCCACCAAGCCCCATGGTGTCCGTCACTTCAGTGGAGCCCTGTCAATATCCTCCACTCCTTCTGTCCCCACTGTGTTCCTGGCTTGCCTGCCTGGAAAGCCTGCCTCGCTGCAGCAAGCAGACTGTCTTGCCTCCACCCACATTTGGGCAGCCGGGAGGTGCAGGAGAAGATCCCACAGCTGTTCAGCTTGCTGCCACCAGCAGTTCGGGACCTTCACTCTCCCTGGGCTCTTAACAGTCTCAGGAGGTTCTTTTTCATTTCTCAAGTTATTTCCTCTCTTAATTTCCACAGTTTGCTCCAGGCTTCTCCCCGACCCCTGTACATGTTTGTTTCCAGTACTGTCTGTTCATCAGACGCTCCTTGGGTAGTCTCTGTGAGGCTCCTCTCCTCGTTGCCCGGAGAATGAAACCCCCACCCTTCATCTGACCTCTGAGGTATCCCTGTGACCCGGTTCCCACTTAGCTCCCAGACTTCTCTGTCCCTTCCTCACTGCTGCACATTATTTGCTAACTGATTTGAACTGCGTTCAGTCTCTGCTAAGCACACGCTCCCTGGGATTGTAGTCCAGAGGAAGAGAGAGCAAACAGAACAGCTCTTCCAGGCTGCAATGCTCAGGTTCTTGCTGGATGTTTGTACTATAGAAGGACAGAAGAGACTTGTACTTTAGTTCCTTGAAAATTAGTAATTTATATTTAATATATACATAATCTCATAAATTATTATTAGATAACTTATTAAGTGGAACACACCAGTTTTTAACTACTCTAATGAATGTTATGAAAGAACTAAATAACATGGAGACTATTTGTATTGTTAGATACCTTTAACTTCTTATTAAGTTGCTATAGTTCTCCAGCTCCCTAGTCTCAAAAAAAGATGGAATTATATTTACCAAAATGAAAATGATACCCATTCTTTGTTTAAAAAAAAAAAAGCTGTATCAGAAAATAAACTTTTGAGTGCAATTCAGAAAACTTGATTTTTGAAATATGTTGTTGTTGTCATTGTTGCCCTTACAGAAGAATCATGAAAAAAGTCTTCATGGAGCCATCTGAGCGACTGGCCAGCCTCCAAGCTCTGTGGGACAGCCAGACTGTGACTGAGCAGGGCCCCTGTGGTGAGCGTGCCTTTTAGAACCAAAAAATAAATGGTTGGATGGATGCCCTTTTGCCAGGAAGCTAAGTCTATTCCTAGTGTGCTACCGTAAAGGTACAATTACTTTTAAGGTGTAATTAGCACTGCACAGACTTTAGACTGGTGGACAAACGTCCTATATTTAAGCTGTATTGCATTCTGCTGTGTACTTACTATAACACACAGGGGAGAAGCTTTGCTGTTTTCCCCAAATGGAAAGAATAATCAGCATTGTTAACGCCGGCCATATTTAAGCTTTTAAATTTTACCTTAAAAATCGTTTGGTCGAAAACCTGTCACACTTCTGTGGTCTGATTCAGGTGGATTTTCTCAGATGTATGCCTGTGTCTGTGACTGGCTTGGATTTTCATACAGGGAGGAAGTACAATGGGTAAGTATATCTGTGTGCATGCATGCACACACACTGTCTCACACACACCTGGAGAATATTAGAGTATTTGGCTTATTCACTGCCCCGCCCCCCCCTGTGGATCCCTTGACGTTTGCCCTCTTTCCACTGCTTTTCTACCTCCCTTCCTTTCCTATCCACCAAGCCCCATGGTGTCCGTCACTTCAGTGGAGCCCTGTCAATATCCTCCACTCCTTCTGTCCCCACTGTGTTCCTGGCTTGCCTGCCTGGAAAGCCTGCCTCGCTGCAGCAAGCAGACTGTCTTGCCTCCACCCACATTTGGGCAGCCGGGAGGTGCAGGAGAAGATCCCACAGCTGTTCAGCTTGCTGCCACCAGCAGTTCGGGACCTTCACTCTCCCTGGGCTCTTAACAGTCTCAGGAGGTTCTTTTTCATTTCTCAAGTTATTTCCTCTCTTAATTTCCACAGTTTGCTCCAGGCTTCTCCCCGACCCCTGTACATGTTTGTTTCCAGTACTGTCTGTTCATCAGACGCTCCTTGGGTAGTCTCTGTGAGGCTCCTCTCCTCGTTGCCCGGAGAATGAAACCCCCACCCTTCATCTGACCTCTGAGGTATCCCTGTGACCCGGTTCCCACTTAGCTCCCAGACTTCTCTGTCCCTTCCTCACTGCTGCACATTATTTGCTAACTGATTTGAACTGCGTTCAGTCTCTGCTAAGCACACGCTCCCTGGGATTGTAGTCCAGAGGAAGAGAGAGCAAACAGAACAGCTCTTCCAGGCTGCAATGCTCAGGTTCTTGCTGGATGTTTGTACTATAGAAGGACAGAAGAGACTTGTACTTTAGTTCCTTGAAAATTAGTAATTTATATTTAATATATACATAATCTCATAAATTATTATTAGATAACTTATTAAGTGGAACACACCAGTTTTTAACTACTCTAATGAATGTTATGAAAGAACTAAATAACATGGAGACTATTTGTATTGTTAGATACCTTTAACTTCTTATTAAGTTGCTATAGTTCTCCAGCTCCCTAGTCTCAAAAAAAGATGGAATTATATTTACCAAAATGAAAATGATACCCATTCTTTGTTTAAAAAAAAAAAAGCTGTATCAGAAAATAAACTTTTGAGTGCAATTCAGAAAACTTGATTTTTGAAATATGTTGTTGTTGTCATTGTTGCCCTTACAGAAGAATCATGAAAAAAGTCTTCATGGAGCCATCTGAGCGACTGGCCAGCCTCCAAGCTCTGTGGGACAGCCAGACTGTGACTGAGCAGGGCCCCTGTGGTGAGCGTGCCTTTTAGAACCAAAAAATAAATGGTTGGATGGATGCCCTTTTGCCAGGAAGCTAAGTCTATTCCTAGTGTGCTACCGTAAAGGTACAATTACTTTTAAGGTGTAATTAGCACTGCACAGACTTTAGACTGGTGGACAAACGTCCTATATTTAAGCTGTATTGCATTCTGCTGTGTACTTACTATAACACACAGGGGAGAATCTTTGCTGTTTTCCCCAAATGGAAAGAATAATCAGCATTGTTAACGCCGGCCATATTTAAGCTTTTAAATTTTACCTTAAAAATCGTTTGGTCGAAAACCTGTCACACTTCTGTGGTCTGATTCAGGTGGATTTTCTCAGATGTATGCCTGTGTCTGTGACTGGCTTGGATTTTCATACAGGGAGGAAGTACAATGGGTAAGTATATCTGTGTGCATGCATGCACACACACTGTCTCACACACACCTGGAGAATATTAGAGTATTTGGCTTATTCACTGCCCCGCCCCCCCCACCAGTTCATTGCTTGCTTAAAAATCTTCCTTCTTCAAATTACATAAAAATCTGCCTGTGTCATTGTCTGATTCTCTTTGTGTCTCTCTTGTGTCTCTGATCATTTGCGGGGACTATTTACATAACGAAATTGTTTCAAATAGGATGTGGATACAATTTATCTGACACAAGACACCAGGGAATTGAATTTACAAGACTTCAGTCATCTTGACCACAGGTAAGCTGCTTATTTTTTCTTTCTTTTTTTCACTCCTGATTTTGCTTTCAGAGCTGACCTTGTCTGTCAATAGTTACCTGTGTTCATTATCTCCAGAGAAGCCTTTCCTAAGGGGAATCAGAAGCTAAGAATCTCTGAATTTTGCTTTTTCCTGTTTCCTGTGTGTTCATCACTATAAAGAGTTTGGAATGGGGGTTCATGAGTGTACCTCAACTTATGAACTGTGGAAACAGTTTAATTCTTGGGTTCTCATGCCAGCCCACAAGTCTATTTAATCTGCCTTGTATATAAATTCTAGTACTATTTTGCCTAATTACCATTTAGAACATTTTTCTATGAGGGAACTTTGTGCTGAAATCCTAACAAATGACTTTTAGTTTACAATTTCTTTCTGTAACCAGGATGGCTAGGGTTTATATGTATATATTGGTGGAAATAAATTTTCCAGTATCTGCCTTAATCATAAGGTAGATATCAACGAATATCTGGTAATAAAACCATGAAATGTGTTACAAGTTATTTGAGACTTTAGGTTTTAGGACGTTAACTTTAATATCTTTAGGGCTGTGGCTTGTGCGATCAGACCTCAGAGAAGAACCCCAGAGAAGTTACCCCTTCTCTCTGCAAGGGCAGACTCTGCAAAGTGACCTCATCTGGTCATTTATCCCAACCTATCTCAATCTTCTCAACCCTAGAGATGGTGCTACCTATTTTTTTGGTGTGTGTGTGTTAGTCACTCAGTTGTGTCCGACTCTTTACGGCCCCATGGACTGTAGCCCACCAGGCTCCTCTGTCTGTGGGATTCTCTAGGCAAGAATATTGGAGTGGATTGGCATGGGCAAATACGATAGCCCCATTGCAAGGAATCCCAGCTAAAGAAATCTTTTCTCTCTGGAATGGAGAAAGAAATCTGACTCCATCTGTATTTTTTATGCCAGTGGGCCCCAACCTTTTTGGCACCAGGGACCAGTTTTGTGGAAGACACCAGTTTAGCTTCTATTATATGGCCCAGTTCCTAACAGGCCACAGACCACACCATGGCTCAGGAGTTGGGGACCCCTGTTTTATGCCATTTGGACAATTGGAATTATAAAGAGGATGATTGCCTCTTCTTACTGCTAGCATCTCACCCCCAAAATACCAATGCAAATTATTTTGCCACTTACCTGGCAGGAAATCCGGAGTTGTAGCAGGGTCCCTGAAGAGTTGTAGCCAACTGAATTGAGCAAAAAAGTAGTTACTGGGTGGATATGACTTGTCTCTGCACATCTTGGGCCTGTGTAGGACAGTGAAGCAGGCTCAGTTGTGGCTGTAGATACGGCTGAAGTGCCTGAAGCTCCCAGCTCTCAAGCTTGGATATGACTGTTTTTTGTGGAATAGGCAGTTTTCTCCTGCTTAGAGCCATTCTCCCTCTTCTTATATTTGCAGGAATGTCATACTCCCCATTTAGGCATGGTGTTTTCTGTGTAGCTTATGAAAACGTGAACTGAGAAAAAAGGAAGCTATTTTACTTTGTATCTTTTCAATAAAAACAGAATAGAGCATATAGAATAAGATTAAAATAGGTAGGCCTACAGTATCCAATGGGGAAGGCAATGGCACCCCACCCCAGTACTCTTGCCTGGAAAATCCAATGGACGGAGTAGCCTGGTGGGCTGCAGTCCATGGGGTCGCTAACAGTCGGACAGACTGAGCGACTTCACTTTCACTTTTCTCTTTCATGCATTGGAGAAGGAAATGGCAACCCACTCCAGTATTCTTGCCTGGAGAATCCCAGGGATGGGGTAGCCTGGTGGGCTGCCGTCTATGGGGTCACACAGAGTCGGACACGACTGAAGTGACTTAGCAGCAGCAGCAGCACAGTATCCAATCTCCAGTCCCAGGATCTCTTTATATTCTTAAAAGTAGTTGCACTTTTGTTTATGTGAGTTTTAACTTTCGGTACTTCTAATATTGGAAATTGAAACTAAAGTAAAAAGGTTGAGTCCTTTAAAAATAACATGTTAGCATATGATAAGTTTATGTTAAACCTATTTTTTATTAAAAAATGGGTTATAAAAGTAACTTTTCTGCTAACATAGATACCATTAAAAAAAAAATAACTATATTCCATAACAAAAATCAGTCAGCAAGAAAGGTGGCATCAGTTTACCTTTTTGGCAGATGATTTTGATTTCTGATTTAATAGAAGGCAGCTGGATTCTCATATCTGCTGCTGCATTCAGTCTGTAAGGAAATGTGTTTTGACTGAAGAATTAGGAAGAAAGTTCAACCATATGCAGATGTGCAGTAAGGACCGAGTATTTTTAATCACCATTTCACATGATTACTTGATATTCTCTTTCGATACTTTACCACAACTCAGCAAGTGTTGGAATCTGAAACCATTATCAGTAAACTTCACTCGTTTAGAAACTGTTGGTTTACTGAGTTATGAAATACAGATATTTCACTGTTGTACAATAGTGGGGAGAAACAAAGGCATTTTAAAACTATCCCCTGATCTTAATTAAAAAAAATCTTTAAGAATGGCAAACCCTGTCATGCTCATAGTGGCAGATAAGTTTCCCAAAATTCAAATTTTTGCTTTAAAGATATAATTTTATTATTGGAAAAAAGTGCTATCAAGTGATTTCCTTGCCATGACTGGCTAACTTCTTACTTTTTAGAGAAAATATCTGCTAATTCCTAAGTCTGAATAACCATACTTTGTCATTTTTTTCCATGGTGTTCCAGGAGAAAAGAGAGCTGGTTTTGCGAGTAACACTAACACTGAGTGTAAAGAAAATACTTTACACTGAGACAGTTATCACTTTGGTATATAGAGGAAGCAGGTTGTGTCGACTTCTGTTCTGTTGCACAGAGTATTTAAAAGGCATGTACTCAGGGGCTGAGATTTAATAAAAAGAGCACTTTTTACTTTTTCATCAAGGACATTTTTGTAAATATTTATTTGTTTGGCTGCACCAGGTCTGAGTTGTGGCACGTGGGATCTTTAGTTGTGGCACGTGGCATCTGGTTCCCTGACCAGGGATGGAACCTGAGCCCCAGCATGGGAGTTTGGAGTCTTAGCCACTGGACCGCTAGGGAAATCCCTTGTCAAGGACATTCTTAAGTGATATCAACCTCCATTTGTGTGGCAGTGACGAATATAGTGACAGCTATCACAGCTTGGTGCTGCTGCCTTGGTTTGTGCTAAGGCACCAGCAGCTCTTGCCACTGTTGCTTTTGCACCATCCATGCAATGTCAACGTGTTGAAGTGGACACATTTGTTTTAGTATTAGTATGAAGGTCTCTTTGAACTTGTGAACCTCTCAGTGAGTCATGACGTTCCTGGGGGTCCATGGACCATATTTGGAGAACATCCAGTCTGTAGGAATAAAAACATGTAGGGCAGCCTGAGGTGTTTCTTCAGCTTTCATTTATTATATCCTTCATGATTTTTGCACTGTTAATAGATTATACACAGCATCAGTGCTAAACTTTCTGGTTAATCCCCTATGCTTAATTTGGTGATTAAACTACATTTAACTGCTGTGCAGTGTGTGCTTGGTCATGTCTGACTCTCTGTGACCCCAAGGACTGTAGCCTGTCAGGCTCCTCTGTCCATGGAATTTTCCAGGCAAGAATACTGGAGTGGGTTGCCATTTCTTTCTCCAGAAACTGTATGTAGAGAAGCTACCAAATACAGTTACTTGAAATATGTAGAGTACTATCCAAATCAAGAATCTTTGTCAAAACTTAGAATTTTCCTATGAGTAGATTTTTCCTAATTTCTTAGCTGGAGAATTTTTATTTCACCATTAAAAACTGCATTAATGGGATGAATCTATAGAACTTCCCAGGTGGTACAGTAGTAAAGAATCTTCCTGCCAGTGCAGGAGGTGCAAAAGATGTGGGTTCCATCCCTTGGTTGGGAAGATCCCCTGCAGAAGGAAATGGCAAACCACTCCAGTATTCTTGCCTGGAAAATTCCTTGGACAGAGGAGCCTGGTGGGCTATAGTCCTTGGACAGAGGAGCCTGGTGGGCTATAGTCCGTGGGGCTGCAAAGAGTCAGACATGACTGAGCACAAGTCATCATCTATTTTTGTTACTTGCTTAAGGGCTTGAAGAACTGTTTTTTGTTCCCGAGACTCTGAATTAGAAATTGGAAACATTTTCTAGAGAAGGCCAGATAGTAAATGTTTTAGGCTTTTTGAGGCAAACAGTCACTAGTGCAATTATGCATCACAGCTGATGTAGCTTGAAACAGTTCTAGACACGGTAACTGAATGAGTGTGACTGTGTTTCAGTAAAACTTTCTTTGCAAAAATACATGTTGTGGACTGTAGCTTGCTGACTCCTGCTGTAGATCAGTGGCTTCTGATGTGGGATGTATATAACCAAAGGAAATGCTAGATGAGCTGCAAAAAACGTTATTGTTGACTCCTTTTAAAGTTTCTTATCTTAGTTTTATAACATACATAATCACAATTGTATATTTAGTATATAATAACTGAATCTTAAAAATTTAGGGTTCTCAAAGCTGTGTAACCACAGCGAGGTTGTTTAATAAAAATGGAGATCACTGCTCAAGACATCTTCTCTCCTGCTAATGCCTAAGTACTTCACTTTTTTCAGAGTTCTGGCTTAATCACTCTGATCTTTAAAGTTTATGCCCTCTTCTTGAGGATTTGATTTTTCCCCATAGTTCTTACTGTTACAATTAGAGCCAGCTTCTGTATAAGAGGCTACTCCCAGTCCTGTTAGATGGCCTGTATTAACAGTATTTTTCTAACCAAGTTGCAACAGATTATGTTGGATGAACATTTCTCTATATTAGAATGAGCATGCTTACTCATGAAGGAACAGTCTGTACTTAAAGGGCACAATAGTTTGGAACAATTCATAATGGCAGAGTTTGAAGGTGATAGGGGTCATTTGAGAGTTTTTACAATAAGCCATGTTGGTACTTTTCTCATTTGGGTATGAGTTAGGGAGAAGAGTGGAGAAATTAGAGGTGCAAGAGGAAAGATCACATGGGTTGCATGTTCTGGAGTTTTTTAGAAAATACTGGCAGTAGTTACCAAAGGTATCAATGAATTTTCCACGGTGGCAGTCAGCTCCCATGTATCTCTATTTGATCATAATTCAGATACAAATAAGCAGTTTTGTTTACAGTTTATATTTATTTGAATGAGATTCTGCATGCTTTTATATGTAGCTGTCCCTGAACCTGATCATTTCAGCTGAATTCCTTCTGGAAAGCCATACACCTTTCATGTAGCCAGTCTGAATGTTCTTCCAATCTCCAGTCCCAGGATCTCTTTATATTCTTAAAAGTAGTTGCACTTTTGTTTATGTGAGTTTTAACTTTCGGTACTTCTAATATTGGAAATTGAAACTAAAGTAAAAAGGTTGAGTCCTTTAAAAATAACATGTTAGCATATGATAAGTTTATGTTAAACCTATTTTTTATTAAAAAATGGGTTATAAAAGTAACTTTTCTGCTAACATAGATACCATTAAAAAAAAAATAACTATATTCCATAACAAAAATCAGTCAGCAAGAAAGGTGGCATCAGTTTACCTTTTTGGCAGATGATTTTGATTTCTGATTTAATAGAAGGCAGCTGGATTCTCATATCTGCTGCTGCATTCAGTCTGTAAGGAAATGTGTTTTGACTGAAGAATTAGGAAGAAAGTTCAACCATATGCAGATGTGCAGTAAGGACCGAGTATTTTTAATCACCATTTCACATGATTACTTGATATTCTCTTTCGATACTTTACCACAACTCAGCAAGTGTTGGAATCTGAAACCATTATCAGTAAACTTCACTCGTTTAGAAACTGTTGGTTTACTGAGTTATGAAATACAGATATTTCACTGTTGTACAATAGTGGGGAGAAACAAAGGCATTTTAAAACTATCCCCTGATCTTAATTAAAAAAAATCTTTAAGAATGGCAAACCCTGTCATGCTCATAGTGGCAGATAAGTTTCCCAAAATTCAAATTTTTGCTTTAAAGATATAATTTTATTATTGGAAAAAAGTGCTATCAAGTGATTTCCTTGCCATGACTGGCTAACTTCTTACTTTTTAGAGAAAATATCTGCTAATTCCTAAGTCTGAATAACCATACTTTGTCATTTTTTTCCATGGTGTTCCAGGAGAAAAGAGAGCTAGTTTTGCGAGTAACACTAACAATGAGTGTAAAGAAAATACTTTACACTGAGACAGTTATCACTTTGGTATATAGAGGAAGCAGGTTGTGTCGACTTCTGTTCTGTTGCACAGAGTATTTAAAAGGCATGTACTCAGGGGCTGAGATTTAATAAAAAGAGCACTTTTTACTTTTTCATCAAGGACATTTTTGTAAATATTTATTTGTTTGGCTGCACCAGGTCTGAGTTGTGGCACGTGGGATCTTTAGTTGTGGCACGTGGCATCTGGTTCCCTGACCAGGGATGGAACCTGAGCCCCAGCATGGGAGTTTGGAGTCTTAGCCACTGGACCGCTAGGGAAATCCCTTGTCAAGGACATTGTTAAGTGATATCAACCTCCATTTGTGTGGCAGTGACGAATATAGTGACAGCTATCACAGCTTGGTGCTGCTGCCTTGGTTTGTGCTAAGGCACCAGCAGCTCTTGCCACTGTTGCTTTTGCACCATCCATGCAATGTCAACGTGTTGAAGTGGACACATTTGTTTTAGTATTAGTATGAAGGTCTCTTTGAACTTGTGAACCTCTCAGTGAGTCATGACGTTCCTGGGGGTCCATGGACCATATTTGGAGAACATCCAGTCTGTAGGAATAAAAACATGTAGGGCAGCCTGAGGTGTTTCTTCAGCTTTCATTTATTATATCCTTCATGATTTTTGCACTGTTAATAGATTATACACAGCATCAGTGCTAAACTTTCTGGTTAATCCCCTATGCTTAATTTGGTGATTAAACTACATTTAACTGCTGTGCAGTGTGTGCTTGGTCATGTCTGACTCTCTGTGACCCCAAGGAGTGTAGCCTGTCAGGCTCCTCTGTCCATGGAATTTTCCAGGCAAGAATACTGGAGTGGGTTGCCATTTCTTTCTCCAGAAACTGTATGTAGAGAAGCTACCAAATACAGTTACTTGAAATATGTAGAGTACTATCCAAATCAAGAATCTTTGTCAAAACTTAGAATTTTCCTATGAGTAGATTTTTCCTAATTTCTTAGCTGGAGAATTTTTATTTCACCATTAAAAACTGCATTAATGGGATGAATCTATAGAACTTCCCAGGTGGTACAGTAGTAAAGAATCTTCCTGCCAGTGCAGGAGGTGCAAAAGATGTGGGTTCCATCCCTTGGTTGGGAAGATCCCCTGCAGAAGGAAATGGCAAACCACTCCAGTATTCTTGCCTGGAAAATTCCTTGGACAGAGGAGCCTGGTGGGCTATAGTCCTTGGACAGAGGAGCCTGGTGGGCTATAGTCCGTGGGGCTGCAAAGAGTCAGACATGACTGAGCACAAGTCATCATCTATTTTTGTTACTTGCTTAAGGGCTTGAAGAACTTTTTTTTGTTCCCGAGACTCTGAATTAGAAATTGGAAACATTTTCTAGAGAAGGCCAGATAGTAAATGTTTTAGGCTTTTTGAGGCAAACAGTCACTAGTGCAATTATGCATCACAGCTGATGTAGCTTGAAACAGTTCTAGACACGGTAACTGAATGAGTGTGACTGTGTTTCAGTAAAACTTTCTTTGCAAAAATACATGTTGTGGACTGTAGCTTGCTGACTCCTGCTGTAGATCAGTGGCTTCTGATGTGGGATGTATATAACCAAAGGAAATGCTAGATGAGCTGCAAAAAACGTTATTGTTGACTCCTTTTAAAGTTTCTTATCTTAGTTTTATAACATACATAATCACAATTGTATATTTAGTATATAATAACTGAATCTTAAAAATTTAGGGTTCTCAAAGCTGTGTAACCACAGCGAGGTTGTTTAATAAAAATGGAGATCACTGCTCAAGACATCTTCTCTCCTGCTAATGCCTAAGTACTTGACTTTTTTCAGAGTTCTGGCTTAATCACTCTGATCTTTAAAGTTTATGCCCTCTTCTTGAGGATTTGATTTTTCCCCATAGTTCTTACTGTTACAATTAGAGCCAGCTTCTGTATAAGAGGCTACTCCCAGTCCTGTTAGATGGCCTGTATTAACAGTATTTTTCTAACCAAGTTGCAACAGATTATGTTGGATGAACATTTCTCTATATTAGAATGAGCATGCTTACTCATGAAGGAACAGTCTGTACTTAAAGGGCACAATAGTTTGGAACAATTCATAATGGCAGAGTTTGAAGGTGATAGGGGTCATTTGAGAGTTTTTACAATAAGCCATGTTGGTACTTTTCTCATTTGGGTATGAGTTAGGGAGAAGAGTGGAGAAATTAGAGGTGCAAGAGGAAAGATCACATGGGTTGCATGTTCTGGAGTTTTTTAGAAAATACTGGCAGTAGTTACCAAAGGTATCAATGAATTTTCCACGGTGGCAGTCAGCTCCCATGTATCTCTATTTGATCATAATTCAGATACAAATAAGCAGTTTTGTTTACAGTTTATATTTATTTGAATGAGATTCTGCATGCTTTTATATGTAGCTGTCCCTGAACCTGATCATTTCAGCTGAATTCCTTCTGGAAAGCCATACACCTTTCATGTAGCCAGTCTGAATGTTCTGCTGATTGTCCATCACTCAGAGTTTTATTTTCTCATCCCATTCTTTCTCCCCATTGCATTTGGTCATCAGAGGTAGAAACATCCATTCTTAAGGGTCCTTAAAATCATTAGTGCTCCCACAATGGAAGTTTCATGAGGGCTGGACTCTCTCTGTCTTGTTCACACTATATGACTTGATGCTCTGAAATCAAACCAGTGGCTCAGGGAGGATTTTCAGGGGAAACTGAACTGCTCTTGGGGAGTAGATCAGAATCCTGGGAGGCTGAAGGGATTAATTTTTTAAAAGTCCATTGGATTACTCAAATACCTTCTTTCCCATACTCAAGTTGATCATTATTACTGTCATGGCATTCTTCAGCCAGTTTTGCTCTATGTTACCTACTCCAATCCAGGGCTGAATCCTGTCTGGATTCCTATAAAATTCTGTGTTTCTTTCAGTTCACCCACCCAGGTCATTGTCTTTTTGCACTCAGGAGTTGGTAGCTTCCTTTTTCTAGGACCAGCTCAGATCCAAAGTGGAAGGTCTGGTTGTTGTGTGTGGTACTGATGTTAATGCTGCAGATCTGGTAACGGGGAAACCAAACATGGTATTGGCAGCTTTATCATCTGGAACACAAGGTGGAGGAAACAGTAATCC
Source organism: Oreotragus oreotragus (assembly GCA_006410675.1). Taxonomy (NCBI): domain Eukaryota; kingdom Metazoa; phylum Chordata; class Mammalia; order Artiodactyla; family Bovidae; genus Oreotragus; species Oreotragus oreotragus. Next base: position 178,145 of record SJYX01008819.1, read on the forward strand.
CCGTGTGAACCGATCACCACTCATAGGAGATGGATTTGGAAGAAGGTGTGGGTCTAGGGATGGGGCGGTGCCCTTGTCATTATTCTCATGACAGAGACCTTATTGATGTCCACACCTGGGAGCTGCTCTTCTTCAGACATATGCCCAGTGTTTTGATACATGTTATATCACATGACTTATAGAGCCTCATGAACCAAGAAGAAGCATATGTATCATATTGAGGCTTCCTACGAGTTAGCATACTGTCCATTCTTTTCCCTGTAGACCAACGTCTCTGTTCCTGTGTGTTCTCCTACCTTACCAGATCCTTTAGGGTCTGCCCAGGAGCTTCAAGGTAGATTTACAAGCAACTTGAATGCTATAGTTGATTAGTGAATTAATTGATTCTAACTAAGGAACTATTCGGAGAAGGCGATGGCACCCCACTCCAGTACTCTTGCCTGGAAAGTCCCATGGATGGAGGAGCCTGGTAGGCTGCAGTCCATGGGGTCGCTAGGAGTCGGACATGACTGAGCGGCTTCACTTTCACTTTTCACTTTGATGCATTGGCGAAGGAAATGGCAACCCACTCCAGTGTTCTTGCCTGAAGAATCCCAGGGACAGCGGAGCCTGGTGGGCTGCTGTCTCTGGGGTCTCACAAAGTCAGACATGACTGAAGCTACTTAGCAGCAGCAGCAGCAGCAGCAAGGAACTATCATAACTAAGTGTGAACTTAATTTTAAGGGAAGAAACTATTGTAGAATTTCTTATACACCTAAATACGCATGTGTGTATACATATGTGTGTACATTTCTGGGAAGGACAGTGAAATTTTGAAAGGGTTTGAAGAAATTTCCCATTTTATAAGTATTCCTGTGTGTTATAATATATGCAATTAAAAAAATTAAAAGTCACAAAAGAAATAAGACTTTACTGGCCGTATCATGGGTAGAATTTGATCTAGAGCATTAAGATACCTAAAGAAAGAATGTCTCAGTTTGACGTAAGCTGGTCAGTCATGGGGATTCGCTGATAGCTCAGTTGGTAAAGAATCTGCCTGCAGTGCAGGAGACCCTGGTTTGATTCCTGGGCCAGGAAGATTTGCTGTTGAACGGATGGGCTACCCACTCCAGTATTCTTGTGCTTCCTTTGTGGCTCAGCTGGTAACGAATCCACCTGCAATGTGGGATACCTGGGTTTGATCTCTGGGTGGGGAAGGTTCCCCTGGAGAAAAGAATGGCTACCCACTCCATCCAGTATTCTGGCCTGGAGAATCCCATGGTCTTTAGAGTCCATGGGGTCGCAAAGACTCAGTTGCATGACTGAGTGATGGTTAGTCGTGGAAGCCTTTACAGGAAAAAGTCATGAAGTCACTTTTAGCGATTTCCATCCAAGCATTGCCTAGGAGAAAAGGGCACTAAGCCAGCAGACTTTAAGTATATTGACTGCTTTGTGGATAAACCTATTTCTATTTTAAGATGAATTCATCAGCTATTTAAATCTAATACTATTAAAATTTGGATTTATCTTAAAAAAAAATGTAGGACCAGAGACCCTATTGTTGCTGAATAAGCATTCAAGTGTGAGGATGACAGCGATCATGCCGGATCCAGCCAGTTAGTCTCTGGAGAAGAATAGGAATTAGAAAGTGCCTGGAAAAATGTCCATTCAGTTATTATTCATAGCTTCCCAAATTTTATTTAAGCACATTCTTAAAATTTGCTCTAGGTTAGATTATCAATGGGTCAAAAAGACGCATAGATTGAAGATGGCTTTGTTATACATTTCTCATGGGCGCTCTCAACGGTCTGTGAGCTGACATGTTAAAAATGTAATTACACTGTAATTTGGAGCGGCAGGGAGTGATGAGGGTGGAGGTAGTGGTGCTGAAGAGAAGAGAATATATAGCTTCAACCACATCGATTTTTCTTGTTCCCTGAAGATTTTGCAGAGGAGCTAATCTTATCCATCCTCTAAAGACTCAGCGACATGCATCATTGAGCCTAAACTTGGCTCATGAGAACCCAGTTCATCCCTTTCAGACTCATGTTTTTGTGTTGTCATATTTTATACTCATCAAGGTGACATTCACGCGCCTGAGACTTTCACGGAAGAGTTTGGATTAATGTTTCGCAAGGTTGTCCTAAGGCACTGGTTTAATTCTTTCCTAGTATAAGCTCCTTGTCTTTATTCCTGCTTTCATTTTCAAAAGGAAGAAATGCTGTTTGGAGTGTGGAATCAGGTGTGAAGAGCCTTAGCCTCTGTTTCCATTCCTAAATTTCCATAAATCTGTAAAACAGTGTTTTCCAGCCTGGGTCAGATGGACTGTGTGGTGAACACGGTTGATGGTATATAGAGGAGCGTGGAGAAAGTAGTAGAACATATTTTATGCTTATTTTGTTCTTTTCTGTTTTTTATGTGTGCATGTATTATTATTACTATTTTTTTTTTTACTGAGCCCCCTAGTTGGCTCAGTGGATAAAGAACCGCTTGTAATGCAGGAGACGCAGCAGATGCGTGTTCAGTCTCTGGATGGAAAGATCCCGTGGAGAAGGAAATGGCAACCCACTCCAGTATTCTTGCCTGGAAAATCCCATGGATAGAAGACTGTGACAGGTTACAGTTCATAGGGTCACAAAGAGTCAGACATGACTGAAGTAACTGAGCACACACACATGCACTAATATATTAGTAGAGTATTTCATGTATATAATTTATAGATAAACACACAGATTTGGGGGAGATGTGTGCTCAAAATATTGACTTGGCTAAAAAGTTTATTTTGGTTTTTCTTAGAGAAAAACCCTAAAAAAGTTTTTGGTCAACCTAATACCTTCCAGTTAGGAGTGGATGGTCAAAAAATTGAGAGTCTACTCGTTTAGGCCTCTGGCATTGTCCTCATCTATAAGGTGTCTCACATTGGGATGTCCTTATCATTTAATAATCTATAGGACATACTTCTATATAAATTAGAGTATCAGGCAGGATTGGTGTTCCATGACACCTACAATTTTTTAAAACTCTCTAACTCCCAGTTTCCAACCAGAAATAAAGGAGAAGAGTCTAAATTATCCCCAGAAAGACTATCAAATGAATATATCAGGAAAATATGGCTGTCGTTCTGAGTTTTACCAGCCTTTCTGGAGGAGAGCATTTATCACTGTGTGCATGCTGCAAGCAGGAGAGTGGCCAGACTCTGCATTCTTGCATGAAATACCTCCTGCAAGCTTTTAAACATTTGTAAGATTTCCTGGGGGGAGCTCTTCCATTCTGCAGTGCATGGATATAGATGCGTGTTCAGTCTCTGGATGGAAAGATCCCGTGGAGAAGGAAATGGCAACCCACTCCAGTATTCTTGCCTGGAAAATCCCATGGATAGAAGACTGTGACAGGTTACAGTTCATAGGGTCACAAAGAGTCAGACATGACTGAAGTAACTGAGCACACACACATGCACTAATATATTAGTAGAGTATTTCATGTATATAATTTATAGATAAACACACAGATTTGGGGGAGATGTGTGCTCAAAATATTGACTTGGCTAAAAAGTTTATTTTGGTTTTTCTTAGAGAAAAACCCTAAAAAAGTTTTTGGTCAACCTAATACTTTCCAGTTAGGAGTGGATGGTCAAAAAATTGAGAGTCTACTCGTTTAGGCCTCTGGCATTGTCCTCATCTATAAGGTGTCTCACATTGGGATGTCCTTATCATTTAATAATCTATAGGACATACTTCTATATAAATTAGAGTATCAGGCAGGATTGGTGTTCCATGACACCTACAATTTTTTAAAACTCTCTAACTCCCAGTTTCCAACCAGAAATAAAGGAGAAGAGTCTAAATTATCCCCAGAAAGACTATCAAATGAATATATCAGGAAAATATGGCTGTCGTTCTGAGTTTTACCAGCCTTTCTGGAGGAGAGCATTTATCACTGTGTGCATGCTGCAAGCAGGAGAGTGGCCAGACTCTGCATTCTTGCATGAAATACCTCCTGCAAGCTTTTAAACATTTGTAAGATTTCCTGGGGGGAGCTCTTCCATTCTGCAGTGCATGGATACACTACAGATGATCACGATGTTGTTCATTGGATTTTTACTCTCTGTCTTTGTGCTTTTCTCACATCTATTTTGGAGCTTGCTGGGCATATTTCAAATTTGTTCGTTGATGCTCTCCTGGACTGTTCACACTATTTAAAAGTCACAGTGTTTTTACAGTTTCAACGAGGAGAGGTAGGCAGAGGGGAAGAAAGACTAAGGAGGGAAATCTGGCCCCAAAATAATAACTGGAAAAATTAAATTCTTACTAAGTCATATAGATTAGAAAGATTAGAAATTCTAATTCAATAGATTATCCAGAATCGAGAATCGCAGAGAAATTTAGCAAGTGATTTAGACTCTGAATTGCTTGCCAGCTTCTTTGTTTTTGCATTTTAACTTCTTTTAGTAGCCCTCAAATATGAGTTTATTTTTGATGTCCAGAGGAGCAAGAACACAGTCTTTTTGAGACATCATCTCAGAATATGTCTTAGGATCAGCTTTCAAATTAGGAGCTAAGTGGTTGTCCAAATGTGATGAAAGGGGTTTGGAATTTTTGATCTGGAAACCCCTGGATATAACCACCCTGGATTCCCCTGTAGAGTAGATTGAAGACTCTTAACAGTATGGAAAGTAGCTGACTTATTAGTGAGATGATAGCACAGTGGTTAAGATAATCAGGTCATAGGTCACACCGCCTTGAATCCTGTCTCTTTCCAGACTAAACTTTGTGACCAGCTCTCTGACCTCTCTGTGCCTTGGGAGAGGAGGGTGGGTCTCCATCTGTGAAATGGTGTTTAACAATGCCTCCCTCCTGGGGTTATTGTGAAGGCTACATTGATTAATGTATGCACATGCTAGTACATAAAAATGTTTAAATGAATGCTTGCTATTTTTATTTCTTAAAAGACTTGCCCTGTTTTTAAGTAAGCAGCTCTATAAAGTGACTAGTTTTCTTAACTTAAAGGAAAACTTTTAGAGTTGCAAAATCTATTTTTACAGAAAATCTTTGATGTTCAGGGACTGTTTTATGATCTTTTTTGTGTTGCTTCTGTTTTGTTAGTTGTATGCTGGTATTTTCTTCTAGAAAGATATAAGTGAAAAACTTGGATAATTTGAGGTGTCAACTGCAATGAGAAGTAGGAACCCCAACTTTTATTACCAACCCCAGCTAATAGCTGGGTTGACAACACCACCACACCAACTCTATATGTAGTACATTTACACCAGGAAAAAGTTAGAGTGTAGGAGCTGTCTTGTCTCCATTCAGCAGAGTATTAAGAAACAGTTTAGCCCCATGACGCCAAAGGATATTCACACTGGATCTTCCTTTTCAGTGTTTGCAGTCTTAAGATGTTTTTGCTCCCACTTTAGGAAGGATCACATAAGATAATACATGAAATGAAAGCACTGTTGCCAGGTTGCCAGTACTCATCAGAGGCTTCCCTCAACTGCTATAACTCTTCAAGGCTAACTTCAGATCAAAAGCCACATGGTAATGAAGAGTCTCTTAGGAGGTCAAAGCAAAACATCAGTTCAGTTCAGTCGCTCAGTCGTGTCCGACTCTTCGCAACCCCATGAACTGCAGCATGCCAGACCTCCCTGTCCATCACCAACTCCCAGAGTTTACTCAAACTCATGTCCATCAAGTCGGTGATGCCATCCAGCCATCTCATCCTCGGTCATCCCCTTCTCCTCCTGCCCCCAATCCCTCCCAGCATCAGAGTCTTTTCCAATGAGTCAACTCTTTGCATGAGGTGGCCAAAGTATTGGAGTTTTAGCTTTAGCATCACATGCTGCTGCTGCTGCTAAGTTGCTTCAGTCGTGTCTGACTCTGTGTGACTGCATAGACGGCAGCCCACCAGGCTCCCCTGTCCCTGGGATTCTCCAGGCAAGAATACTGGAGTGGGCTGCCATTTCCTTCTTCACTGCATGAAAGTGAAAAGTGAAAGTGAAGTCTTAGTGGGATACAAAATAAAAGGCACGAACTGATGGTAAAAAGCTGTGAACCGCATCCCCCCATGAGAAAATCAGTCAAGAAGACCAGCCCAGGTGTGTGGAAAATTATGTAATATAATCAGCACATTATAAAATATCATCATTATGTAGTAATAAGCACTACTTAATGAAAACATAGGAAAGGATTGGTCCTGAGCAGCACAGACGCTGTCAGGGAAATCCAGGGAGTTCTTTGCGGTGTGGTGATATCAGTACAGCTTGTGAATGCAAACTGAGTCTTTATCCAAGATTTGCTTCTGTACTCACTTGTAATTGTGCTCTAAGAAGGCCATCCTGGAAAATGAACTCTCAGAAATGAAATTAGTTACATCACATCTTGTGTATTTTCTGTTTAAGTGGGACCTAATCAGAGGGTGAGGGAGACAGGCACAGGGAGAGTGGGCTGGCAGCCGTCACACGATTACCTTGTCTAACCTGGCGTCACACGGCGGCACTCGTGGACATCTCCATCTGTGTTGTTTCCAGTGTTTGACAGTTATGAATAGAGCTGTTATGAACAATAATATATAGATTTTTATATAAATAAAAGGTTTTATTTCTCTTGGGTGAATACCCAGGATTGAGATTGCTGAATCATGGTGTGTCTTATCTTTGTCGTTCAGTCACTAAGTCATGTGTGACTCTTTGTGACCCCATGGACAGGTGGTTCTGGGGGTAAAGAATCCATGTGCCCATGCAGGAGATGCGGGTTCATTCCCTGGGTCTGGAAGATCCCCTGGAGAAGGAAATGGCAACCCACTCCAGCATTCTTGCCTGAGAAATCCCATGGATACAGGAGCCTGTTGGGCTACAGTCTCTGGGGTTGCAGAAGAGTTGGACATGACTTAGTGACTAAACAACAGTGGTGAAAGTATACGTAAAACTTCATAATGAGACGTCTTCAAACTGTTGTCCACCTTGTGCATGCCATTTGCTTTCCCCACAGCAGTGCGTGAGGTTTCATTTGCTCTGCACCCTGGTTAGCACTTAACATTGTCACTTTAAAAAAAAAAAAAAAAGCAGTTTAGTAGGTTTCCAGTGGTATCTTATGTTGGCTTTAAATTGCATTTCTCTAATGGCTAATAATTTTGAGCATCTTTCATGTGCCTATTTACCCTCAGTGTATCTTGCTTGATGAAGTATCTGTTTCGATCTTTCTGCTCATTTAAAACACTTGAGTTGTTTCTTGTTATGGACTTCTGAGAGTTCTTTATACATTTTGAGCACCAAGTCCTTTGTCAGAAATGAGATTTGCAAATATTTTCTCTCAGAATATGGTCATCTTACCTTTCTTTTAATAGCATCTATGACAGAGTAAAAGTTTTTGATTTTGATAAAGTCCAGTTGATTTATTTTTTTCTTTTATGGATCATGCTTTTGGTGTCAGATCTAAAAACTCTTTGATTAAGCCATTCTTTGCTCTGTTGACCATCTCTTCTGGGATGGTAATGTGTTTCTCATCTAGAAGGCTCACACACTTCCTATAAGGATCTTTCCTGACTGAAGTCTTTTCATAATTGTGTCTCTTATTTGCACCATAGTGCTGCATACTCACTGTATAGCAGAGAGGTTATTTCACTCTGTTATAGTTGCTTTTATTTTTTGCTAAGCTGTTCTAGGTGGTGAGTATCACAAGGGGAGGGACCATCTTGCTGTGTTCTTTGTTGCCTCAGTCCAGTGATTCCTGCACAATGGGTGGCACTCATTGAACAAATGAATGGAGTTGCTGGGCATTTTCGGGTTCCTGTGCCTTTGTACGTAGTTGTTATTGTTTAGGCACTCAATCCTGTCCGACTCTTGCGACCTCATGGACTGTAGCCCCCCAGGCTCCTCTGTCCATGGGATTTTCCAGGCAACAGTACTGGAGTGGGTTGCCATTTCCTTCCCCCGGGCATCTTCCTGACCCAGGGATCGAATCTGTGTCTCCTGCATTGGCAGGTGGAGGATTCTTTATTGCTGAGCCACCTGGGAAGCCCGCCTTTGCACATCCTGCTTCCTAATTACTTATAATACTCTGTTTCCCTTTCCCTGACTGGTTGGCCTCTCCCTATCTCTCAAACCTTGCAGACCCTTCCCCATTTGCTCCAAGCTGAAGTACTCATGTCCTCCGATGATCTTAGGGCACTTGGAATATGCTTGCTTTTTCCATGGTGCTGCAGATAGCTGAGGTCTTTCCACCAATAGAAGACAAAAAGTTGCCCATATTCATCACTTAACCCTCAGAGCCTAATATCCCTAGCCAGGACTTAGTAGTACTCAATAAATGTTTATTGAATGAATTATGATGTACATTTGTCTTTTTCTAATTTATTTTTGACATTAAAAAGCCTAGGCATTAACATAGTTTAGAGAAACGTTGTGGGCAGACCATGCCAACATGCGTGAGTCCCATCATTTTTGTGGACAGTTTTTGCTATAACAAAGTTTTATATCATCCATAGGACTTAGTTTTATAATTCCTTTAGGTTATGAATATGGATCATTATAGACAAATTTGAAAATATAGTACAAAATTTGTATTCGAAAAAATTCATATCATCTTTAATGCTACCACCCAGGCAAGGTGTCTGCATAAGATTTTGCTGTATTTTTCTTCTGGGGGGAAAAACATGTCTATATTTGTGAGCATTTATGTCTATTATTTTATATGTCATTTTTACCAATTACGCTCATTGACTCTGATCACACAAATATGTACCTGGAATGCTGTGTATTTTTAAAATTGAATCTTGTACTCCAAGCATTTCTGGTATCATTAAGAATTGGATTTGACTTTGAGTGTACCAGAATATTTTCAAGGGTTTTACACGTCATATGTAGGATGATGCTGTCCTATCCACTGCATTACTGTGAAACCTGATCCTGTTAATGATGTGCCCTTCAACTCCTGAAAGTGAATTCATTATGACAAAAGCCAACTGTACTTCAAATCTCATCAGGTGACATAATACACAATAAAGAGGTCCTGAAACAGTAGTGTCTACGCGACATTAAATCCACAAAAGGAGATGCAGTGAGAATGATTTGCTANAAAAAAAAAAAAAAAGCAGTTTAGTAGGTTTCCAGTGGTATCTTATGTTGGCTTTAAATTGCATTTCTCTAATGGCTAATAATTTTGAGCATCTTTCATGTGCCTATTTACCCTCAGTGTATCTTGCTTGATGAAGTATCTGTTTCGATCTTTCTGCTCATTTAAAACACTTGAGTTGTTTCTTGTTATGGACTTCTGAGAGTTCTTTATACATTTTGAGCACCAAGTCCTTTGTCAGAAATGAGATTTGCAAATATTTTCTCTCAGAATATGGTCATCTTACCTTTCTTTTAATAGCATCTATGACAGAGTAAAAGTTTTTGATTTTGATAAAGTCCAGTTGATTTATTTTTTTCTTTTATGGATCATGCTTTTGGTGTCAGATCTAAAAACTCTTTGATTAAGCCATTCTTTGCTCTGTTGACCATCTCTTCTGGGATGGTAATGTGTTTCTCATCTAGAAGGCTCACACACTTCCTATAAGGATCTTTCCTGACTGAAGTCTTTTCATAATTGTGTCTCTTATTTGCACCATAGTGCTGCATACTCACTGTATAGCAGAGAGGTTATTTCACTCTGTTATAGTTGCTTTTATTTTTTGCTAAGCTGTTCTAGGTGGTGAGTATCACAAGGGGAGGGACCATCTTGCTGTGTTCTTTGTTGCCTCAGTCCAGTGATTCCTGCACAATGGGTGGCACTCATTGAACAAATGAATGGAGTTGCTGGGCATTTTCGGGTTCCTGTGCCTTTGTACGTAGTTGTTATTGTTTAGGCACTCAGTCCTGTCCGACTCTTGCGACCTCATGGACTGTAGCCCCCCAGGCTCCTCTGTCCATGGGATTTTCCAGGCAACAGTACTGGAGTGGGTTGCCATTTCCTTCCCCCGGGCATCTTCCTGACCCAGGGATCGAATCTGTGTCTCCTGCATTGGCAGGTGGAGGATTCTTTATTGCTGAGCCACCTGGGAAGCCCGCCTTTGCACATCCTGCTTCCTAATTACTTATAATACTCTGTTTCCCTTTCCCTGACTGGTTGGCCTCTCCCTATCTCTCAAACCTTGCAGACCCTTCCCCATTTGCTCCAAGCTGAAGTACTCATGTCCTCCGATGATCTTAGGGCACTTGGAATATGCTTGCTTTTTCCATGGTGCTGCAGATAGCTGAGGTCTTTCCACCAATAGAAGACAAAAAGTTGCCCATATTCATCACTTAACCCTCAGAGCCTAATATCCCTAGCCAGGACTTAGTAGTACTCAATAAATGTTTATTGAATGAATTATGATGTACATTTGTCTTTTTCTAATTTATTTTTGACATTAAAAAGCCTAGGCATTAACATAGTTTAGAGAAACGTTGTGGGCAGACCATGCCAACATGCGTGAGTCCCATCATTTTTGTGGACAGTTTTTGCTATAACAAAGTTTTATATCATCCATAGGACTTAGTTTTATAATTCCTTTAGGTTATGAATATGGATCATTATAGACAAATTTGAAAATATAGTACAAAATTTGTATTCGAAAAAATTCATATCATCTTTAATGCTACCACCCAGGCAAGGTGTCTGCATAAGATTTTGCTGTATTTTTCTTCTGGGGGGGGGGGGAACATGTCTATATTTGTGAGCATTTATGTCTATTATTTTATATGTCATTTTTACCAATTAGGCTCATTGACTCTGATCACACAAATATGTACCTGGAATGCTGTGTATTTTTAAAATTGAATCTTGTACTCCAAGCATTTCTGGTATCATTAAGAATTGGATTTGACTTTGAGTGTACCAGAATATTTTCAAGGGTTTTACACGTCATATGTAGGATGATGCTGTCCTATCCACTGCATTACTGTGAAACCTGATCCTGTTAATGATGTGCCCTTCAACTCCTGAAAGTGAATTCATTATGACAAAAGCCAACTGTACTTCAAATCTCATCAGGTGACATAATACACAATAAAGAGGTCCTGAAACAGTAGTGTCTACGCGACATTAAATCCACAAAAGGAGATGCAGTGAGAATGATTTGCTATCATTCCTGAGTGATGAAGTAAGAGAGAGGACTCTCAGATAACATGGGATTTGAGGGCCCTGTGTTATAAGGTGGAATTCACTCTGAGAGAAGCTACAACTGTCATTAGACATCAGGGAGAAATGCCGAGACTTGTTCTGAGCAATTGGTTGGTGGAGAGAGATGAGAGAGTGGAGACCCTAAAACAACTATGGCAAGGGTAGTTGTTCCTTGTTTTTTAATTTGAAACTTTTTTTTTTTTTTAATGTAAAACTTAGCAAGCATAATAAAGAGGCTTTTTGCTGAAAAAGATGGCATATAATTCCTTGGCATTTTTTTTTTTTTAACCACCTGTGGATGCTCATTTCACTTTTTAAAGCAAATCTGATGAAACTACACACACGGGCTTTAGAAGCTGGGTTTTGACTGTAGTGGTGTCCAAAGGGACCTAGAGTTTCACTGTAGGTCTCTTAGCATCTGTTTCTTCATCTGTAAAATGCAAACAATAAAACCTTCTAAGGTTGTTTTGAGATTTAAATGAGTCAGTCTATGTAAAATGCCTAGCCTGGGGCCTGGTACCTTGAAGCTTGAAAAAGTAGTGATTTTTCATCTCTCTTTCCACCTTCTGCCTTTCATTTCTGTTTCAGTAAAAATTTGTGCATTTGCTACTTGTCATGCCCTGAAGATAAAATTGATATGGCTTCCCTGTAGCCAAAAATCTAAAGAAGACAGGCATGTGGCTTTCAAAGAACTTACAACCTGGAGTGATAAGGAATAGATGTTTAAACATCAAACTATGCTAAAAGGCAGAATAAAATAAATGCTAAACAGAGGTGTAAATAATGTGCTGGTTGTGATGACCTGGGGAACTTATAGAAGAGAGGATTATGATATAGGCCTTGAAGGATACATGGATTTTCAAAGCTGAACACAGCAGGAAAAGATAATTCTGATTGTGAAACTGCATGATATGTTTGAGTAGTGAATTGTCTGCTTTTTGGCTTGAGCATGAGTGAGGGGCATGTTGAGTAGAGGTCAGGCTGGAATGATAGTGTGGTGGCTTATCTCTGATGTGAATAGCTTCACTCCATGGCTGAAGAACTTGTATGAAGAACTCGTAAGACAAAAAAGCTAAAACCCAAGCAACAAAAAAACACTTGGGCTATCTCATGTGTATAATCAGTGCTAAGAACTGCAAGAAAGATTCCAAATGGTTGTAGAATGCTTGCTAATAAGCATTGGGTATCCCATCTGTTGTGACTTATAATAAGACTGGTACTGTCCTTGCTTGCCATATAAACTCCTCTCGCCAGAGAGCATATGATATACTTGATGAAGGATTTATGAAGGAGCAATGTAAAGAAACAAGAGTTGTTAGTATGGAATTGGGAGAAGGCAATGACAACCCACTCCAGTACTCTTGCTTGGAAAATCCCATGGACAGAGGAGCCTGGTGGGCTGCAGTCCATGGGGTCGCTAAGAGTCTGACATGACTGAGCGACTTCACTTTCACTTTTCACTTTCATGCATTGGAGAAGGAAATGGCAGCCCACTCCTGTGTTCTTGCCTGGAGAATCTCAGGGACGGGGTCGGGGAGCCTGGTGGGCTGCCGTCGATGCGGTTGCACAGAGTCGGACACGACTGAAGCAACTTAGCAGGAGCAGTATGGAATTAGACATAAGATATCTCTTAGAGCAAGGATGGTCTCTAAGCAAACACTGCTACCAGCCTCTTTCCCTTTGGAAATAGAAATCAGAGTCCATAGAGGTAATTTATCTTCAACTTTAAGGAGTTCTGTTTACATCATTCTAAAGATCTGTCCTAAAGTATGTAATTGTTGTTTAGGGGTTGAAATAAATTTGGCTGAATGTTGTGTTTGTAAATAATAGAAATTAAAAATCAGACATCAATATGGCTATTGTAAGAGATGTTCATATGTTTTGTTATTTCCACTTCTAGGGACTTAATACCTATCATTGCTGCTCTGGAATACAATCAGTGGTTCACTAAGCTGTCCTCTAAGGATCTAAAACTGGTAAGTAATTGAAGATGTTGCTTAGCTTTGCTGAATTTCAAAAACTTGAAAATTATAAAAAAAACAAAAAGCAGATACATATTTGTTTTTCAACCATACTGGTGAGCTGAATACATGTTATTTTTTAGGGAGATATTTTCCTATAAATGATCTGCAGAACATTGTACAAAGTTTGTAATGGGAGCTGCTTCAGAAAAGTACTTCCTCATGTTTTCAGCTGCTTCAGGCAATTTTAGATGATGAACAGAAAGGCACATTTAGTGGAGCCTTCTGTATACCCTCATTCCACTGGCAAAAACTATTAAAGTTACATTTGCACAGCTGCAAATAGCAGATTTTATGTTCCTATCTTGCATTCCATCTCCACAAAGCTTCCCTTCCTGAGAATTTAGGAAAACATTACCAAGGTAGAGTTGGTCTGGAGTTTTGATAGTTAACATTAATTTTCTAGATGAGGTTTTGGACAGATTTATATGTAAGCAAAATGAAATCAAAGTGAAATCTGTTAGTTTTTATAAGACATGGAGGAGTCAAAGTTTTGGTCTGTTTTATTAGTAGAAATAAGATGCTCTGTTGTATTATTAAGAGCCAGTGTGGTTGACAGTAAGAATGTGGGCTTAGAAACAGAAATCTGGGTTTCAGATTTGGACTCTTACTTCAGGGCTGTGTGACCTTAGATACACTGCTTGATCTTCCAGGGCCTCTATTTCCTATATCCCTGTTACTGTGAGCTAATTGGAACTCATGTCTTATTCACCTCCATTCAGTGCTTATCAAAGTACATGGCTCATAGTAGCTATTCAGTAAAAGCTGGTTTAATCAATAGATGTCAAATGACTTTTGTTGAATGAATGAATGGACACAGCAATGTAACTCATTTGCAGGTTATTGAGATGAGTAAATTATATATATATATATATATATAAATTATTATTATTATATATAAATTATATATAGTGGCAGTGCTCAGTTGTTTCCAATTCTGTGACTCCACGGACTATAGCCAGCCAGGCTTCTCTGTCCATGGGATTTTCCAGGCAAGAGTACTGGAGTGGGTTGCCATTTCCTCCTTCAGGGAAAATTCCTGGGATTGAACCCGTATTTCTTGTTTCTGCATTGGCAGGCAGATTCTTTGCCTCTTTGCCACCTGGGAAGCCCAGATAATTTATATGGAAGTTCTAACACAATGTCTAACGTACTACAGCCATTTCACAACTGTCAGCTGTTATTGTCATCCTCACAGTCAGATTAGCAAAGAGGCTGAGAAGTGAACAAATGGGGGAGCCTGCATTATGGAAACTGAACACGGGGCTGTCTGAGATCAGTGATGGTGGAAGTACGGATGGTGACCCCCAGGGAGTGAGTGTGCAGACAGCTGTGATGGGAGACCTGAGAACAGAAGCCTCTCGTTTGCTGTTTGCAGGGATGGGGACCGTTTGCAGGGCTGAGCCAACAGAGATTGCAGGTGTGCAAGGGGAGCCATTCGAGGAATGAGAAGTAGATTAGCCCAGGGATTGTGGGATCAGAGAGAACAATGCTTTGCTACCAAGTCAGTTTTCCTGGCTCATTCAGACATTCACCTAAGCCTGTGATTTTCAAAATGGGGCACAAGAGAGCTCTGAGGAAGTTGTGGACATCCCTCTTTTGGAAGTTATCTGAAATCACTAGTATCAGGCCACTGGAGATGCTGTTCTGTCGTTACTTCTCCCAGGCAGCATCTCTTTTTTAAATGCCTTAGGTGTTTAGGAAAGAAAACGCACACGTAATTATTTTGGTCTTGGCCAGACAAAGCATGTACGTGCTTGTGTGCTTTTTTTGTATGCCCTGGGATGGTGGGACATGGAAGACAGGATTTGAGGATTATTGCTTTCTCTGCTTTTCTAGTAACAGATTTAAACACAAAAATGTGTATATTTTTAGTGCTTAGTATTTAAAAATGAGAAATACTCTTTGGGATATCTTTCGGCAAGTTTTCAAAGAGATTAGCAGTTTTTCTATGTTTGTTACCCAAAGTTAAAAAGAAATGATACTTTGCCTTTGATGGCTATTGCAATATGTAATCTCGAAACATTTTCTAATACTTGGTTTATTTGAGGCACAGGAAAGCATTACACCTTCTTCAGGTTTTTTAAAATGCAAAGTGTAAAAAGAAGGGACTTCTCTTATATGAATTCTCTGGGTTATTAAAATTGCTTCTCGCACAACAGAAGTCTCCTGTGCTTACTGTCCCACAGGAAAAATGTGACTTATATGCTTTCTGCTGATCTTATGAAATCTGTTAGCAGTCACTATTCCAAATTTAAGTAGAAGGATAGAGGGTTTTTTGTTTGTTTTTGAAGATATGGCAAATACGCAATCAGGGCCAAGGTTCTGGACTGATAAAATTGCAGTAGAATTGGGATTTTGCTCAACTCTCTTTTTTATCATTTAGGCAAGTCAGTGAGCATCATTAGGTCTTTTAAAATCTTTTCAAAATTATATGCTTGGACCAGATACGGTATGTGGTTCCTCTCAGTTTCAAACTTCCATATTTGTTTTATTCTGGACTAGTTCATTTGTTATTTTATAGTGATTTCTCTAGTTTTCATGCTATATATTTGATTTTAAAATAAATATAGGCTCCTAGAGAGTTATCATATTAACTTGTTAAAAAGAAAAAACTTTTCCTTAAATCTGTAAACAAAGTGCTGAACATGCAATAGACATTTGGGGAAGACTACTGTAATGGTAACATTTTCTTGGTGTTCAAGTTTGTGTGCATATCTCTTTAAAATATCCATCCATGTATATTCTTTGGTGTAGCAAATAACACTTTTCATGTAGTTGGCATTTAATAAAAGGTAGCAAAATGAATTTAATCATGAACGACTCATCATACCTCTCCCCTACTGGCATGTTAAAGAAAAGTTGGACACACTTTTCCTACATTTTAATAAATTTTAATTACAGTAATAA
This sequence comes from Oreotragus oreotragus, assembly GCA_006410675.1. Classification (NCBI taxonomy): domain Eukaryota; kingdom Metazoa; phylum Chordata; class Mammalia; order Artiodactyla; family Bovidae; genus Oreotragus; species Oreotragus oreotragus. Next base: position 194,190 of record SJYX01008819.1, read on the forward strand.
TTTCCAATGAGTAGATGAAAGCCTTGCTTCACAACTCAGCTTTGGTAAATTACTTTTCTGGATGCTCTGAGGTAGCCCTGGAAAGGTGGTGATACTATGGATTATTTCTGGAAATAAGAATAATCTTCACAAAAACATGTCTGAGTAATCACCTTTTATCATAACACAGAATAAGATCAGTTCCTCTAGTTGTATATTGTAAGGCGAAGAATGGTACTAATAAGGGGTCAGCATTTTGAAAATCACCACCGTCAGCATAATATAAATTGCAGGCATTGGGTCACTTGGAATTAATTTTCCTCTCCCCTCATCAATCTGTGGGTCACATTAGAAACTCAGGAATAGTATGAAGGCAACATTATAAACCCAGAGGAATCAGGCAGGACACGAGAATTATAAAAGCTTTAAATTCTGTGCCTCTTGGTGGTTTTCCAAGTCGTTTTTCTAAAGGCTGCTTGACTGGAGAATTTGTGCGACATTTTATACTTTTCCAATAATGGTTAATCCAGTTGGATATTTATGATCTGATAGAGAACTATAATATTTTATGTAGTATTTTAAGAAAAGAAACTGCCCTATTATATGGTTTACCACACAAAATGATTTCTCTCTTTTAATAACATAAAAGATTTAAAGAGACCTTAAGTTATGATGACATTTAAAAATCACTTTTCAGTGTCTGAATAAGGTCAGGAGCTACCCTAAGTTAGTTTTGGAATAAGGCAGGATATAAATAAATATAAAGCTTTAATAGGTAAAAATTTAAAAGAAAAAGTTATGCACAGTTCTACCAGGGCACAACTCTTCATTTCTCATAGTCCCCTCAAGACTTTTTGGCTGCATATATTAGCCATTTCAATTGTTATAATCTTTATTAAACACTTTATTTTAATTATGCATATTCATTTAACATTATATCCTAAGCACTTAAAATATTTTGAAAGATGTGAGTTTATAACTACATAATTTTTTAAAACATGAGGTTTATTAAAACATGAGATGATTAGTAGTCTTTCTTATTCCTTACCTTAGTTTAGAGATTACTAGTAGCAACATTGTATCACCTAACCTTTATCAAGTGGTTATTCAGTCTCTCTTTTAAAGTATATGATATCTTTAAATGTTATCTATAAAAAGAGAATAATAATAACCAACAGCTTCATAATGAAATACACAGAGAGGGCTTAGCTCAGGGCCTGGCACGTGACAAGAACTCAGGAAGCAGAGTTTCATCATCAGCCTCACCATCATCGTCATTACCACTCAGACTTTGGTTCTTTAGTTTGGGCATCACTTTCCTGGGGGTTTCTTTTGGTTTTCCCAGGATTGCATGAAATCTATGTGCCTATAGCACTGCCAAAATGCCTGTTTTCCTGTCATCATTGTGTATTTCCTTCTTGTCTGATTGCCTTCTGGATGGCATCACCCTTGAAGTCAGGGACTTTGTCCTTTGTGTTGTCATGTTCCCTGAATCTTCATCAGCAGGACGTGTAGGAGTAGTTGTCAACTCATGGGTTGTTGATTGGATGAATGATTTATTTAAAGCTTTGTAGCTGCAAGGATTTATGATGATGAAGTGAGGTCGTATTCTGACTTATGATATGGTCAAAGAATATTTTCTGTTACAGTCCACTGATGTCTGTGAACAGATCTTGAGGGTGGTGAGCAGGTCCAATCGACTGGAAGAATTGGTGTTGGAGAATGCTGGACTTAGAACGTGAGTATTTTCCTGAATATATGAATGTGTAGCTTTAAAACATTTTGCCCTTTCTTCTAAAATTAATATACGGTTTTGAGAAAAAAGTTAATGATATCACCTGTATAGTGTTTTCTCCTCTTAAAAAGAAGTCCCTGTGATCCCCATCATTATTACAAAGGTCAAGGATTTTATCTTCTTCTGTGGTGTGTCACATGGTATCTTTGAGGGTATATAAGGATACTGCTTAACAGGATGGACCCTTGGGTCAGACGCCTCATGTCTTTGGGCAAGTTGGTTCAGTTCTCTGTACCTCAGTGTCTTCATTTTTAAGTTGGTGATAATAGTGCTTACTTTATAGAATTACAGTTGTAAGGATAAATGAATTAATACATGGAAAGTGTTTAGAAAAGTTTCAAAATCTTTCATATTAGAGATACTCTGTGTTAGCTTTTACTAGTACCATTAATCATAAATCGTAGTCATAGTAATGGCACATTTCATAGGATGTTATTGTTTGGCTTTGATCTGTTTCAGCCATTTCTCTCCCTTTGCAAATTCACACTTTAATCTTCATCTAGTATGGTTCAGTAACAATACCCAAGCCTTACTAGGGGCATGTGACTTCGAATCCGCTGGAGTAAAGATGTCACTGCTACTAAGTGAGGAGGCTTGGCAGTTTCATAGTCCTGGCACTTAATGCATTATTTTAAGTTAAACACACCTAAAATAGTGCTTTTGACTATGAGGCGATTGGATGGCATCACTGACTTGTTGGACATGAGTTTAAGCAGATTCTGGGAGTTGGTGATGGACAGGGAAGCCTGATATGCTGCAGTCCATGGAGCTGCAAAGAGTCGGACATGACTGAACAACTGAACTGAACTGAAAATGTAGTGCTAGCAACTATAGCCTTCAAAGGGCAGTCACTTCTGCCTTCATGAATATTGCATGAAATTAAAACTGATATAGGGAATAGCCTATTGCAATTTTCATGAAAAGCAATGCAATTCAGGATTTGTTTAAGTCATAGAAGGGCCCAAAGTATTATTAATAGCATCCTTTAATGTGTCTTTAAAGGAGCAATTATACATTTTTCTTTGGAATGAGGTTTGGATTGATCAAGATGAACCATATTCTAGCTATGACTTTATGGATTCTCTAATGAGGATATGTACTCGTGAAAATAGATTGATTCTTAACAAATATGATATATAGATTAATATTATAAAGACTGGTTCTTAACAAATATGATATATAGATTCATATTGTAAAGGCTCCTCCTTTTTAAAAATTTCACTCTAGCTATTCTAGCATTAAATTTTCTAATTGAGTCATTTTACACATTGTGTCTTAATGTTTGTTTACTTGCAGAGATTTTGCACAAAAACTGGCCAGTGCTCTAGCACATAATCCCACTTCAGGGCTGCACACGATTAACCTTGCTGGCAACCCACTGGAGGATCGAGGTACTGTAGCATTTACATGACTGTTGATGCCAGAACTGTAAGAGGATTAGGGAGTTTTCATTTAGCCATGCCTGAAGAATAGTGTCAGTCTTAGTTGTAATTATATTATAAATGCTCTTGTTGGCTTAAATTTTTTCCAGCCTCTGGTGAAAATACTCACGCTCCTGTATGATCTTACAGAAAAAACCCAAGTGAGCTTTTTGGCCGACCCAATATGATTGTATCTGCTGACAAAGTTTTTGGAAGTGATCCAGGTGGAAAGGAGGATATTATTTTTAAACGATCGTATTGACTTTTTCTTGCTGGGTAGCAAATTACCACAAACATGGCAATTTAAGATTACATGGATTAATCATCACACAGTGTCTTTGGGTCAGTCTGGGTACAGGTTGACTGGGTTCTCTACTCAGTATCATGAGACTGAAGTCAAGTCAGCTGGGGTTTATGTGATCTGGGGTCTTCTTAGGTTCACCGGTTGTTGGCAGAATTCAATTCCTGAGGCTGCCGGACTAGGTCATCATGTTATTGCTCCTTGCCAGGTCAGGGAGCACTTCCCATGCCTGAAGGCTATGCTCACGTCCCCACCACGTGGTCCCTCCTCTCCCAACTTTACCGTCTGCCGTGCATTCCAGGCCAGCAGAAGCACAACACTCTGATGCTTCACTCTCTTGTAGACAGGTCACCTGTTTGAGTCAGACTCCTCCAAGACAGTCTCCCTCTTGATTAATCCAGAATGGACTGATTAGTAATCTAATCACATCGTGATATCCCATCATTTTCCTTTTTTTCCCTGTTACTTATTTTGTAATGGGGTATAACCAATTAACAATGTGATAATTTCAGGTAAACAGCAAAGGGACTTAGGCATACATATACATGTATCCATTCTCCCCCAAACTCCCGTCCCATCTAGCCTGCCACATAACATTAAGGAGAATTCTCTGTGCTATATAGTCAGTCCTTGTTGCTTATCTATTTTATTATTTTTTTTAATTAAAAAAATAAAAATTTTTTAAAAATTTATTTTAATTGGAGGCTAATTACTTAACAATATTATAGTGGCTTGTCATACATTATCCATGTTAAATAAAGCAGTGTGTACATGTCCATCCCAAACTCCCTAATTGTCCCTTCCTTCTGTCCTTCCCCCAGCAACCATAAATTCTCTATGTCTCTTTTGGTTTTGTAAGTTCACTTGTATCATTTCTTTTTAGATTTGTGATAACCCACCATGTTCTTTGGTCCACCCCCACACACTTAAAGAAATTATGTAGGATGTGTTTACCAGGGACAGGAATCTTGAGGACCAGCTTAAGATTCCTGTCCCTGGTAAACACTTGTATCATTTCTTTTAGATTTGTGATAACCCATCATGTTATTTGGTCCACCCCACACACTTAAAGAAATTATGTAGGATGTGTTTACCGGGGACAGGAATCTTGAGGACTAGCTTACAATTCTGCCTATCACAGATGCCTTTTAATTTTTAATGAGATTTGAATGTGAGAATAGAGAGGAGTTGAAGGACTAAATTTCATGAGGAGGCAAAAGAAGGTTTCATTAGAAGATATTTGCATGAGTAGAGGGAAAAGTCAGTAGATTCAGAAAGTGAGGCCTGAGAGTTTGAATTCTCAGTAGGAGAACACTGATGGATGAGATTTAAGAAGGAGTAGCTTTATCTCTCAGAGAAGGCAATGGCAACCCACTCCAGTACTCTTCCCTGGAAAATCCCATGGATGGAGGAGCCTGGTAGGCTGCAGTCCATGGGGTCGCTAGGAGTTGGACATGACTGAGTGACTTCACTTTCACTTCTCACTTTCATGCATTGGAGAAGGAACTGGCAACCAACTCCAGTGTTCGTGCCTGGAGAATCCCTAGGATGGGGGAGCCTGGTGGGCTGCCGTCCATGGGGTCGCACAGAGTCAGACACGACTGAAGCGGCTTAGCAACAACAGCTTTATCTCTAGAGGGGATACTTTGTTTTCACTGTGTATTTATTACAGATGTTTTCCAGTGTTGTTGACTAAGGGGCTTTCATCTTGGGCTGTTATATATTTGATAAGGGTTAATTATTAAATTGAGCTGAAGATCCTGGTATAGACACTCAGTTCTGTATTTTTGTTCCTGTTACTGACATTGTTCTTCGTTGAAAAAGATACCCATGTGGCATCCAAGGAAACATTTGAAGAGGAACTTCCTAGCATCTGAAATAGTGAATCTAAAGGAAGGTTGAGACTAAATTGGAAAACTAGATCACATGAAAGACACTCTCATAGGTGTAAAAGGCAAAGCTGAAAATAATGGAAATGTAACTCTGGAACAGGAGTTTCTCTGGGGTTTTAGTATTTTCTTTAGGAAAAACAAGTGTTCTCTCTACTAGTCAAATGCTACCAAGGGGTGACTAAAACCGTGAAGGTCACCTTTTGTAGACAGGAGGGCTGTTTTGCTTTTGTTTTTAAGATGGAAGGAACTCAAACGTGTTTGTCTCCTGACTGGACAGAATCGATGGTTATTAAGTGCTGGTCACTAGGAATGTGAAATCCAGAGTGTAGGAAGGGACACTCCTTGGTCATCAGGGAAACGCAAACTCAAACCATACTGAGATACAACCTCACAACCAGTAGTTGAGCTATCATCAAAATAAGTGTTGGAAAGGATGTGGAAAACGGAACTTGTACATTACTGGTGCAAGTGTACAATGGGGCAGCCTCTTCGGGTGCTGGTTAGCCAGTTGCTTCAAAAGTCAAACACAAATTTACTCTATGACCCAGCAATTTCACTCTTAGGTGGTCCCCAAGAGAGATGAAATGAATGTCCGCACAAACACTAATGAATGAGTATTGATAGAAGTTCATGGTTGTCCCAAAGGGGAAACCCAAATGCTTATCCCTGGTGGGGGTATAAACAGAATGTGGTGTATCTGTACCGTGGAACCCTGCTCCACAGCACAAGAGAACGAAGGGACATGGGTGAACCCCAAAAACTATATTTAGGGAAAGAAGCGAGACCCCAAAGATCTTTCATATTATTGGTGCTTGGGAGGCTGAAAGTGAAGTCACTCTGTCGTGTCTGACTCTTTGCAACTCCATGGATTGTAGCCCACCAGGCTTCTCCGTCCATGGGATTTTCCAGGCAAGAGTACTGGAGTGGGGTGCCATTTCTTTCTCCAGGGGATCTTCCCGACCCAGAGATGGAACCCGGATCTCCTGCTTTGTAGGCAGATGCTTTTAGGGGAAGAATGAGTCTGAGGCTCTTCATCTTTTCTGTGGTGTGCCTCGTATGCCCTGAGGCACAGCCCTCCTGGACAGCCTTATCTGTTGACTCCTCACCTTGGGTTTGAACTTCTGAGATAGCAGTTCTTCATTCTGTTGCACTGAAATTAGATATGGATGTCTCTGTACCAGCCTTACTTCTCATTCCTCCTCCTTATCCATCATTCTCTCCTAAGACACAAGGCACCTAGCCCAACACCTTATATGCAATCAATAAATATGTCTTTAAATTGAATTTCATTTCATAATAGAATTTCTTTTTTTGTTGCTTTTAAATTGGAATTGAAAACCGTGGTGAAGTTTATCAAGATTCTTTTGTGCAGAGTCAGAACTGGTGGAGAGATGACGTGTCCCTGCCTTTTCCTCCACTTCCCTACCTGTGTGACCTGATCCTTGTACATCTTTCACCTACCTGCATTCCCAGGTGTGAGAATCAAGAATCATTCCAAGGATGTTTTCCAGAGCTTCACTTGTAGATGCCGACTCTCCAGGGTGTTTTCTGCTCACTTACACTCAAGCCTTGACACTCCTGAAAATATTTTCTCAAACTAAGGCTTTCTGTGTTTCTGCCCTTTCTAGATTCCTTCGTTGCTATGTTTGGCCGGAGCTCTTGGACAACTGCCAGCACCTGTATTCCCCACCTTTTTTTTCATTCTTTGGACTGAGCCTCCTGAACACAAATTCTTTACAGGCTTNGAAGATATTTGCATGAGTAGAGGGAAAAGTCAGTAGATTCAGAAAGTGAGGCCTGAGAGTTTGAATTCTCAGTAGGAGAACACTGATGGATGAGATTTAAGAAGGAGTAGCTTTATCTCTCAGAGAAGGCAATGGCAACCCACTCCAGTACTCTTCCCTGGAAAATCCCATGGATGGAGGAGCCTGGTAGGCTGCAGTCCATGGGGTCGCTAGGAGTTGGACATGACTGAGTGACTTCACTTTCACTTCTCACTTTCATGCATTGGAGAAGGAACTGGCAACCAACTCCAGTGTTCGTGCCTGGAGAATCCCTAGGATGGGGGAGCCTGGTGGGCTGCCGTCCATGGGGTCGCACAGAGTCAGACACGACTGAAGCGGCTTAGCAACAACAGCTTTATCTCTAGAGGGGATACTTTGTTTTCACTGTGTATTTATTACAGATGTTTTCCAGTGTTGTTGACTAAGGGGCTTTCATCTTGGGCTGTTATATATTTGATAAGGGTTAATTATTAAATTGAGCTGAAGATCCTGGTATAGACACTCAGTTCTGTATTTTTGTTCCTGTTACTGACATTGTTCTTCGTTGAAAAAGATACCCATGTGGCATCCAAGGAAACATTTGAAGAGGAACTTCCTAGCATCTGAAATAGTGAATCTAAAGGAAGGTTGAGACTAAATTGGAAAACTAGATCACATGAAAGACACTCTCATAGGTGTAAAAGGCAAAGCTGAAAATAATGGAAATGTAACTCTGGAACAGGAGTTTCTCTGGGGTTTTAGTATTTTCTTTAGGAAAAACAAGTGTTCTCTCTACTAGTCAAATGCTACCAAGGGGTGACTAAAACCATGAAGGTCACCTTTTGTAGACAGGAGGGCTGTTTTGCTTTTGTTTTTAAGATGGAAGGAACTCAAACGTGTTTGTCTCCTGACTGGACAGAATCGATGGTTATTAAGTGCTGGTCACTAGGAATGTGAAATCCAGAGTGTAGGAAGGGACACTCCTTGGTCATCAGGGAAACGCAAACTCAAACCATACTGAGATACAACCTCACAACCAGTAGTTGAGCTATCATCAAAATAAGTGTTGGAAAGGATGTGGAAAACGGAACTTGTACATTACTGGTGCAAGTGTACAATGGGGCAGCCTCTTCGGGTGCTGGTTAGCCAGTTGCTTCAAAAGTCAAACACAAATTTACTCTATGACCCAGCAATTTCACTCTTAGGTGGTCCCCAAGAGAGATGAAATGAATGTCCGCACAAACACTAATGAATGAGTATTGATAGAAGTTCATGGTTGTCCCAAAGGGGAAACCCAAATGCTTATCCCTGGTGGGGGTATAAACAGAATGTGGTGTATCTGTACCGTGGAACCCTGCTCCACAGCACAAGAGAACGAAGGGACATGGGTGAACCCCAAAAACTATATTTAGGGAAAGAAGCGAGACCCCAAAGATCTTTCATATTATTGGTGCTTGGGAGGCTGAAAGTGAAGTCACTCTGTCGTGTCTGACTCTTTGCAACTCCATGGATTGTAGCCCACCAGGCTTCTCCGTCCATGGGATTTTCCAGGCAAGAGTACTGGAGTGGGGTGCCATTTCTTTCTCCAGGGGATCTTCCCGACCCAGAGATGGAACCCGGATCTCCTGCTTTGTAGGCAGATGCTTTTAGGGGAAGAATGAGTCTGAGGCTCTTCATCTTTTCTGTGGTGTGCCTCGTATGCCCTGAGGCACAGCCCTCCTGGACAGCCTTATCTGTTGACTCCTCACCTTGGGTTTGAACTTCTGAGATAGCAGTTCTTCATTCTGTTGCACTGAAATTAGATATGGATGTCTCTGTACCAGCCTTACTTCTCATTCCTCCTCCTTATCCATCATTCTCTCCTAAGACACAAGGCACCTAGCCCAACACCTTATATGCAATCAATAAATATGTCTTTAAATTGAATTTCATTTCATAATAGAATTTCTTTTTTTGTTGCTTTTAAATTGGAATTGAAAACCGTGGTGAAGTTTATCAAGATTCTTTTGTGCAGAGTCAGAACTGGTGGAGAGATGACGTGTCCCTGCCTTTTCCTCCACTTCCCTACCTGTGTGACCTGATCCTTGTACATCTTTCACCTACCTGCATTCCCAGGTGTGAGAATCAAGAATCATTCCAAGGATGTTTTCCAGAGCTTCACTTGTAGATGCCGACTCTCCAGGGTGTTTTCTGCTCACTTACACTCAAGCCTTGACACTCCTGAAAATATTTTCTCAAACTAAGGCTTTCTGTGTTTCTGCCCTTTCTAGATTCCTTCGTTGCTATGTTTGGCCGGAGCTCTTGGACAACTGCCAGCACCTGTATTCCCCACCTTTTTTTTCATTCTTTGGACTGAGCCTCCTGAACACAAATTCTTTACAGGCTTTTTTTTTTTTTCCCCCATCCAGGCTAAATACCTAAAGATGATTGGTAGCTTTTCTGCTCCTGGATGGGAAGTCCACAAGAAATCCAACTGAGTATAAAATATTTATAGAGACTTCAAAATAGGGGAAAATGGTCATGACTTTTGTTTCTGAGCTTTTCACTGAAAAACAATAAAAAAAAATCATGGAGGGATGAGTGTGCAGTTGAATTGTTTAGTCTGTAAAAGAGGCCAAGCCTGGGAAGATTATTTACAAGGAAACGCAAAGAAACACAAGGCAGTTTGGCAGCTCAGAATGCTGAGGAATTTAAGTACCAAGTAGAATTTGATTTTTGCACCTGAACCATCCTCTCAGGGCCTTATTTGGAAACTCTCAGAGCGGAAGCTTGGCTCCTTGCATTGTGATATGAATGTTGATGCAGCAAAGCCCTGATATTTACAGCTCTATTTACAGCTCAGCCTCCCCGTCAGGCTCGTGCTCAGGGGACAAGCAGCCTTCTGTTGTTAAGGGGCTGCTGGTGGAGGAGAACGCAGTATGATTTAGTAGGAGGGGGTCGTGCGTGCTGGCGGTGCTTCCAGTGCTGGATGCGCCGCTCTTCGTGCTCTGCAGGAGCCCCACAAGGCAGTGAATGGACCACACGCATTCACGAGCTCTTCTTATCCCAGATGCAGGGCCAGCCAGTTCCCCAGCTTGCTCTTGGCCTCCTAGTCCTGTGTGTTTTCAGACTGTAGGTCAAGACCTGGTAAGCATTTTAATAAAAAGAAGAAATAGAACACAATAGAAAACATCAGAGTGCTGTTCAGGAAAGCTGGGGTTTTAGTTTTTGCTTATATGTCTATGTGCTTATTTTGGTATGAGCTTCCTGCACTACAATGTCAAATCTCTTTCTGTATGCGGGTCGTGGTAGAAAAGGCTTGAAACTCCCTATGCTTACTGCACTTTATTAACTAGCTCTGTGTTGAGTCCTCTGGACTGACCTAGTGTCTGAACCAGGGTGTTCCGGTCATTGCCTCCTGACTAATGCTTTGGATCTGATGACTTTTTGGATTAAAGTGGAGTGTTTTGGGAAACAGAGCTTTTCTCTCCCCACTCATTTCATACACTTTCCTTTCCTAAATGTCACAAGCTCTGTGTTCCAGTCTCCCTGGTTACCGTTCCCAGTTACCCTTGATTTTATGATCTTAGCCTCGTCAGGAATGTCTGTCCTGATTTCCTCCCCTCACTTTATTCTAAATTGGATTATTTTGTTTAAAGATGATTTAGAATCCTGTCTTGAAATGTTTTTCTTTTGGAAATGTGGACCTGATGCACCCAAGTTGTTTTTTTGCTGACCATCTGGTGGTGGCTCTGATTTGATCTGAATGAGACAAGACAAATGGATTCTAGAAATGCTGCTTACATTTGGGGGTGGGGTAGATCCTGCATATCTCAGTGTATATCAGTGGGTTTTAGAGTCAGAATACGTGGATTCAAATCTGAGCTTCTCCACTTTTCATCTGAGTTTCCTTGGACAAATTACCTAACTTCTCGATACCTCAGATTTCTCGAAAATAATACTAGCACCTCCCACACAAGGGTGTTTTAAAGATTAAATGAGAATATACATAAAAGCCGTAGGAGTAGCAATGCACTGGGTCACGTACTGTGCACTCAATACCTGTGAACTTTTACTCCCACGTTTGACTCAGGGTAGCCTTGTGAAGTTAAATCATGCAAATGTTGCTCTCCTTTATGGATCAGGAAGCTGTGTTTACATAACTTGGAAAAGCTTACAGAGTCATACCTAGTACTGATTGTTCAGACTATTATCTAGAATTTCCTGAGTGATCAATCAATCAGTCTCTTATACTGTCTTTCGGATTTTTTGATTTGGCTCTCTGAATTTCCTATGGAAATAGAAGGAAATCTTTGTGCACGAGACTTGGAAAACATCGGCTTATTCCACAGCATGTCGATACATTTTCTTTAAGCACTTTGATATTTAAAGATGCCAGGTTTCTGTGTGACAGCTACACAGCAGAAAATACTTTTCTTTAAAGTCATGATTTAGCCATATTTATTGGAAAAGACTCTGATGCTGGGAGGGAGCGGGGGCAGGAGGAGAAGGGGATGACCGAGGATGAGATGGCTGGATGGCATCACCAACTCGATGGACTTGAGTTTGAGTGAACTCCGGGAGATGGTGATGGACAGGGAGGCCTGGCGTGCTGCGNCAGTGTGTACATGTCCATCCCAAACTCCCTAATTGTCCCTTCCTTCTGTCCTTCCCCCAGCAACCATAAATTCTCTATGTCTCTTTTGGTTTTGTAAGTTCACTTGTATCATTTCTTTTTAGATTTGTGATAACCCACCATGTTCTTTGGTCCACCCCCACACACTTAAAGAAATTATGTAGGATGTGTTTACCAGGGACAGGAATCTTGAGGACCAGCTTAAGATTCCTGTCCCTGGTAAACACTTGTATCATTTCTTTTAGATTTGTGATAACCCATCATGTTATTTGGTCCACCCCACACACTTAAAGAAATTATGTAGGATGTGTTTACCGGGGACAGGAATCTTGAGGACTAGCTTACAATTCTGCCTATCACAGATGCCTTTTAATTTTTAACGAGATTTGAATGTGAGAATAGAGAGGAGTTGAAGGACTAAATTTCATGAGGAGGCAAAAGAAGGTTTCATTAGAAGATATTTGCATGAGTAGAGGGAAAAGTCAGTAGATTCAGAAAGTGAGGCCTGAGAGTTTGAATTCTCAGTAGGAGAACACTGATGGATGAGATTTAAGAAGGAGTAGCTTTATCTCTCAGAGAAGGCAATGGCAACCCACTCCAGTACTCTTCCCTGGAAAATCCCATGGATGGAGGAGCCTGGTAGGCTGCAGTCCATGGGGTCGCTAGGAGTTGGACATGACTGAGTGACTTCACTTTCACTTCTCACTTTCATGCATTGGAGAAGGAACTGGCAACCAACTCCAGTGTTCGTGCCTGGAGAATCCCTAGGATGGGGGAGCCTGGTGGGCTGCCGTCCATGGGGTCGCACAGAGTCAGACACGACTGAAGCGGCTTAGCAACAACAGCTTTATCTCTAGAGGGGATACTTTGTTTTCACTGTGTATTTATTACAGATGTTTTCCAGTGTTGTTGACTAAGGGGCTTTCATCTTGGGCTGTTATATATTTGATAAGGGTTAATTATTAAATTGAGCTGAAGATCCTGGTATAGACACTCAGTTCTGTATTTTTGTTCCTGTTACTGACATTGTTCTTCGTTGAAAAAGATACCCATGTGGCATCCAAGGAAACATTTGAAGAGGAACTTCCTAGCATCTGAAATAGTGAATCTAAAGGAAGGTTGAGACTAAATTGGAAAACTAGATCACATGAAAGACACTCTCATAGGTGTAAAAGGCAAAGCTGAAAATAATGGAAATGTAACTCTGGAACAGGAGTTTCTCTGGGGTTTTAGTATTTTCTTTAGGAAAAACAAGTGTTCTCTCTACTAGTCAAATGCTACCAAGGGGTGACTAAAACCGTGAAGGTCACCTTTTGTAGACAGGAGGGCTGTTTTGCTTTTGTTTTTAAGATGGAAGGAACTCAAACGTGTTTGTCTCCTGACTGGACAGAATCGATGGTTATTAAGTGCTGGTCACTAGGAATGTGAAATCCAGAGTGTAGGAAGGGACACTCCTTGGTCATCAGGGAAACGCAAACTCAAACCATACTGAGATACAACCTCACAACCAGTAGTTGAGCTATCATCAAAATAAGTGTTGGAAAGGATGTGGAAAACGGAACTTGTACATTACTGGTGCAAGTGTACAATGGGGCAGCCTCTTCGGGTGCTGGTTAGCCAGTTGCTTCAAAAGTCAAACACAAATTTACTCTATGACCCAGCAATTTCACTCTTAGGTGGTCCCCAAGAGAGATGAAATGAATGTCCGCACAAACACTAATGAATGAGTATTGATAGAAGTTCATGGTTGTCCCAAAGGGGAAACCCAAATGCTTATCCCTGGTGGGGGTATAAACAGAATGTGGTGTATCTGTACCGTGGAACCCTGCTCCACAGCACAAGAGAACGAAGGGACATGGGTGAACCCCAAAAACTATATTTAGGGAAAGAAGCGAGACCCCAAAGATCTTTCATATTATTGGTGCTTGGGAGGCTGAAAGTGAAGTCACTCTGTCGTGTCTGACTCTTTGCAACTCCATGGATTGTAGCCCACCAGGCTTCTCCGTCCATGGGATTTTCCAGGCAAGAGTACTGGAGTGGGGTGCCATTTCTTTCTCCAGGGGATCTTCCCGACCCAGAGATGGAACCCGGATCTCCTGCTTTGTAGGCAGATGCTTTTAGGGGAAGAATGAGTCTGAGGCTCTTCATCTTTTCTGTGGTGTGCCTCGTATGCCCTGAGGCACAGCCCTCCTGGACAGCCTTATCTGTTGACTCCTCACCTTGGGTTTGAACTTCTGAGATAGCAGTTCTTCATTCTGTTGCACTGAAATTAGATATGGATGTCTCTGTACCAGCCTTACTTCTCATTCCTCCTCCTTATCCATCATTCTCTCCTAAGACACAAGGCACCTAGCCCAACACCTTATATGCAATCAATAAATATGTCTTTAAATTGAATTTCATTTCCTAATAGAATTTCTTTTTTTGTTGCTTTTAAATTGGAATTGAAAACCGTGGTGAAGTTTATCAAGATTCTTTTGTGCAGAGTCAGAACTGGTGGAGAGATGACGTGTCCCTGCCTTTTCCTCCACTTCCCTACCTGTGTGACCTGATCCTTGTACATCTTTCACCTACCTGCATTCCCAGGTGTGAGAATCAAGAATCATTCCAAGGATGTTTTCCAGAGCTTCACTTGTAGATGCCGACTCTCCAGGGTGTTTTCTGCTCACTTACACTCAAGCCTTGACACTCCTGAAAATATTTTCTCAAACTAAGGCTTTCTGTGTTTCTGCCCTTTCTAGATTCCTTCATTGCTATGTTTGGCCGGAGCTCTTGGACAACTGCCAGCACCTGTATTCCCCACCTTTTTTTTCATTCTTTGGACTGAGCCTCCTGAACACAAATTCTTTACAGGCTTTTTTTTTTTTTCCCCCATCCAGGCTAAATACCTAAAGATGATTGGTAGCTTTTCTGCTCCTGGATGGGAAGTCCACAAGAAATCCAACTGAGTATAAAATATTTATAGAGACTTCAAAATAGGGGAAAATGGTCATGACTTTTGTTTCTGAGCTTTTCACTGAAAAACAATAAAAAAAAATCATGGAGGGATGAGTGTGCAGTTGAACTGTTTAGTCTGTAAAAGAGGCCAAGCCTGGGAAGATTATTTACAAGGAAACGCAAAGAAACACAAGGCAGTTTGGCAGCTCAGAATGCTGAGGAATTTAAGTACCAAGTAGAATTTGATTTTTGCACCTGAACCATCCTCTCAGGGCCTTATTTGGAAACTCTCAGAGCGGAAGCTTGGCTCCTTGCATTGTGATATGAATGTTGATGCAGCAAAGCCCTGATATTTACAGCTCTATTTACAGCTCAGCCTCCCCGTCAGGCTCGTGCTCAGGGGACAAGCAGCCTTCTGTTGTTAAGGGGCTGCTGGTGGAGGAGAACGCAGTATGATTTAGTAGGAGGGGGTCGTGCGTGCTGGCGGTGCTTCCAGTGCTGGATGCGCCGCTCTTCGTGCTCTGCAGGAGCCCCACAAGGCAGTGAATGGACCACACGCATTCACGAGCTCTTCTTATCCCAGATGCAGGGCCAGCCAGTTCCCCAGCTTGCTCTTGGCCTCCTAGTCCTGTGTGTTTTCAGACTGTAGGTCAAGACCTGGTAAGCATTTTAATAAAAAGAAGAAATAGAACACAATAGAAAACATCAGAGTGCTGTTCAGGAAAGCTGGGGTTTTAGTTTTTGCTTATATGTCTATGTGCTTATTTTGGTATGAGCTTCCTGCACTACAATGTCAAATCTCTTTCTGTATGCGGGTCGTGGTAGAAAAGGCTTGAAACTCCCTATGCTTACTGCACTTTATTAACTAGCTCTGTGTTGAGTCCTCTGGACTGACCTAGTGTCTGAACCAGGGTGTTCCGGTCATTGCCTCCTGACTAATGCTTTGGATCTGATGACTTTTTGGACTAAAGTGGAGTGTTTTGGGAAACAGAGCTTTTCTCTCCCCACTCATTTCATACACTTTCCTTTCCTAAATGTCACAAGCTCTGTGTTCCAGTCTCCCTGGTTACCGTTCCCAGTTACCCTTGATTTTATGATCTTAGCCTCGTCAGGAATGTCTGTCCTGATTTCCTCCCCTCACTTTATTCTAAATTGGATTATTTTGTTTAAAGATGATTTAGAATCCTGTCTTGAAATGTTTTTCTTTTGGAAATGTGGACCTGATGCACCCAAGTTGTTTTTTTGCTGACCATCTGGTGGTGGCTCTGATTTGATCTGAATGAGACAAGACAAATGGATTCTAGAAATGCCACTTACATTTGAGGGCGGGGTAGATCCTGCATATCTCAGTGTATATTAGTGGGTTTTAGAGTCAGAATACGTGGGTTCAAATCTGAGCTTCTCCACTTTTCATCTGAGTTTCCTTGGACAAATTACCTAACTTCTCGATACCTCAGATTTCTCGAAAATAATACTAGCATCTCCCACACAAGGGTGTTTTAAAGATTAAATGAGAATATACATAAAAGCCATAGGAGTAGCAATGCACTGGGTCACGTACTGTGCACTCAATACCTGTGAACTTTTACTCCCACGTTTGACTCAGGGTAGCCTTGTGAAGTTAAATCATGCAAATGTTGCTCTCCTTTATGGATCAGGAAGCTGTGTTTACATAACTTGGAAAAGCTTACAGAGTCATACCTAGTACTGATTGTTCAGACTATTATCTAGAATTTCCTGAGTGATCAATCAATCAGTCTCTTATACTGTCTTTCGGATTTTCTGATTTGGCTCTCTGAATTTCCTATGGAAATAGAAGGAAATCTTTGTGCACGAGACTTGGAAAACATCGGCTTATTCCACAGCACGTCGATACATTTTCTTTAAGCACTTTGATATTTAAAGATGCCAGATTTCTGTGTGACAGCTACACAGCAGAAAATACTTTTCTTTAGAGTCATGATTTAGCCATATTTATTGGAAAAGACTCTGATGCTGGGAGGGAGCGGGGGCAGGAGGAGAAGGGGACGACCGAGGATGAGATGGCTGGATGGCATCACCAACTCGATGGACTTGAGTTTGAGTGAACTCCGGGAGATGGTGATGGACAGGGAGGCCTGGCGTGCTGCGATCCATGGAGTTGCAAAGAGTCGGACACGACTGAGAGACTGAACTGAACTGATATCTTTATGTTTACACAGTGTAAAACAATATTTTTAAAACTGCATAGATTTAGATTTTAGGGCATTCAGAAGTTAGGTATATTGACTGTTTTTTCCCACTAGTCTTTTATTCCTATATTCCTAGTTCTTCAAGCTCTTCCTCTCAACTTTCTCTTTGAAATGGAAATACTCCATCATGTTTTATGCATCTTAAAAAATATTTTATTATTTATTTTGTTTCCTTTTGGTTATTTTTAAAACTGCATAGATTTAGATTTTAGGGCATTCAAAAGTTAGGTATATTGACTGTTTTTTCCCACTAGTCTTTTATTCCTATATTCCTAGTTCTTCAAGCTCTTCCTCTCAACTTTCTCTTTGAAATGGAAATACTCCATCATGTTTTATGCATCTTAAAAAATATTTTATTATTTATTTTGTTTCCTTTTGGCTGTGCCAGGTCTTCCCCGCTGCATGCAGGCTTTCTCTGGTTGTTGAGCAGGGGCTCCCTTTGTCGCGGCGTGCAAGCTTTGCACTCTGGTGGCGTCTCCTGCTTTGGAGCACAGGGTCTGGGTGTGTGGGTTCAGTTGTGGTACATGGGTTTGGTTCCTCCATGATATTTGGGATCTTCCTGGACCAGGAATGGAACTTGTGTCCTCTATATTGGCAGGAGGATGCTTAACTGCTGAACCCCTAGGGAAGTCTCTTATATTTTATTTAGTTAGTTTTCTTAGTGTTTCTGAACTCTCCAGGGAAGCCATTGAAATTAGTACAAATCTAAAGATTTTAACTTTCACCTGTGTTCTGACATCTACAGTGTTCAAATCTTTATGCTTTCTAAGAGCCAAGAGTCATTTGATTTCCTGATCATGTTGCTAGAAATCCATGGGCAGAATTTTGTTAAATTACCATTATGCTTTCAGTCAACAAGGAGAAGGGGACAACAGAGGATGAGATGGTTGGGTGGCATCACCGACTCAATGGACATGAGTTTGAATAAACTCCAGGAGTTGGTGATGGACAGGGAGGCCTGGTGTGCTGCAGTCCATGAGGTTGCAAAGAGTTGGACACAACTGAGCGACTGAACTGAATCAACAGGGACCAACCTTAAACCATTTTATTCCTTACCATGTGAATCACACAAATTCTAGGTATCAAAGCTTTTGAGTTTTATATGTAATTGGGTGGCACTAGTGGTAAAGAACCCACCTGCCAATGCAGGAGACCTAATAGATACAGGTTTGATCCCTAGGTCAGGATCCCCTGGAGGAGGGCATGGCAACCCATCCCAGTATTCTTGCCTGGAGAATCCCCATGGACTGAGGAGCCTGGTGGGCTACAGTCTACAGGGTTGCAAAGAGCCAGACATGACTGAAGTGACTCAGTATGCATGCATGCATGTTATTGTCGTAGAGTTTTAAGTACATGCATGATTAATGGGGTAAAACAGCAATGTCAAATTTAATTTCCTGTCTTTGTGAGTTAATAACTTGTGATTCCAAATTAAAATTCTAAACATTTTATAGTTACTTTTTATTAGTCATAAATATTTTGAAGCAGAGGGAGCTATAATGGTTTCCATTTTGAAAGGAGAAATAAAAATTAGACCTTTTTTCCTTCTAAATTTGACACAAACTAAAACAAAAATAAATTACAAAAAGGGTTATTCATCCAGTAAAGTCTCCAGATGAAAGCTTTTGGTGATAAATTTTGTTTTAGTTCATAGCTCTGAAGGCTGTCTGGCTTTATTTGGGGGGCAGGATTGAATAGTTTTTGCCAGAAGTTAAAAAGTCTCTTCTGTCCTTTCTTTGTGGGGGAAATATTTTCTCGATGATCAGCTTCTTCCATGGCGCTGTTTAGTAACTAACTTCAGGAAATACAGGCAGGTGAATTTTTTTGTTTTTTCCTGAGATTTTGGCTGCCAACCACTCTCAATTTATTCTTGTTGCTAAGACTCCATTTCTGAAGCCTGCCAAAGTGGAGGACTTTTTATCAAAAATGAACTCAGTTCTTTTATTTTTGAAAAAGTGAACAGTAACTGACCTCATTTATGCCTTTCATTTGATTAGCACTTAGCAAGGGTATTTCTTAAAAGAAGAAGTAGAATGCGTTTATGATTTGTGGATGTCGAGGAAGCTGAAACAAAACATTTTGTTGAGAAAGAAGCTAGTAAAACTTAGTCTAGAATTAGAGAAAAAAATACTTTAACCAGACCAGTCTTGTATTTGAGCCTTTGGTCCTCTTTTTACCTTTAATTCTGCTTTTTTTCATTTAAAATAAATGATCAAGCATGGCTTTACTCACCTTTATTCTAACTTAGGAGCTTCACCTTTTATTGCTTTCATTATTTAGGGTGAGATAGTTCTATTTCTAGAGAAAAGTAGCATTGTGTTATTTATTCCTTTTTGTCTCCCTTCCTTTCTAAAGGAAAGTTTCTGATTAAGGATTGAATAGAATGGTGGGTGTCCTTGGGTTTGGCTGTAGGCATTTGCAGTTTCATGTGTTGAGTAGAGTTCCATGTACTGTGAAGTAGGTTCTTATTAATTTTTTTCATTGGTGATTTTTATAAATTGAAGTATAATTGCTCTGCAGTGTTGTGGTTGTCTCGTCAGAATTATACACACTTCCCCTCCCTTTTAAGTCTCCCTCCATCACCACTCCAGCCCTCTAGATTGTCACAGAATGCCAGGCTGGGCTCCCTGAGTTAAATAGCGGCTTCCTGCTAGTTATCCATTTGACACATGATGGTGTCCTTTCTTTATTTCTCTTTTAGTTATCTGTTCCATACAGGGTTGGTCAAAAATTTGTTGAGGGTTTTCTGTAAGATGTTATGGAAAAACCCAAAGGGACTTTTTGGTCAACCCAATATATGGCAGTGTGTTTGTGCCAATCCCAATCTCTCAATTTATCTTCCCCTTCCCCATTGCTAAATACACAGAAATTTTAAATTTTAATGAAGTCCAACTAATTGATGATACCTTTCACAGACTGTGCCTTTATTGTAGTATCTAACAAGTCATTGCCACCCAGTCATCTAGATTTCCTCCTCTGTTATCCTCTGTACCTAAGTTTTCTGAAGTAACTTGTACTCAGTGAAGTATAATGTACATTCATAAAGGTCTGTAAATTCCAGGTTTAGATCTTCGTGAATTTTTCCAAAGGGAATGCTGTCACGCAGCCACTATGAAGGTCAAGAAATAGGATGTTATGAAAATGCACGAATTTGTCTGTGCATTCTGCCTTCTGTTATGATAGATTAGTTTTATTTATTCTGGAGCATCACCATTATAGAATTATACAGTGCATAATCTTATATTTGGCTTTTTCGTTGTGGAGAGGTTTTTAATAATAGAGTTATTATTTTCTAAGATAGAGGATGTTATTTCTTAAGTAAGTTTTGCTAAGTTGTATTTTTCATAAGGATTTCTTCTACAGTGATACGTTTTTTGATCTGTAGATTTTTTTCTTATACCCTTCTGTTCCGTTTGTAGTGTCTGTTGGATCTCTTCTAGTGTTCTGTTTTCATTTCTGATTTTAATACTTTGATCCTTCTCTTTCTCTCTCTCTTAAAGTCTTGCTGGGATTTATTAATTTTACTTTTTAAGAACATACTTTTAAAATTTATTTTATGACTGCTTTCTATTTAATTGAGGTCTTCCCTTTGTTATTTCTTTCCTTCTCTTTATGGAGATGAAATGGGGATTAATTTATTGCTGCTTTTTATACTTTGTGAGGTGCATACTTAAATTATTAGTTTACAGCTCTTCTTTATTCACTTATATATTTAGGACTATAGACTTCACTCTAAGCATGTGTTGAATTCTGTACCCAAATTTTGATGTCTTAATTTAAAATATTTAAATCAATTCATTTTACAAGAATATATTGACGAAATATCAGACCTCTCCCCTCTTTGCAGTTAACACTATGGTTTAGCATATTCAAATCTCTAAACATACTTTTAATTAAAAAGCCTTTTTAACAGTACTTAATCCAGTGATTGTCAGACTTCTTTGGGAAATGCTGTGGGAGACAGGCAGGGTCTCCCAGTACCTACTATCCTTGGGGAGACACCCATCTGGAGGCTAAATCAAGCTGAATGACATTTAGTTTATTTCTAGAGTAGTACTTATTACTTGATAAAATTTATATTTAATTTGGGGTTTTGTGATAGGCAGCAGCCAGCACAGTATGCTTACCGTGGGTGAGGAGAGAACTGGGGTCTGAGAACCAGTCTGAGAACTGTGAGGTCGACCTTACAGTTAATACTGTTTTAGGATGTTTCTCAAAACATGCCCTTAGGGAGGTCATAACTCAGGTGAAGCAGGGGGTTGGTTGAAGGCCCTGTAGGACGTTCATTGATTGTTTATCTGTTCCTTACTTCCTCCCAGAAAAGAGTCTACACTCACTGTAATCCTTAGGTGAGGGAGTTTTCAGAATATTACACTCTGATCATTAAATTTAGAGACCACTTGATTTTTAATACTGTAAATTCCTTGGGAGTTATTTTATGTTTCCAAACCTACCTTCAAGAAGGTAGGTTAAAACATGCTCTGATGCTTTGTCTAAGGTTGTTAGCTGTAAGCCAATTCAATACTGAAATTCATCTGCTTAAAGTAAAGCTGTTATCTGAATAATGCCACATTGTTTTTCTTGACAATAATTAAATAGTATGCATCTGCTCACCCAGAAGAGTGATCAACTCATTAAGACTGAGGTTAAAAAGAAAAGGAGAGGAAATTACATCACTCTTTACAAGACTATTTGCATTTGAAATAGCACTCTGAACAGAGGATAACACTTTTTCCAAAGAAAAGCATCTCTAATGGTAAAGTTTTGATAATTATTATGCCTTTCTCTTACCCTAGCTAGGAGAGAAAGTAAAGGAGGCATGATAGTAGATGACTAGAAAACAACTAACATTAGGAAAAAAAGGCACTTAAATTGGAATCAAACTTAATTTTCAGGCATTGTAAAACAAATGCAATCCTGACAACTTAAAAATTCTAACGATCCCTTTCTTTCCTTTCTTTTTCAGGTGTGTCCTCTTTAAGCATTCAATTTGCCAAACTCCCAAAGGGATTAAAGCATTTAAATTTGTCTAAAACCTCGTTGTCACCTAAAGGTACAGTATATCTTACTTACTTAACTTTATTTACTTAACTTTGTATCAATAATGTATTTACTGCCCTATGCTTCCTTATACATGGTTAGAATTATTACTCAGTTATGTATCTGCCTTTAATAATGTAGTTGATCCTTGAACAATGTGGTTTGAACTGCCGGATCCACTTACATGTGGTTATTTTTCAATAGTAAATGCTACAGTATTGCATGATCCACAGTTAGTTCAATCTGTAGAAGTGGAGGAACTGTGGATACAGAGAGCTGGCAATTAATTATGTGCATTTCAATCATCCTGTTGTCCAAGGGTCAACTGTATGTGTATTGTAATACTCTGGCAGTTTTAAAGTAAAAAAATTATCTGATTGAAATTCTGGTGTTCTAAAGTGAAATGCTTTCATAGTGGAGAATGCTCTGAACATCCACATGCACTCTTCAACTTTTTAAACTTTGAGTCGCGGTCCTGCCTCCTGGTCCTAAAGGCAGCTGGTTGTGTTGTGTTGTTGTTTTGTTTCTGATTTAGCAATTTTTTTTTTAAACAAAGTATAGTTGACTTACAACACTCTGTTAGTTCCAAGAGCATAAGATAGTGGTTTGATATTTCTGTGTATTCTGTTCAGTTCAGTTGTTCAGTTGTGTCTGACTCTTTGCAACCCCATGGACTGCAGCACACCAGGCTTCCTTGTCCATCACCAACTCCCAGAGCTTGCTCAAACTCATGTCCATTGAGTCGGTGATACCTTCCAACTATCTCATCCTCTGTCGTCCCCTTCTCCCTCCTTCAATCTTTCCCAGCATCAGGGTCTTTTCCAGTGAGTCAGTTCTTTGCATCAGGTGGCCAAAGTATTGGAGCTTCAGCATCAGTCCTTCCAATGAGTGGATATTCACAACTGATTTCCTTTAGGATGGACTGGTTTGATCTCCTTGCAGTCAAAGGGACTCTCAAGAGTCTTCTCCAACACCACAGTTCAAAAGCATCAATTCTTCGGTGCTGACGACTACTGGAAAAACCATAGCTTTGACTAGGTGGACCTTTGTTGGCAAAGTAATGTCTCTGCTTTTTAATATGCTGTTTACATTGGTCATAGCTTTTCTTCCAAGGAGCAAGTGTCTTTTAATTTCAGTAGCTGCAGTCACCATCTGCAGTGATTTTGGAGTCAAGAAAATAAAGTCTGTCACTGTTTCCATTGTTTCCTCATCTATTTGCCATGAAGTGATGGGACCGGATGCCATGATAATTGTTTTTTGAATGTTGAGTTTTAAGCCAGCTGTTTCAGTCTCCTCTTTCACTTTCATTAAGAGGCTTTTTAGTTCCTTTTTGCTTTCTGCCATAAGGATGGTATCATCTGTATATCTGAGGTTATTGATATTTCTCCCAGCAGTCTTGATTCCTGTTTTTGCTTCATCCATCCTGGCCTTTCGCATGATGTACTTTGCATATAAGTTAAATAAGCAAGGTGACAATATACAGCCTTGATATACTCCTTTCTTGATTTGGAACCAATCTGTTGTTCCATGTCTGGTTCTAACTATTGCTTCTTGACCGGCATACAGATTTCTCAGGAGGCAGGTAAGGTGGTCTGGTGTTCCCATCTCTTGAAGAATTTTCCACAGTTTGTTGTGACCTACACAAAGGCTTTGGCGTAATCAATAAAGCAGAAGTTTTTTTCTGGAATTCTCTTGCTTTTTCTATGATCCAACAAATGTTGGCAATTTGATCTCTGGTTCCTCTGCCTTTGCTAAATCCAGCTTTAACATCTGGAAGCACATGGTTCATGTTCTGTTGAAGCTTGGCTTGGAGAATTTTGAGCATTACTTTACTAGTGTGTGAGATGAGTGCAATTGTGCAGTAGTTTGAGCATTCTTTGGCATTGCCTTTCTTTGGGATTGGAATGAAAACTGACCTTTTCCAGTCCTGTGGCCACTGCTGAGTTTTTCAAATTTACTTGCGTATTGAGTGCAGCACTTTCATAGCATCATCTTTTAGGATTTGAAATAGCTCAACTGGAATTCCATCAGCTTCACTAGCTTTGTTCATAGTGATGTTTCCTAAGGCCCACTTGACTTTGCTTTCCAGGATATCTGGCTCTGGGTGAGTGGTCACACCATCGTTATTATCTGGGTCATGAAGATCTTTTTTGTATAGTTCTGTGTGTTCTTGCCACCTCTTCTTAACATCCTCTGCTTCTGTTATGTCCATACTGTTTCTGTCCTTTATTGTGCCCATCTTTGCATGAAATGTTCCCTTGGTATCTCTAATTTTCTTGAAGAAATCGCTAGTCTTTCCCCTTCTATTGTTTTCTCTATTTCTTTGCATTGATTCTGTATCTTACCAAATGATTACTACTGGTTGTGTTTTTCTTGGTTAATCCTTGGAAAGACTTCTTTGCTATCACACTCCCTCTGCCCCCACGTACACATAAACCTGTCAGATGGACTGTCTGTTGTACAGAAAATGGTTGGGCCTAACGCAGTTACAGTCACCACTCTTGCTGTACCCGATCTATTTCCTGTCTTGGAAGTTGCTTTTCTTTCCCCAGGTTCTTTCCTGACTCCATTCACCATCCTCCCATTTTTTTCTGTTCTGTTCTTATTTTGCTACGTCGTCACCTTTATAACACTACTACTAATAATTGAAATCTTCCTGCATACATCACACCTTTGTACATGCTTGAAAAGTTTTTCTTTCATCCTGTATCATGAAAATCTCCATTCTTCCTTCTGTATTTCTCTGTATGTCTCCTTATTACTCACACAAAACATGTCACTTCTGATATTTCTGGTCACCAGATATGTGGATGTTTCCCCCCAACACACATCAGGCAGTTCTCTGCAACACCAGCCAGGTATCCTATAATTCACCTCATTATCTATGTGGAGATAACAGTCCCACAAGACTGTTATGCCCCCAACACCTTCCTCCCCCGTCATGCCCTTTACATGCCTAGTGCAAGCCCAGGTTATCAGAGGTTCTGAAGTCTCTCTCCCAGCTGCCGCCCCTGGCCTCGGGCTCAGGGTGGCTCCTCCGGGTCACCACCCCTGGCCTTGGGCGCGAGGTGGCTTCTCCCAGCTGCTCCTGGCCTCGGACGTGGGGTAGCTTCTCCTGGCCGCCGCCCTGACCTCAGACGCGGGGTGTCTCCTCCCGGCCGCCACTGACCTCAGATGAGGGGTAGCTCCTCCCGGCTGTCACTGACCTCAGACACAGGGTAGCTTCTCTCGGCCGTTCCTGCGCCGTCGTGGCCTGGCACTCTAGTTGCTGCCCCTGACCTCGGACGTGGGGTAGCTCCTCTCGTCCGCACTTAGCGCGCCAGCCCGGCTCTCGCAAGCGGCCCGCGCTTAGTGTGCCGGCCCGGCTCAGAGACAACCCACGCCCAAGGTAAGAGAAACCCAGGTAAGATGGTAGGTGTTGCAGGAGGGCATCAGAGGGCAGACACACTGAAACCATACTGCCAGAAAATTAGTCAATCTAATCACACTAGGACAAGGGCCTTGTCTAACTCAATGAAACCAATCCATGCCTGCAGGGCAACCCAAGGCGGGCGGGTCATGGTGGAGAGGTCTGACAGAACGTGGTCCACTGGAGAAGGGAATGGCAAGCCACTTCAGTATTCTTGCCTTGAGAACCCCATGAACAGTATGAAAAGGCAAAATGATAGGATATCAAAAGAGAATCTCCCCATGTCGTTAGGTGCCCAATATGCTACTGGAGATCAGTGGAGAAATAACTCTAGAAAGAATGAAGGGATGGAGCCAAAGCAAAAACAATACCCAGTTGTGCATGTGACTGGTGATAGAAGCAAGATC
>SJYX01008819.1:225663-365987 GCA_006410675.1 Oreotragus oreotragus
TTTTTTTTTTAAACTTGATATTTATTTGTTCATTATTATTAATATAAAACAGATAGAGGGATATAACAATCTTTGATCCTTCTGAGGACAAGCTTGCGTCCTGAGGTAGCTGAGTGATGCCCTGTCCCTCCCAGTGATGGGAGTGGGCAGGTTCTTCAGCTTCCTCTAAATTAAGATAGCCCCACGTGCCCTCCACCCTTTACAAATGAAGATCCACACCTTTATCTCTTTTCTGTAATAAAATATGTTTGAGAATTAATATTGTTTTATAATATGTGACCCAAAGAATTTTAAGTCATCCTTCCTTGGATGTATATTTGAAATGTTGCCTTTTAAAAAATTGATTTCTTAAAGGTTTTCAGTATTCTTGCAGGCTGTCACAAAGGATCTGAAAGGTCTGTGGATTTAAAATAACTCAGATTAAATTGTACTTTTAAACTTTTGCTGAATTTGACTAACATTTTATTTCTGTGAAAACATTTATATTCATGGCTCCATAATTCAAGGCAGATTTAAAAAAAAAATCTCCCTATGACATCCACACTGTGTCCAAATATCTTTTCTCTTCCTCAGATGTGAGCTAAGTGATAGTTTTCTGGATTTCTAGTAAATGTCCTGCTGGTTGCCAGATTATGTCAGTGCAGGGCCATCTGGTACCACCTTTTTCCAGCTGTAAACACTCCAATAATAAATATGAAGAATGGTCAAAATCACTAGATAGCCAGAATCGAGAATAGCATGAAAATCTGTGTGTAGATGGGTTGGAAGAGCCCTGATTCTTTCCATCCTATATTTTTGTAATTTCCTGCCATTACTGTGCTTATTAACCCAGGCCTCACATGGAATGGGCTCAAGAGGTAGGGGAGGAAATCCTTCATTCTGTCTCAGTAGCTTGAAGCTGAGCTGATAACACAATTCTCTCCCAGTTCTAATCAGACATTGGCCAACTGCCAAGCACCCATATCTGTCAAGGAGTGTTTTGCTGTCAAGACTAATTTCAGCTTCTAATTTCAGAATTTATTTATTGAGTTTTGTTATACCTCACTAAGGATATAATTTTAAAAGTGATTTTCTTGGTGAAAGTCTGATGTTTTCCAAATATTTTGAACTCAATTATGCCATTACAAAATACATTGATACCACCAGTAGCAGACAAATTTAAGGAAGTTGGTCATTTGAACAATCATAGAAGTTACCTCCAGAAATCAACCTTTTCCAGAGGCTATCGTGAGTTCCTTTTGTCTAACATTATCAAATCTCCACCTCCTCCACTGCCAGGCTCTTGGCTCTTACTTCTTTGATAGCATTCAGTTCAGTTCAGTTGCTCAGTCATGTCTGACTCTTTGCAACCACGTGGACTGCAGCACACCAGNGGAGATCCAACCAGTCCATTCTGAAGGAGATCAACCCTGGGATTTCTTTGGAAGGAATGATGCTAAAGCTGAAACTCCAGTACTTTGGCCACCTCATGCGAAGGGTTGACTCATTGGAAAAGACTCTGATGCTGGGAGGAATTGGGGGCGGGAGGAGAAGGGGACGACCGAGGATGAGATGGCTGGATGGCATCACGGACTCGATGGACATGAGTCTGAGTGAACTCCGGGAGATGGTGATGAACAGGAAGGCCTGGTGTGCTGCGATTCATGGGGTCGCAAAGAGTCGGACACGACTGAGTGACTGAACTGAACTGAACTGAAGTCTCTCTCCTTGAATTTGATTAATTTGCTAGAGTGGTTCAGAGAACTCAGGGAAACACTTATTACACTTACTAGTTTATTAAGGGTAAAGGATCCAGATGATGAACAGCCAGAAGATATCCACAGGGTGAGGACTGGGAGGGTGCCAAGCACAGGAGCTTCTGTTCCTATGGATTTGGGGCATGTCACCCTCCGTGTGCGGATGTGTTCATCAGCCTGGAAACTCTCACAAGCTCTTCATCCTCCATGGTATGATTATGGAGGATTTATCACGTAGGCATAATCAATTATTAACTGCATTTCCAGGCTCTCTCCCCTTTGTGCAGAAGTGTTGGTGGGTGGGAGTGGGAATGAAATTCCAAGCTTCTCATTGTGGCTTGGTCTTTCTGATGACCAGTCCCCATCCAGGAGCCCACGCAGAGTTGCTGCATTAGAACAAAAGATGCTCCTACTGCTCTTATCACTTGAGAATTTATAGGAGTTTTGGGAAACCTGAGTCAGTGTCAAAGACAAATATCAGAACAAGGGATGTTTCTAGCGTTCTTATCGCCTAGAAAATTACAAGGGTTTGAGGAACTCTGTCCCAGGAACTGGCAAGGGGGGCAGAGACCAATACATATTTTCTCTTAGGTCACACATCTCCAAATATTTTTAGAGAGCTTCAGTATATTTTATAAAGCCCTCATCTGTGATCATCTCTTCTGACATGTGTTCCCTATTCCTAAGGCTTCAACAGAATCACTTACTCTTTCCTTTTCACTTCTAGATCATATCTAACATCACTGTATGAATTTCGTGTTTCCCCTACGAGAAGGGGGCTCTCTTTGCCACACGTGTGTTTCTTGTCTCTATCTCTCCAACAGCTGACATAGTGGAGCTACCCCCCCAGTGTGGGTGTTAAAGGAAAGTTTCTTGAGTAATTTGCCACTCCTTAACATATGACTGTCTTTTGAGGACAATATTTGTAGTGATTGCCAGTTCTCCAGCAGATTGTCTAGGCTTGAGTCCTAACATTTTTACTTAACTACAAATACATTAATACATCTCAGTCCCTTGGTTCCTTAGCAACCTCGTTTATAATGTGGAAATTTGAGTGTCTACTTCGTCAGAGGTGGTGGGATTAAATGGGTTGATATGCATAGTGTCATTTTTGGCACAGAGTGCCATGTTGTCCCTGCCACCATCACCTTCCTCCTTCCCTCCCTTCTCTTTCCTTCCTCCCTTCCGTCATATAGTGTTTTCCCATCATGTATTTTTATATGTTCCTATTTTGCCCAGGACAACCTCGGGGTCCCCACCCACCAATCTGGTGCATTAGTGCTTCTCCTGGAAGATTCAGCTTTTATCTCCTTTTCTCTTTGACGTCCTTCTCAGACAACCTCCTCTCACCACCCCCTGCAGAACTAGATGCCCCTTTCTCTGCATTCCATAGCACTTTGTAAATCCCTCAACTTGAGCACATTTCTCACTGTATTTTGGTTGTGTCCTAGTCTGGAAGGTTCTGGCAGGCAAGGGTGTTGTGTCCTTCATTGCTGCGCCCCTGGCACCTGGCACTGCATGTTCTTACCGTGTCGTGGGTGAGTGGGTAAAGCAAAGTGGTCCTGGTGGTTTTCTATCCATCCATTCCTACTTTATTCTGACTGTGCAGTCGCAGTGAGTGATTTGAAATTGGGGTTAGTTCCATTCATGCCATGATTGTATCCACACGTTTAAGATGAAGGGACAAGAGTAACTTTCCAAAGGAAACAGTTCGCCAGGAGCCAGTGTTTTCTGTCCTGATGCCTAAAGCCATCTACAGATCTGAAAGCTAAGGTGTAGTCCCTTTCTGTTATCAGTGTTCTACATCAGCAAATCAGTTTTATAAAAACTCTTTTCCTGCTGATTATCAGTGCATTACATATTCTGGTACAGATTTCGAAGATTCTGAAAAGTATAACTAAGAAAGCAAAAAGTACTTGCAATACTAGTACCAAGTCAATACAAGACTGTCACTGTTGACACTTTGGTACTTGTTCTTCCGCACTGTCCTGTGTCTGTAAGCAGTTTTTTTTTTTAATATAAATATCTGCAAACACACAGACATGTCTATATGTGGTTATACTATTTTATAATATGTGATTACGGTTTCGTAAACTTCTTCCCCTATCCCCCATAGTAAATTGTGATCATTTGTGTCAGTAAACACTTGGTCACTTTCAATGCTATGTGATAGCCCATTGTATGCAAAATGGCCCCTCACTTATGTACATAATCTAATATTGTACATTTAGTGAAAGTGAAGTCGCTCAGTCGTGTCCGACTCTTTGCGACCCCATGGACTATAGCCTACCAGGCTCCTCTGTCCTGGGGTTATTCAGGCAATAGTACTGGAGTGGATTGCCATTTCCTACTCCAGGGGATCTTCCCGACCCAGGGATTGAACCTGGGTCTCCCGTATCGTAGACAGACACTTTACCGTCTGAGCCAGGATTTAGACCATTTAAAATTCTTCAATAGTGCAAAACACCCTAATATGATATCTATATCTAATCACCAGTCATGAGTTAATTTCTTCTTTAGGATAAAATTCTTGTAAATAGAATTGTGATGTCAGAGTTTGTATAATTTTTAAAAAGCTGTTTCTGTATGTATCGTCAAGTTTGTCCTCCAAATATTTTGTACAATCCTCTTTATACTCTCACCATCAGTGGATATTATTCTTTCTTTTTTATTGTTTATGAAGCATATTGAACAAAAGTGTTCTGATATTTTGATTTTAGTTTCTTCAGTTATTGCTTAGCTGGCTTTTTCCCCTTGTTCCTTAGTCACTTATATTTCTTTTGGAGGAAGTTGCTAGGTCCCCTCCTTTGTTACTCTTCTATTTAAAGTGCAAATTTTTTCTCTTGTAAAATCATGTATCATGTGCTTCATAAGTCTCTTTTTTAAGATAGAGGTTGGTTTTTTTTTTAAACTTGATATTTATTTGTTCATTATTATTAATATAAAACAGATAGAGGGATATAACAATCTTTGATCCTTCTGAGGACAAGCTTGGGTCCTGAGGTAGCTGAGTGATGCCCTGTCCCTCCCAGTGATGGGAGTGGGCAGGTTCTTCAGCTTCCTCTAAATTAAGATAGCCCCACGTGCCCTCCACCCTTTACAAATGAAGATCCACACCTTTATCTCTTTTCTGTAATAAAATATGTTTGAGAATTAATATTGTTTTATAATATGTGACCCAAAGAATTTTAAGTCATCCTTCCTTGGATGTATATTTGAAATGTTGCCTTTTAAAAAATTGATTTCTTAAAGGTTTTCAGTATTCTTGCAGGCTGTCACAAAGGATCTGAAAGGTCTGTGGATTTAAAATAACTCAGATTAAATTGTACTTTTAAACTTTTGCTGAATTTGACTAACATTTTATTTCTGTGAAAACATTTATATTCATGGCTCCATAATTCAAGGCAGATTTTTAAAAAAAATCTCCCTATGACATCCACACTGTGTCCAAATATCTTTTCTCTTCCTCAGATGTGAGCTAAGTGATAGTTTTCTGGATTTCTAGTAAATGTCCTGCTGGTTGCCAGATTATGTCAGTGCAGGGCCATCTGGTACCACCTTTTTCCAGCTGTAAACACTCCAATAATAAATATGAAGAATGGTCAAAATCACTAGATAGCCAGAATCGAGAATAGCATGAAAATCTATGTGTAGATGGGTTGGAAGAGCCCTGATTCTTTCCATCCTATATTTTTGTAATTTCCTGCCATTACTGTGCTTATTAACCCAGGCCTCACATGGAATGGGCTCAAGAGGTAGGGGAGGAAATCCTTCATTCTGTCTCAGTAGCTTGAAGCTGAGCTGATAACACAATTCTCTCCCAGTTCTAATCAGACATTGGCCAACTGCCAAGCACCCATATCTGTCAAGGAGTGTTCTGCTGTCAAGACTAATTTCAGCTTCTAATTTCAGAATTTATTTATTGAGTTTTGTTATACCTCACTAAGGATATAATTTTAAAAGTGATTTTCTTGGTGAAAGTCTGATGTTTTCCAAATATTTTGAACTCAATTATGCCATTACAAAATACATTGATACCACCAGTAGCAGACAAATTTAAGGAAGTTGGTCATTTGAACAATCATAGAAGTTACCTCCAGAAATCAACCTTTTCCAGAGGCTATCGTGAGTTCCTTTTGTCTAACATTATCAAATCTCCACCTCCTCCACTGCCAGGCTCTTGGCTCTTACTTCTTTGATAGCATTCAGTTCAGTTCAGTTGCTCAGTCATGTCTGACTCTTTGCAACCACGTGGACTGCAGCACACCAGGCCTCCCTATCCATTACCAGCTCCCAGAGTTTGCTCAAACTCATGTCCATTGAGTTGGTGATGTCCTCCAACCATCTCATCCTCTGTCGTCCCCTTCTCCTCCTGCCTTCAGTCTTTCCCAGCATCAGGGTCTTTTCCAATGAGTCAGTTCTTGCATCAGGTGACCAAAGTATTGGAACTTCAGAATCAGTCCTCCAGTGAATATTCAGGAGTGATTTCCTTTAGGATTGACTGGTTTGATCTCCTTACAGTCCCAGGGACTCTCAAAAGTCTCCTCCAACACCATGGTTCAAAAGCATCAATTCTTCAGTGCTCAACTTTTTTAGGGTCCAACTCTCACATCCATACATGACTACCAGAAAAAACATAGCTTTGACCAGACAGACCTTTGTTGGCAAAGTAATGTCTCTCCTTTTTAATATGCTGTCTAGGTTGGTCATAGTTTTTTTTCCGGGGAGCAAGCATCTTTTAATTTCATGGCTGCAGTCACCATCTGCAGTGATTTTGGAGCCCAAGAAAATAAAGTCTGTCACTGTTTCCACTGTTTCCCCATCTATTTACCGTGAAGTGATGGGACCGGATGCCATGATAACTGTTTTCTGAATGTTGAGTTTTAAGCCAGCTGTTTCAGTCTCCTCTTTCACTTTCATCAAGAGGCTCTTTGGTTCCTCTTTGCCTCCTGCTGTAAGGGCCATAAGGGTGGTGTCATCTGCATATCTGAGGTTATTGCTGTTTCTCTCTGCAGTCTTGATTCCAGCTTGTGCTTCATCCAGCCTGGCATTTCACATGATGTACTCTGCATATAAGTTAAATAAAATAAGCAGGGTGACAATATACAGCCTTGATAGTACTGACCTCACTAAACTGTGATTATTGAACTGTCTTTGTTTCCTACCGTGTGGCCTTTGAGAGGGTAAAATATAATTCTCTGGGTCTCAAAAGCCCATGCCTGCTATACAGTAGCCTTTAAATAAAGATTTGTTGATTGAATAAATCCTTGTGTAGCACTGGCTTTTCATCCTGGAATTTCTTTAGCTTCTTTCCTGGTGGTCTTTGAATTTTCTGAGGGCAAAGAATGGGTCTTATTTACACATACCTCCCAATCCCCAGCATTTTATAAACATGTTATGAGCACATAATAAATGCTGAGTTGATGGGCCAAGAAATTCTTCCATGTACTTAAGTAAACTATTTTCCCCTCTATCTTGAAGTCTTCTCTATACAAACCCAGATGCACACTCACCATCAAGAAATGGCTCAGTAGCCTTTATCAGACACCCCCTGGAGTTGGTTCTTTGTACCTCTCCAAAGCCGAAGGATAAGATAATAACCTCTTCATCAGTGCTACACATTCTAAACTTGGAGCAGAGAACCACTCTCGCGTGGGGCTGTACTTGTAATGCTCAGCTGTTCTCTTCTTTTTTTTTGATGTGCCTCTTGGGGTTCTGCAGTCATGAGCAATTTTGGCCTGACCCTTGCCCCTTATCTGATGAATAAATTATCCATGTCTGGACAAAAATCCCATCCCCTATTTTAGGTGGCTAAGACAGCCTGGGATTTTCAAGAAGAATTTTAATGAAAAAGAAAAACAAAATGGTTTATAATAGTATACCCAATTTAGAAATAGTTTTATTTCCAAAATACATGATTTAGAACAATGGACTTTCAGTAGAAACAGAAAAAGCATTGCAATATCCCACATGCCTGTTATCTAAAGAATAATCATCAGTGATAATTGTGTGTATTGACCTCTTTAAATCTCAGGGAGGGACCAGTCCTTTCTGGGGTCGCATTTTGAAGTGTCCTGGTGAAAATCTACCTACCACAAGGTGCTAACAGACCTGTTTCAGTTCCTGTTACCCAGAGATAGTAGACCATACCTCTCTCTTTGCAGAGCAATCTTGCCTCCTCATATATTCATTCTTTTTTTTTCTTTTTTAGGCATAATCAATTATTAACTGCATTTCCAGGCTCTCTCCCCTTTGTGCAGAAGTGTTGGTGGGTGGGAGTGGGAATGAAATTCCAAGCTTCTCATTGTGGCTTGGTCTTTCTGATGACCAGTCCCCATCCAGGAGCCCACGCAGAGTTGCTGCATTAGAACAAAAGATGCTCCTACTGCTCTTATCACTTGAGAATTTATAGGAGTTTTGGGAAACCTGAGTCAGTGTCAAAGACAAATATCAGAACAAGGGATGTTTCTAGCGTTCTTATCGCCTAGAAAATTACAAGGGTTTGAGGAACTCTGTCCCAGGAACTGGCAAGGGGGGCAGAGACCAATACATATTTTCTCTTAGGTCACACATCTCCAAATATTTTTAGAGAGCTTCAGTATATTTTATAAAGCCCTCATCTGTGATCATCTCTTCTGACATGTGTTCCCTATTCCTAAGGCTTCAACAGAATCACTTACTCTTTCCTTTTCACTTCTAGATCATATCTAACATCACTGTATGAATTTCGTGTTTCCCCTACGAGAAGGGGGCTCTCTTTGCCACACGTGTGTTTCTTGTCTCTATCTCTCCAACAGCTGACATAGTGGAGCTACCCCCCCAGTGTGGGTGTTAAAGGAAAGTTTCTTGAGTAATTTGCCACTCCTTAACATATGACTGTCTTTTGAGGACAATATTTGTAGTGATTGCCAGTTCTCCAGCAGATTGTCTAGGCTTGAGTCCTAACATTTTTACTTAACTACAAATACATTAATACATCTCAGTCCCTTGGTTCCTTAGCAACCTCGTTTATAATGTGGAAATTTGAGTGTCTACTTCGTCAGAGGTGGTGGGATTAAATGGGTTGATATGCATAGTGTCATTTTTGGCACAGAGTGCCATGTTGTCCCTGCCACCATCACCTTCCTCCTTCCCTCCCTTCTCTTTCCTTCCTCCCTTCCGTCATATAGTGTTTTCCCATCATGTATTTTTATATGTTCCTATTTTGCCCAGGACAACCTCGGGGTCCCCACCCACCAATCTGGTGCATTAGTGCTTCTCCTGGAAGATTCAGCTTTTATCTCCTTTTCTCTTTGACGTCCTTCTCAGACAACCTCCTCTCACCACCCCCTGCAGAACTAGATGCCCCTTTCTCTGCATTCCATAGCACTTTGTAAATCCCTCAACTTGAGCACATTTCTCACTGTATTTTGGTTGTGTCCTAGTCTGGAAGGTTCTGGCAGGCAAGGGTGTTGTGTCCTTCATTGCCGCGCCCCTGGCACCTGGCACTGCATGTTCTTACCGTGTCGTGGGTGAGTGGGTAAAGCAAAGTGGTCCTGGTGGTTTTCTATCCATCCATTCCTACTTTATTCTGACTGTGCAGTCGCAGTGAGTGATTTGAAATTGGGGTTAGTTCCATTCATGCCATGATTGTATCCACACGTTTAAGATGAAGGGACAAGAGTAACTTTCCAAAGGAAACAGTTCGCCAGGAGCCAGTGTTTTCTGTCCTGATGCCTAAAGCCATCTACAGATCTGAAAGCTAAGGTGTAGTCCCTTTCTGTTATCAGTGTTCTACATCAGCAAATCAGTTTTATAAAAACTCTTTTCCTGCTGATTATCAGTGCATTACATATTCTGGTACAGATTTCGAAGATTCTGAAAAGTATAACTAAGAAAGCAAAAAGTACTTGCAATACTAGTACCAAGTCAATACAAGACTGTCACTGTTGACACTTTGGTACTTGTTCTTCCGCACTGTCCTGTGTCTGTAAGCAGTTTTTTTTTTTAATATAAATATCTGCAAACACACAGACATGTCTATATGTGGTTATACTATTTTATAATATGTGATTACGGTTTCGTAAACTTCTTCCCCTATCCCCCATAGTAAATTGTGATCATTTGTGTCAGTAAACACTTGGTCACTTTCAATGCTATGTGATAGCCCATTGTATGCAAAATGGCCCCTCACTTATGTACATAATCTAATATTGTACATTTAGTGAAAGTGAAGTCGCTCAGTCGTGTCCGACTCTTTGCGACCCCATGGACTATAGCCTACCAGGCTCCTCTGTCCTGGGGTTATTCAGGCAATAGTACTGGAGTGGATTGCCATTTCCTACTCCAGGGGATCTTCCCGACCCAGGGATTGAACCTGGGTCTCCCGTATCGTAGACAGACACTTTACCGTCTGAGCCAGGATTTAGACCATTTAAAATTCTTCAATAGTGCAAAACACCCTAATATGATATCTATATCTAATCACCAGTCATGAGTTAATTTCTTCTTTAGGATAAAATTCTTGTAAATAGAATTGTGATGTCAGAGTTTGTATAATTTTTAAAAAGCTGTTTCTGTATGTATCGTCAAGTTTGTCCTCCAAATATTTTGTACAATCCTCTTTATACTCTCACCATCAGTGGATATTATTCTTTCTTTTTTATTGTTTATGAAGCATATTGAACAAAAGTGTTCTGATATTTTGATTTTAGTTTCTTCAGTTATTGCTTAGCTGGCTTTATGTCAGAGTTTGTATAATTTTTAAAAAGCTGTTTCTGTATGTATCGTCAAGTTTGTCCTCCAAATATTTTGTACAATCCTCTTTATACTCTCACCATCAGTGGATATTATTCTTTCTTTTTTATTGTTTATGAAGCATATTGAACAAAAGTGTTCTGATATTTTGATTTTAGTTTCTTCAGTTATTGCTTAGCTGGCTTTTTCCCCTTGTTCCTTAGTCACTTATATTTCTTTTGGAGGAAGTTGCTAGGTCCCCTCCTTTGTTACTCTTCTATTTAAAGTGCAAATTTTTTCTCTTGTAAAATCATGTATCATGTGCTTCATAAGTCTCTTTTTTAAGATAGAGGTTGGTTTTTTTTTTTAAACTTGATATTTATTTGTTCATTATTATTAATATAAAACAGATAGAGGGATATAACAATCTTTGATCCTTCTGAGGACAAGCTTGCGTCCTGAGGTAGCTGAGTGATGCCCTGTCCCTCCCAGTGATGGGAGTGGGCAGGTTCTTCAGCTTCCTCTAAATTAAGATAGCCCCACGTGCCCTCCACCCTTTACAAATGAAGATCCACACCTTTATCTCTTTTCTGTAATAAAATATGTTTGAGAATTAATATTGTTTTATAATATGTGACCCAAAGAATTTTAAGTCATCCTTCCTTGGATGTATATTTGAAATGTTGCCTTTTAAAAAATTGATTTCTTAAAGGTTTTCAGTATTCTTGCAGGCTGTCACAAAGGATCTGAAAGGTCTGTGGATTTAAAATAACTCAGATTAAATTGTACTTTTAAACTTTTGCTGAATTTGACTAACATTTTATTTCTGTGAAAACATTTATATTCATGGCTCCATAATTCAAGGCAGATTTTTAAAAAAAATCTCCCTATGACATCCACACTGTGTCCAAATATCTTTTCTCTTCCTCAGATGTGAGCTAAGTGATAGTTTTCTGGATTTCTAGTAAATGTCCTGCTGGTTGCCAGATTATGTCAGTGCAGGGCCATCTGGTACCACCTTTTTCCAGCTGTAAACACTCCAATAATAAATATGAAGAATGGTCAAAATCACTAGATAGCCAGAATCGAGAATAGCATGAAAATCTGTGTGTAGATGGGTTGGAAGAGCCCTGATTCTTTCCATCCTATATTTTTGTAATTTCCTGCCATTACTGTGCTTATTAACCCAGGCCTCACATGGAATGGGCTCAAGAGGTAGGGGAGGAAATCCTTCATTCTGTCTCAGTAGCTTGAAGCTGAGCTGATAACACAATTCTCTCCCAGTTCTAATCAGACATTGGCCAACTGCCAAGCACCCATATCTGTCAAGGAGTGTTCTGCTGTCAAGACTAATTTCAGCTTCTAATTTCAGAATTTATTTATTGAGTTTTGTTATACCTCACTAAGGATATAATTTTAAAAGTGATTTTCTTGGTGAAAGTCTGATGTTTTCCAAATATTTTGAACTCAATTATGCCATTACAAAATACATTGATACCACCAGTAGCAGACAAATTTAAGGAAGTTGGTCATTTGAACAATCATAGAAGTTACCTCCAGAAATCAACCTTTTCCAGAGGCTATCGTGAGTTCCTTTTGTCTAACATTATCAAATCTCCACCTCCTCCACTGCCAGGCTCTTGGCTCTTACTTCTTTGATAGCATTCAGTTCAGTTCAGTTGCTCAGTCATGTCTGACTCTTTGCAACCACGTGGACTGCAGCACACCAGGCCTCCCTATCCATTACCAGCTCCCAGAGTTTGCTCAAACTCATGTCCATTGAGTTGGTGATGTCCTCCAACCATCTCATCCTCTGTCGTCCCCTTCTCCTCCTGCCTTCAGTCTTTCCCAGCATCAGGGTCTTTTCCAATGAGTCAGTTCTTGCATCAGGTGACCAAAGTATTGGAACTTCAGAATCAGTCCTCCAGTGAATATTCAGGAGTGATTTCCTTTAGGATTGACTGGTTTGATCTCCTTACAGTCCCAGGGACTCTCAAAAGTCTCCTCCAACACCATGGTTCAAAAGCATCAATTCTTCAGTGCTCAACTTTTTTAGGGTCCAACTCTCACATCCATACATGACTACCAGAAAAAACATAGCTTTGACCAGACAGACCTTTGTTGGCAAAGTAATGTCTCTCCTTTTTAATATGCTGTCTAGGTTGGTCATAGTTTTTTTTCCGGGGAGCAAGCATCTTTTAATTTCATGGCTGCAGTCACCATCTGCAGTGATTTTGGAGCCCAAGAAAATAAAGTCTGTCACTGTTTCCACTGTTTCCCCATCTATTTACCGTGAAGTGATGGGACCGGATGCCATGATAACTGTTTTCTGAATGTTGAGTTTTAAGCCAGCTGTTTCAGTCTCCTCTTTCACTTTCATCAAGAGGCTCTTTGGTTCCTCTTTGCCTCCTGCTGTAAGGGCCATAAGGGTGGTGTCATCTGCATATCTGAGGTTATTGCTGTTTCTCTCTGCAGTCTTGATTCCAGCTTGTGCTTCATCCAGCCTGGCATTTCACATGATGTACTCTGCATATAAGTTAAATAAAATAAGCAGGGTGACAATATACAGCCTTGATAGTACTGACCTCACTAAACTGTGATTATTGAACTGTCTTTGTTTCCTACCGTGTGGCCTTTGAGAGGGTAAAATATAATTCTCTGGGTCTCAAAAGCCCATGCCTGCTATACAGTAGCCTTTAAATAAAGATTTGTTGATTGAATAAATCCTTGTGTAGCACTGGCTTTTCATCCTGGAATTTCTTTAGCTTCTTTCCTGGTGGTCTTTGAATTTTCTGAGGGCAAAGAATGGGTCTTATTTACACATACCTCCCAATCCCCAGCATTTTATAAACATGTTATGAGCACATAATAAATGCTGAGTTGATGGGCCAAGAAATTCTTCCATGTACTTAAGTAAACTATTTTCCCCTCTATCTTGAAGTCTTCTCTATACAAACCCAGATGCACACTCACCATCAAGAAATGGCTCAGTAGCCTTTATCAGACACCCCCTGGAGTTGGTTCTTTGTACCTCTCCAAAGCCGAAGGATAAGATAATAACCTCTTCATCAGTGCTACACATTCTAAACTTGGAGCAGAGAACCACTCTCGCGTGGGGCTGTACTTGTAATGCTCAGCTGTTCTCTTCTTTTTTTTTGATGTGCCTCTTGGGGTTCTGCAGTCATGAGCAATTTTGGCCTGACCCTTGCCCCTTATCTGATGAATAAATTATCCATGTCTGGACAAAAATCCCATCCCCTATTTTAGGTGGCTAAGACAGCCTGGGATTTTCAAGAAGAATTTTAATGAAAAAGAAAAACAAAATGGTTTATAATAGTATACCCAATTTAGAAATAGTTTTATTTCCAAAATACATGATTTAGAACAATGGACTTTCAGTAGAAACAGAAAAAGCATTGCAATATCCCACATGCCTGTTATCTAAAGAATAATCATCAGTGATAATTGTGTGTATTGACCTCTTTAAATCTCAGGGAGGGACCAGTCCTTTCTGGGGTCGCATTTTGAAGTGTCCTGGTGAAAATCTACCTACCACAAGGTGCTAACAGACCTGTTTCAGTTCCTGTTACCCAGAGATAGTAGACCATACCTCTCTCTTTGCAGAGCAATCTTGCCTCCTCATATATTCATTCTTTTTTTTTCTTTTTTTTTTTTTTGAGGTGATATTAGCTTGAACCATTTATATTAGAGTTGACTTGAATCATTTGTTATTTTATATAAATGGTGTATAGAGTGATAATTATCAGTTTTTCCTTTTGATTGCATGTTCCATTGTGTACAGAGTATTTTCTCTTTGTAAAGTCTGTTTCAGTCTAAATTTTGCCTTGAATATACTGCATTAGGCAGAGCAGTACATTCCTGGATTAACTTCCACGTTTCAGTAATCTAAAGCATCTGACTCTGAATCTGCATCCTTTTAATACTGTACATTAAGGCAAGACTCACCTGGCAGGATTGAGAAAGGGATAAAAATGATCAATTAGATTGTTTGCATCATTCTAAGACTTCAAAGTAAAATCTTCTCCCTCCACACCATTAGAAGTGGAGCAGAATGAAGCTGATTCCATTTCATTCTCCTCCTCAGTGAGCTGGTTGTCTGTGACCGACTAACCTGTTCTTCTTGAGAACATGTCAGAAGACCATCCTCGAGCTGCCTTTTGGGAATGGTGCTTCTGGTTAACCTCAGTCCTGCATGTTGATGGGGCTGTTGGACCCTTTAAAGAAAATCACAGAACTCATTTTTGTTCCTGGAATGGAAACTAAGCTTTGTCTTGTCATTGTTGCAGGGGTGAATAGCCTTTCTCAGTCACTGAGTGCCAACCCTTTGACCGCCACCACTCTTGTCCATCTGGACCTCTCAGGGAACATCCTTCGCGGAGATGACCTCTCGGTAGGTTTTCTTTCCCTTCCTGCCATCTTCTTTGAAACTGTACTTAATAAGCCTGGAATAATTTCTCAACAGGGCTTTGTAATGTATTTTCCCACATCTCCTTTTATCATGACATCTTAAAATCATTTAGTTATGAGCTTATAAGTGTTTTAGAGAAATATTCAGAGCCTGCCTTCATTAAATGTAATCTAGTAGATTTTTTTTCCTTCTCTCACTTAAGGTTGTTGAAGTTTAAATTCTTTTTGTAAATACTTAGTCTGCAGAAATTTTTTCTACATTTCAAAGCATTGTTGCACCTGTTAAAATTGCCTGATAAGAAACATTAGAGGTCTAAAGTGAATTAACCTATCACTTAATAATATTGTTAGGAAGACCTGTGGCTTTTAAAAACATAGTTTGTGATGGCAGTATTGTAAAGTAAAATAAAGTAAAAAAAACCAAAACAAACAAAACATAGTTTGTGATGGATATTGGGATGACCACCAATACAATAAAGAAGGGAAAGTTTAGGGGTCAAACTGGGGCTACTCTTGAAAGTTTGAGTGTGAAGGGAAAAGTTTCCCTTCAATGATAACAAGGTTTTTCATGCCGCTGAATCAGTAATATCAATGTTTGGCAGATCTTGTTGATAGAGGGAATTGGGAATCGTCTCATTGTCAGATGGGGTGAATGGTCCCCTTCCCTTGGTCACCAGGATAGAATTTAGAGTAAATGCTCCTTTATCAAGGGGTCTGTATTACCTGGACCTCTTCAAAGGACCTTCATTTGCATCTCATTGCTTTATGGGAATGAAAAATATTGTGGCCTGTATTCCCATTTCTCTTCTGTTTTACTTTCCTTGTAAGAC
This sequence comes from Oreotragus oreotragus, assembly GCA_006410675.1. NCBI lineage: Eukaryota > Metazoa > Chordata > Mammalia > Artiodactyla > Bovidae > Oreotragus > Oreotragus oreotragus. The sequence continues at coordinate 241,373 of SJYX01008819.1, forward strand.
AGGGAATGTGCCACAGTCTTATTTGCTCTCCCTTACACTTGAGCTCATTTACATAGTACTTGCTTCCTGGTGTGCCATGACTTTTTCAGTCCAACCTGAGTTGTCCCTTTCCCTGGTCATCATTCATAAATCTGCTCCCTCCAAACATGAAAGCAGGGGTCTGATGTGAAACCACCAAACATTACAGTGGCACACTAGCAGAATCGAGAGAAAAATTAGAATAGAGTCTGAAGATGAAGCAAGAAGGTTGCTAACATAGGGGCATTCATAGTCACCTAAGCCAGCCAAGTAGCTGGCCGGGAGTCCTATCGCAGCTGGGCTTCTGGGGAAGGGCAAGTGGAATGATGAGGCCTGAGTGGCAGTGGGCTTCAAGCCCCTGTAGGCCGAGGTTCTGAGAGCCATTCGGCTGGTGCTTCGGTGGATAACCCAGCCTAGCAGGGCCTACTGGAGGTGTTGGCCAAGTAGGGTCTTGTCACCACTTGAGGGTGATTAGAGCTCCCCCACCTGGTGGCCAGGAGTAAAGTCACAGTGCCAGGCAAAGAGAATCGGATCTTGGTTAGGTCAGGGAAAAACAAAAGCTTTTTCTGAATCAGAATTTTCATAATACAGTACATTCTCTGTGTCTGATTATTCTAAAATACTTATAGTCCAGCCTATTGCTCTTCTGAATTCCTTAGTGGAGAGGAATTTTCTCAAGCATCTACAGCTAAGTTGCTACACTCATGAATCTTTGCCAAGGACTAGGACATCTCAGTGTAAGCTTGTTTGTTTTTTCCTAGTGTCTTGAGGCATCCACGGAAGCAAAGCAGAGGTTAGCTGTTTGCCTGGTGGCAGGAGCTTGGATTTGATTTGCTACTGGTAGCTGTTGGCAGTTGCTATTCACATAGGCAATTAGAGAATAACAGAGGATTATTAATTTTATTGTTCTGATAGCCTTGTATGGGGATGAAGGGATCATTTATGCATTGTGACACCCTAGAAACTGAAGTGTCTTAGCTATACATGACATTTAACACCCCCCCCTCCCCCGCAAAAAAAAACAACTAACAGTGTTGTCAGATACTTTCTTGTTAGATTTTGGAGGTAACTAAGGATATAAAAATTATTTTGTTGACCCAAAAAGATAATATATATTCTGAAACTACTGCCCTTTGTTTCAAATTCAAAGTAGTGGTTCCTTGAACACTTTCAAAAGTCATTAGTATTTTGATAGGGTGGCTGCAATTCAGGTGGTATTTCATTATCAACAGTTAAAATTAATTAGCATGGTCCCAAAATAATATAACAAAAATAGCACTAATCAGAAAAACTAAGTCATATGTAACAAAAAGGGGGTTTGGTAGCCAAGACTCCATTTGACCGTTTTTTTTTTAACTTAAATATAATTTAAAATATTCTTTGGATTTTTGCTCTCAGGGAAGGTAACAGAATGACAGGAAATTCTGCTGATCCTCTTGGGAAGAGTGAAGAATGATCCTGGGTGGTTTGGGGGCAACTTTATTTAAAATATTAATTTGCATTGTGTGTGGGCATGTGCCTGTGTGCATGTGTTTTCTGGATCCTAATATATTTGGTTTTTATTTTTTATTTCAAGTCCATGTACAGTTTTTTGGCCCAGCCAAATGCCATTGCTCATCTGGATTTATCCAATACTGAATGTTCCCTGGACATGGTAATATTTTTTTTTTATATTGTTCAAGGGGTCTCAGAACAGCTATTTAGATGGGTAATAATGGGCTTTCTCCCTAATAAGATATTCTCTTAGTCTTAGAAATATTTGAAAATAAGAGTGCCTTGTTTCTTTCCCAGGTCTGTGGAGCTCTTCTGCGTGGCTGCCTTCAGTATTTAGCTGTGCTCAATCTCTCCAGAACTGTGTTTTCTCACCGGTATGTCTTTCTCTCAGAGAAAGTTGTAGTAAGATGAAAAGATTAATAAAGGGTGCATGTTGTATGTGAAAGAGGAGATTGTCCTAAACCATTACTGATGAGTAGTAGACCTGGCAAGCTCAAGGTTTTGTCATGTCTTTTCCGCCTGCGTGGCAAGGTTCTTATCAAGAACTCTAGCCTGCCTATGTGAACTCTATAATAAGGCGCCATTTCTCATATGTGGACAGGCATTCTCTCTTAATACGGTAAAAATCCTTTTAGAAACATCTGAGGATGTTTTTCAGTAATGCACTTTGAAGTAAGTTGTCTGGGAGGCAAAGACAATAGTCAGCCCAGAGCTCTTGTATTCTGATTTGTGGAAGTGGAGGGCCAGCCTCAGCGCCTCACTTCTACCTTCATGATGTAGAATTGTTTGCAAACCCAGGCAATAGATTAGAAGTAACAGATACTCACACACAGCAGAAGCAGCAGCTTAGAATGGGAGAATGCAGAGAATGATGAAAAGTACATGGGTTGTTTTGGATTCGGTATTTTACTATCATTTAATGTATTAATACAATTCAGCACTCAGCATTTGTTACCACAAGTCATAAACAATATCAAAATCATGATATACTCTTTAATAACATGGAGGACTGCCTAATATTATCTCCTCTTTTATTGGCTCACTTTTTTAAAGCTTTATCTATTCCAAGGGATAATAGTCACTTTGTTGGAAAAAATCAGAATTAAACATGCTTTCTTCTACAATTATGCCTCATAAATAAATTATTCTACTTTCTTCTACAATTATGCCTCATAAATAAGTTATTCTACATTTTAAAGTACTCGAGGTCCCTTACTTGAACAGTGATGTAAATCTTTATGATAGCAAAAATATGCCACAAGTACCTCAACCAGATATCAGAAAGTGTAGAGTGTAGGAGATAAAGCAATGGGAGAAGCTGAGAGTTTTCTTAGGTACTGTATTTCAAAGACCTTAGAGGGTATTAAGTTGACTGCCCCATCAACCCATGTATTTGAAGAGAGCTCATGAAACCATGTTTTAGTGGAGCTATGATAGACTGAGGAATTGGGTTAGAAATGATATTATAGACTATAAGGATCTTCATCTAATCAGCTCTTTTGAGTTCATAATACTGTGAATTCTGTGATGATTGGTTGTCAGTGGAGCTATTAAGCTTGTAGAGCGAAACTGTGCTAACAAATTGCCTTGTCTTCCAAATGAGAGGATGTGATTACACTGTTTAATACCCACTTCCTTACCTAGATGTAATCATAGGAAGCCCCTAGCAAATTATGTCAAAATTGCTGCATGTGCACTGAGTTGTAGATTGTTAGCCAGTCTGTTCATACTGTGGTTCACAGATAATTTCAGAAGTGTAACAGTCAGGATAGGTCAGGTTGTGCCAGTAACAAATGATTACCCTCAACCCACCACCCTCTCTATAGCTTTCTGCAACCATGATCTTGCAACATGTCCGTTATGGGCTGGCCACATCAACTTCGCACAGCCTCTTTCTAGAACATTGACAGTCACATGGCAGAGGAGAAAGAAGGATGGTAACACACACATTGGCTGGTAAACCAACTCTCTGGAAATTGTACCCATCACTTCTGCTCACATCCCATTCACCAGAGGGGCTGGTGTGGTTAAGTCTGCCATTTGTGGGGTGACTGATCATCATCCTTCAGAAAGGGGAAATGAGTATTTGGAAACATTAGAACAGTCAACACCAATACGATATAACAGAAAGAAAACTATGTTCAAATAAAAAATTAACATTTGCTTATCAGAAAATGAACCTGAGTGTTCAAGCTTATATCCTTCTGATATCTGAAACCAGAGTTGTTTGAAATGTCTGGCATGTATTCTACCAGAATTCTCTTTCTTCTTGAATTTATTTTTCATCTTCTCAAACAGAGATTCTTGCTGCTTAGAATAGAAAAATAGCTATTTTCTTCTCAAATAGCCCGAAATGGTCCTGTTTTAAAACTTTCTCAAATATTGACAGGCTTCCTAGACCTCTGTGCATAAAATGTTGTTGAATAACAACATGGTAGAGCTAGACTTCTAGGCTGGCTTCCTCCCCGAGATAGTATGATTCCCTCACAGAATATGAGTAACTGTCATTAAATGAGTGTTGACAGTGCATCAGGCTAAGTGTTTTACTTAGTGAATCCTTTCAACATTTCTGTAGGATGGAACAAAACAAGCTAAGCACTGATATTCCAATTTTGACCCTGGAATTTCATTTTTCTTAAGCCCTCATATTGTGGTGTTGACTCTGTCTTCTTGTTGAGTTGTATGATTTGATCCACTTCCCACTGGAATAGCAGGCAAGGGGATATATTTAGAGGTTATAACCATTTCCTTTTGGAGTTTTGTCTTTTTTCTAATATTTGGCCTGAAATTATTAGATTTGTGGTATGGCTATAAGAGCCGAGTAGAATATTTGTCATGCAGGCTTCTTGCCAGTCAGACTTGAGCTCCAGTCTCAATCTTGGCGCATCTGAGATCTCTATATCTGAAAATATCGCCAAATCCCCCCCCGCAAAAAAAAACAACTAACAGTGTTGTCAGATACTTTCTTGTTAGATTTTGGAGGTAACTAAGGATATAAAAATTATTTTGTTGACCCAAAAAGATAATATATATTCTGAAACTACTGCCCTTTGTTTCAAATTCAAAGTAGTGGTTCCTTGAACACTTTCAAAAGTCCTTAGTATTTTGATAGGGTGGCTGCAATTCAGGTGGTATTTCATTCTCAACAGTTAAAATTAATTAGCATGGTCCCAAAATAATATAACAAAAATAGCACTAATCAGAAAAACTAAGTCATATGTAACAAAAAGGGGGTTTGGTAGCCAAGACTCCATTTGACCGTTTTTTTTTTAACTTAAATATAATTTAAAATATTCTTTGGATTTTTGCTCTCAGGGAAGGTAACAGAATGACAGGAAATTCTGCTGATCCTCTTGGGAAGAGTGAAGAATGATCCTGGGTGGTTTGGGGGCAACTTTATTTAAAATATTAATTTGCATTGTGTGTGGGCATGTGCCTGTGTGCATGTGTTTTCTGGATCCTAATATATTTGGTTTTTATTTTTTATTTCAAGTCCATGTACAGTTTTTTGGCCCAGCCAAATGCCATTGCTCATCTGGATTTATCCAATACTGAATGTTCCCTGGACATGGTAATATTTTTTTTTTTATATTGTTCAAGGGGTCTCAGAACAGCTATTTAGATGGGTAATAATGGGCTTTCTCCCTAATAAGATATTCTCTTAGTCTTAGAAATATTTGAAAATAAGAGTGCCTTGTTTCTTTCCCAGGTCTGTGGAGCTCTTCTGCGTGGCTGCCTTCAGTATTTAGCTGTGCTCAATCTCTCCAGAACTGTGTTTTCTCACCGGTATGTCTTTCTCTCAGAGAAAGTTGTAGTAAGATGAAAAGATTAATAAAGGGTGCATGTTGTATGTGAAAGAGGAGATTGTCCTAAACCATTACTGATGAGTAGTAGACCTGGCAAGCTCAAGGTTTTGTCATGTCTTTTCCGCCTGCGTGGCAAGGTTCTTATCAAGAACTCTAGCCTGCCTATGTGAACTCTATAATAAGGCGCCATTTCTCATATGTGGACAGGCATTCTCTCTTAATACGGTAAAAATCCTTTTAGAAACATCTGAGGATGTTTTTCAGTAATGCACTTTGAAGTAAGTTGTCTGGGAGGCAAAGACAATAGTCAGCCCAGAGCTCTTGTATTCTGATTTGTGGAAGTGGAGGGCCAGCCTCAGCGCCTCACTTCTACCTTCATGATGTAGAATTGTTTGCAAACCCAGGCAATAGATTAGAAGTAACAGATACTCACACACAGCAGAAGCAGCAGCTTAGAATGGGAGAATGCAGAGAATGATGAAAAGTACATGGGTTGTTTTGGATTCGGTATTTTACTATCATTTAATGTATTAATACAATTCAGCACTCAGCATTTGTTACCACAAGTCATAAACAATATCAAAATCATGATATACTCTTTAATAACATGGAGGACTGCCTAATATTATCTCCTCTTTTATTGGCTCACTTTTTTAAAGCTTTATCTATTCCAAGGGATAATAGTCACTTTGTTGGAAAAAATCAGAATTAAACATGCTTTCTTCTACAATTATGCCTCATAAATAAATTATTCTACTTTCTTCTACAATTATGCCTCATAAATAAGTTATTCTACATTTTAAAGTACTCGAGGTCCCTTACTTGAACAGTGATGTAAATCTTTATGATAGCAAAAATATGCCACAAGTACCTCAACCAGATATCAGAAAGTGTAGAGTGTAGGAGATAAAGCAATGGGAGAAGCTGAGAGTTTTCTTAGGTACTGTATTTCAAAGACCTTAGAGGGTATTAAGTTGACTGCCCCATCAACCCATGTATTTGAAGAGAGCTCATGAAACCATGTTTTAGTGGAGCTATGATAGACTGAGGAATTGGGTTAGAAATGATATTATAGACTATAAGGATCTTCATCTAATCAGCTCTTTTGAGTTCATAATACTGTGAATTCTGTGATGATTGGTTGTCAGTGGAGCTATTAAGCTTGTAGAGCGAAACTGTGCTAACAAATTGCCTTGTCTTCCAAATGAGAGGATGTGATTACACTGTTTAATACCCACTTCCTTACCTAGATGTAATCATAGGAAGCCCCTAGCAAATTATGTCAAAATTGCTGCATGTGCACTGAGTTGTAGATTGTTAGCCAGTCTGTTCATACTGTGGTTCACAGATAATTTCAGAAGTGTAACAGTCAGGATAGGTCAGGTTGTGCCAGTAACAAATGATTACCCTCAACCCACCACCCTCTCTATAGCTTTCTGCAACCATGATCTTGCAACATGTCCGTTATGGGCTGGCCACATCAACTTCGCACAGCCTCTTTCTAGAACATTGACAGTCACATGGCAGAGGAGAAAGAAGGATGGTAACACACACATTGGCTGGTAAACCAACTCTCTGGAAATTGTACCCATCACTTCTGCTCACATCCCATTCACCAGAGGGGCTGGTGTGGTTAAGTCTGCCATTTGTGGGGTGACTGATCATCATCCTTCAGAAAGGGGAAATGAGTATTTGGAAACATTAGAACAGTCAACACCAATACGATATAACAGAAAGAAAACTATGTTCAAATAAAAAATTAACATTTGCTTATCAGAAAATGAACCTGAGTGTTCAAGCTTATATCCTTCTGATATCTGAAACCAGAGTTGTTTGAAATGTCTGGCATGTATTCTACCAGAATTCTCTTTCTTCTTGAATTTATTTTTCATCTTCTCAAACAGAGATTCTTGCTGCTTAGAATAGAAAAATAGCTATTTTCTTCTCAAATAGCCCGAAATGGTCCTGTTTTAAAACTTTCTCAAATATTGACAGGCTTCCTAGACCTCTGTGCATAAAATGTTGTTGAATAACAACATGGTAGAGCTAGACTTCTAGGCTGGCTTCCTCCCCGAGATAGTATGATTCCCTCACAGAATATGAGTAACTGTCATTAAATGAGTGTTGACAGTGCATCAGGCTAAGTGTTTTACTTAGTGAATCCTTTCAACATTTCTGTAGGATGGAACAAAACAAGCTAAGCACTGATATTCCAATTTTGACCCTGGAATTTCATTTTTCTTAAGCCCTCATATTGTGGTGTTGACTCTGTCTTCTTGTTGAGTTGTATGATTTGATCCACTTCCCACTGGAATAGCAGGCAAGGGGATATATTTAGAGGTTATAACCATTTCCTTTTGGAGTTTTGTCTTTTTTCTAATATTTGGCCTGAAATTATTAGATTTGTGGTATGGCTATAAGAGCCGAGTAGAATATTTGTCATGCAGGCTTCTTGCCAGTCAGACTTGAGCTCCAGTCTCAATCTTGGCGCATCTGAGATCTCTATATCTGAAAATATCGCCAAACACAGGTAGCGATCTTTAACGATCTGATGTCATCCAGTGGGAAGGCTCTTTAAATTGGTGAGAAATATCTAAAAACTCAAATATGGAGTTTCCTAGAGATCTGGAAATAGAACTCAATGAGTTCCTTGGCTATGAAGAATAGAAATAAAATGTTTAAAAATCTAATGACATTTCTTAACCTCTCTTACATCATTTTAAAAAGTATATTGAATTTACTTTCAGACTTTTTTTTTTTTTACTTTTAAATTTCTACTGAGGCTACAACTGATTCATGGATTATTTCGCAGTGTCTGAATTACCAATGAATAATTTTGCCAATATGGAAGTGGGGTGCGGAGATGGAATTTTAAGAGTATGACTCTCCTGATTTGTTTTTCAGGAAAGGAAAAGAAGTACCGCCATCTTTCAAGCAGTTTTTCAGTAGTTCTCTGGCTCTGATGCAAATCAACCTTTCAGGCACAAAACTGTCTCCTGAGCCCTTAAAGTGAGTGGTTAATTCATTTTCTCCAGAGCTTTTAAAGTTCAGTTTGTTATTATGAATGTGTTTGAGGGAAAGGGAAAAAAGACATACAATCCCAAGACAGTCAAGGCAGATGAAAATGCCTTTTACCTTGGGTCACAAAGGAAATCAAATTCTTTTCGAGTACATTGTGTGCTATTGATATTATTGCATCTTCTAGGGGAAAAACAATCTTCCTTTGCTTTGTGACCTTGGCATTAGTCACTGATCTATAAAAGTGCTTCTGGGTACCATTGCCTTTATACTGACCTCTGTTCAGGCCATTTTAGGTAGACTCTTGTGTGAATTCTAAATATTTCTATTAACAATAATAATCAAACTATATATACTTGTGTGTGCAACAGGACCAGTTTTTAGGTGCTTTGCTTTCTGGTTACCTGGGTATCTGTCTGTCTGGGTATTTTTACTTGGCAGGCAACTTATGTTATGGATGAATAGCCCCAGTGGACAAGTAGCAGTGAAGCTGAACTTTTTAGAATAATTTTGTTATCCCTGAATTTCTGTTCACCATTGCCAGAAATAATGAAAAGGGCTGTAGAATCTAATTTCTCTTTGAACATATTTTCAATTTTAGTTATGAATACCTATATTATCAGTTATGCTCGAATGTGCACACAGATTTCTCCTTTCCCCACCTAACATGTAAATCAGCATTCAGTTTTCCCTGTAATTTGTGTGAAATGTTAAAATCAATGTCTGCTATTATTTTACTGAAAAAATTTTTTTTCAAATTAATTTGTAAATTCTCTTTTTGAGAGCTATGAAATTCTTGATTACAGTATTCTGCAAAGTGCTGTGTGACTTAAACAACAGAGGCTTTGAGAAAGAGTTGATCTATAGCCAAGTGCTAAAAAAGAAATTCTGATGTTATATCATGCCTTTTGAAAAATTAAAAAACATTTTTTTAAACTTTTTGTGTTGGGGTATAGCCAGTTAACAATGTTGTGGTATAGTTTCAGGTGGACAGCAAAGGGACTCAGCCATACATATACATTTTTCTTTTTTCCCGCAAACTCCCCTCCCATCTAGGCTGCCACATTACATTGAGCAGTGTTCCATGTGCTATACAATTCATCCTTGCTGGTTATCCATTTTAAATATAGCAGTGTGTACATGTCCATCCCAAACTCCCTAACTATCCTTTCTCACTACCCTTCTCCCTGGCTTTTAAAAAAAAAAAAGGAGAAAAAATGGTATCTGTATATTAGAGATCTCTAAATATAACAGCTGCAGATAGTAAAAAACCATGATTAGGCCATTTGTGTGGATATGAAAAAGCTATGAGAATCAATATTCTGAAGGGGAATCCCTTATAACTTAAACACACTTATTCATTTGATTGATATTTATCGAGCATTTACAATGGACTATGTTCCGGGCGGCACTGAGTAGAAAGCAAAACCAGATTTGATATTATCATATCATATCAGCATGAAATTAGCATATTCAAAGTGGTTTTAGCTATAGGTGCATGGTATACTAATTCTTTCAATGTTTTTGGTCCTATAGAATATAGAGTAGTTCTTCACTGATCAGGGCAATTGATTTTATAGAATAATCCTCACTACAAGAACATGAATTTACTTGTACTTTATTATAGATATAGGCTTATAAACACTTATATTTAGAAGTTATTTTGTCAGTGTTAAATCTTGTGACCTCTTATTATTTATGTGAATGTTTAATAATAAATCAGTATAGGCAGACCTCAGAGATATTGCAGGATTGGTTCCAGGTTGCTGCAATAAGGTGAATATCACAATAAAGTGAGTCACATGAGTTTTTGAGTTTCCTGGTGCATATAAAAGTTATGTTCATACTATACTGTGGTTTATTAAGTGTGCGGTAGCTTTATGTCCAAAAAAATGTCCATATCATAAATAAGAAACACTTTATTGCTAAAAAAAGGCTAGCTATCATCTGAGCCATCAGTGAGTTGTAATCTTTTTGCTGGTGGAAGGATTGAAATATTGCGAGATGGGACACAGAGGCGAGAAGCAAGCAAATCTGTTTTAAAAAATGGCACCAGTAGATTGGCTTGACACAGGATTGCCGCAAACCTCCAATTTGCAAAAAAAAAAAAAAAAAAAAAAGCAGTATGTGTGAAGTGCAGTATGATAAGGTATGCTTATGGTCTCTTCAGGTCTGTGTTTTACCCTGTAAAATTTTTAACATGAGGAAAAGGCTGATGGCTGAAGATTCTATAAACAAAATTTCATATGTGCGTTTAATGTGAAACTATAATTTGAAAAGAGGTGCTTGGGTTTATCTGTGAGAGGATGAGGATGGAAGGGAACTTGCAAAACACTGCCCTAAGCTGGATGCCGAACTGGGTGCATCCCCACAAACTGTCATCTGCCGTGTTGACAGCAGCCATGGGCAGGTGTCATGATCCCTATTTTACAGCTGAGGAAATCGAAGCTCAGAGAAGCCAAGTCCTTTGTCAAACTCACTGTCACAGGTTAGGTTTTTTGGGAAGCAGAGTTAGAGATGAAAATTCACCTGTAGGATTTTATTAGGAAATGATTTTGGAATCCCACCTGTGAGGTGCAGGGTGGGCGAGAAGGAGGTGGGATGGGTCAGAAAGGAGGTTCAACTGGTGCTGCCACAGTGAAGCCCTCAGCCAGCCTGATCGGGGCTTTGTTGTTGGAATGACCCTGAGCTGGGTGAGGGGGCTAGGCCTTTATACCCCTGTTTTGATCAGTCCTTGGATACAGGCTGCTCTTGGAAGCAGATGTGACCTTGAGTGAGTCACTTGTCTGCAGCTGAGGCAGCTCACCGATGGTTGAGGGGGCTCTTGGGAGGAACACTGCAGAGTCCACTCCTCCAAGGAAGAGCACAACTGTGAAAAAAAGCAGTTACTCTCTTTGAGCAACCACTGGCTCAGGCCTGTTCCTAAACCACATGGCATCCCTGTGTACCGGGCGGTTGTAGGGGATGGTGGGGGGAGACCCTCATTTCTTACAGGATGGGGGATTCGTAGCCGTAAGAGAGGTAAAGTAAGGCCCCTTCCTTTGAGACTGACACTTTAAAGTTTGGACATGTCCGTATTTTATAGAACTTCCCCACTTAACAGATTTTCCCCACTTTGACAGATCTATCAAAAGCGATACAAAGAGGGTAATTGCTTTTTTCACAGTTGTGTTTTTCCTTGGAGGTTGTTTTCCATCCACGTTAAAGTATTTTAAGGGGTTTTAAAGAAGAAGATGACACTGTTCCTTTAGTGTTTCCTAAAATCTCCGAAACACAGTGGTTCTTGTGTGTCCCAAGCCTGCTCTCTGCTCCAGCATCGCTTAGGGAGGCATGCGGCCCCATTTACTGCTTACTATTCTTCCTTCACACCCTCCCCCCTGTCCCTTCTTCCCTGTACCACCCTCCCTCCCTGCCACGTGGTCCCCCTTCTGTCAACCCCATAGCCCTGACCAAGTATTCTTAATAGACCCATTAAAATGGAGGGGTGTGCTCTGAAATTATAACTAGTATCACATATCCAGAGCTGTAGAGATGAAATACCAATTCTTCTCTAAACCAGTTTTGCACTAATAACCGAAGATCAAGAGGATCAAACCACAAAGGCAGTTTACACTGGGTTAAAAGCAACAACATGCCCTGTGATAAGAGTTTTCCCCAGTGCCTGCTATGCTTTGCTGTAGTTGCTCTCTTTTGCTTCATTTTACTAGGGACAGTTTCTGTGGGTTATTTATTTTCACTTGTCTCCTGAGTCGTTACCTCTTAATCAGTGGCTTTCCATAGTTAAGTATGTTAAAGGACACCATTTATTTTCTTGGCCTTAACCTACATGTCAGAAATAGGGAGAATGTTCCCTCCATCTCAACATTATAATAATACAGTGTTAAAATATGTGGCTAAGTCCTAGAAACTTCAAACTTAGAAATGTAGGGCCTCTTTGGTACTGTCCTCTCTCTCTCGTTTGCTGATGAGAACCCGAGGCACAGAAAGGAAAAGTCACGTCCTTCAGGTCACCTTAGTGATAGGGTCAACACCCGAGGACTGGCCTTTTGGTTTCTAGTGTCTCGATACTAGAACGGGAGAGAAGTTCCTTCTGAGGAAAAGAGAAGTGATTGAACAGAGAGGCATGCCCGCAGATGAGATGTGCCCAGCCCTTTTTCACAGGACAGTGTTTGAGAAGAAGGGCCAGTGGACTGGATTAAAGGAATAAAGAGGCACACACTGCCTTCAGCCTTCTTACCCACAGCGGTTGTTTTCATAGCTGGAAGTAGCCAAGTTATTGGGCCCTGCCCATCCTGGTAACTTTTCTCTCTCAGAGGATGAGGCCAGAGACTCACTAAAGGGGGAAAATCTCAGATACTCTCACATGAAATCATCTCCTGCCTTGGTTCTGCCCTCTAGTCACCCCCAGGTGGCAAGTGCTCTCTAGCATTTACGACTGTCCACCTTGCATTACGGTCATTCACACACACATTTGTTTCCTTTGCTTGAGAGGGGAACCCCTCTCACACTCATCTTTCTGCTCCTTGCCGGGCCTCGTTGAGGGTCTCTCCTCCTTTTGGTGTAATTAATGGAAGTGGGTGCATGTTGTGAAATTTTTCTGTCAAGCCTATTCAGTGGTGTTGGGTTTTATTGAACTGACTTGTGAAAGTGGAATCAATTCATCCTCTATGAGATCCACAGGATATGTCCAATCTCCTCCATAAGCAAATAAGAAACTTCTTTGGGGTTTATCCTGTGACCAGCTGGTAGAATAGACAGGATCCTGTTCTCAAACTCAAGGCTTGTACCTTATCTCCCATGTCTTTACACCCTTACCCATCCCACCTCTGTATGTCCTTTCATCAACTCATCCAGTATGATTTCACATCCCGGAATACTGTAGAGCCTGCCTTCCCCATTAACATAACACTTAGGGAAACCGAGCTTTACTTTGCTATTCTAATAACAACTGCCTACGAATATTCTAAACATAATTAAAGGTGTTCTCAAGCAGATACGGGGGGGAGGGGGTGGAATTTATCTGTGATGAACACAATTTAATTTCAGTGTGCAATTAGGAGCACTGTTAGTTTATTTGCATAGGAATGCACAGCAACCCTATCGGGTTTTGCATTTATAAGGGACCTGCTCCATGTCAGACGGAAGAGTGTGACTGTCATTTTTATCAGGGCCATGAGTGGACATGCAGTTGGCATTTTGAAAAGTGATATGGTGCTTGGCGCTTGACCCATTATGATTCAGAAAAGTCCTTCTTTCTCTGGGCTTTGTTCAGTGTGCTTACAAATTTTTAGGGCAACGTGTGGAATTTTTATCTAATGTGTGTGTGTTTCCTCCTCCTAGAGCGCTATTATTGGGCCTGGCTTCTAATCATAACTTGAAGGGAGTTTCTCTTGATCTCAGCAACTGTGAGGTAAGAGCACCTTTAGACTATGTACTGGAATAGATAATAGTCTGTAAATTGCTTTGTCTTTTTCTTGGAAAAAGTATAATTCTGTGACTCCAGATGGTATATACAAAACAGGAAAATCTGACGTTCTGTGTTTTGTGAGTTTTATCTACAAATAGTTATGGAACACTATTCAGAAAGCACTCAAATGTGCTTTTAATGACCTTTTATCCCTCCCCTTCTTCTTGCCAGTTGTTTAAGTATTTTGTGATGACGCTTTGAGTTAACAAGCATTAAACTAGCTTTACCATCAGAAGAAGTAGGCCGTGAAGCCTTCCTCCCAGAGGCCAGATGGGTACGGCCTAACTTGGACTTGGAGAATGTGAAAGGGAAAGTTTTGGGTCATTAATTTTGCTTTTTAATATCTTGATTTTAAAACAGGAAAATTAAGGTGCTTATCAAAATTATAACAATTCCAAACACTTTTTCTATCCAGCTACACACAGAGAAGAATTGAGGCTAAAAGCTTCTTACATTTTTTAGAGTGTACCTGAACTTTGCACTGTCTTGAAACTTTTAGTTTGTGTGGAAATTAGCAAGAAAATACCTCAGGACAGACTGTCCAGCCTCTTCAGAGCCACACTTTACCTGCCATGTCGAACTTGGTGTCTTTTCTCAGGACTAGAGATGGAATGCTCTTCATTCCTCTTCTTGGGTTTTTATGCCCACGCTTCTCTCTTCCCAGTACATTCCTGCCATGTCCCTCTTCTTCCCCAAGGCTCCTCTTTCTTTGAGGATCTGGTTCAGGTCCAGCCTCCTCTGTACCTGCATCAGACACGTACTATTCAATCCTAGTTTGGCCATAACTAGCTATGCAGTCCTGAGTGAATTAGTTGATAGCACTACCTCTCAATTTCTGTGTCTGAAATGAAGACAGTATTTGTGCTTCTCCTAGTAGGTTGTTAGGAGGTTTAAAGAGCTCTTTGAAATATGCTTCTTAGAACATCTAGTACCTATGAAGGTTGCTCAGTATTGTTGCTTATCTATCTGTAAATTTCTTCCCTGACCACTTCAGTACTTTGGGGTCTTATTTTTTCCTAATTGTCTAGTACTTAATGATGGTGACATGCATTTGGACACTGAGCAACGTAGTGCCTTGTACAGTTGTGAAACTAGCTCCTGTATGCTTTCCCAGCTAGGTGTTGACTTTTTAGACGGCAGTATTTGTATCTTACTTTGTTTTGTGTTTCCCTTAGCTGCTAACAAAATGCGGAGCACGAGGCCAACTCCACATTGAAGATTAATGCTTTCCCTCTCTGAAAATTCTAGAAACTGACAAGTCTGAAATCAACCATATAAATTGTTAGTGCAGGATTTTTTTTAAAAAAACAATTTTGGGCTGGGGTGAATGCCAACTGTGTGTGATTTACTAGTCTTTTTGTCTGTTGGGGTGAAAAGAAGAAAAAATCTTAAAAACCTAACTTGGTAATGTGAAATTTTCATGTGTAAGTCTGTGTGCTCTTTTGTTTTAAAGACAGACCATAAAGCAGAAACCATCTCTGGTAGTATGAATTAATTATTTCCCAGCACTTTATTAAGGCATGCCAATTGTAAAATTTTTATGAAGGAAGGAATGAGAACAATGGGGATGGAAAGAGTTATTCTATCAAATAAAAAACAACTTATTACTTGCTCTGTTAGATTAAAATACTGAATTGGCAGTGACCCATATGCTTTACTATCCTGATTAAAGTTCATGATTGCTACCAATACAACATCATTCACTTAATTCTGTGATTAAAACTGAAAAGGACATAAGTGATCATCTGATTCCCATGCTTATAGATGAGGAAACTGAGGTCTAAAGAAGCTGAAATAATCCAACTAATGGTAGAGTCCTAATGAAAGTATGCTTTCCTGATTATTAATACTAGTAATTATTAGAATATTAGTGCTTAGACATTTTCTTCTCAAGTTGATAGGTACCATACGAATGAAGAACACTGTGTTAGATAGTTACACAGCTTGTTTAAACTTCTTTGTGATCCTATTGGAAATAACTTTCAAAGACAGCTGTATTTGGTGAACCATATAAAACCGACATTTTTGTAAATCAAAAATGGCAAACTCTTGGCAGTTTCATATGGATCCACCAAATGGCTAGTAACCTTTTTTCCTTTATATTTTTTTTTCTTATTAAGGCAAGAATCGGATACTGATGGTAGAATTGGCTATTATTTTGATGAAAATTCTACCTTCATTTTGGCCATTCATTTATGAATTATGTGATAAAATTGTTGTAGCTACGTGTTTCGGGAAACAAACTCACTCAGAAGGACAATGCAGATAGTGGAGTGCAGTTTATTACACCGCAGGCCCAAGGCAGAGTCTCCTCTTAGCCAAGGACCCCAGCCAGTTTTTGTGAAAACATTATATACTCTTAAGTGTACGTGCCCAAACCCACCTCCCCCAATTCCCTGAAACTAGTCTGAACAAAGGAAAAGAAAGATACAATCAAAGTTAACACATGATTCATATGCCTTAAGCCTAGGTAGTTAACAGTGAACAATTATCAATAGGCCTGTGATCATACCCTAATAAGCATCATAGAATTTATGACTCTATTTGGTTACACAGATAATTAGGGTATTCTTTTAGGTGATGGAGAGTCTAGGTACAAGCCCTTGGGCTCTTCCATTCGGGGGGTCTGGTTTTCCAGTTTGTATGTCGTTTCCATAGATACTGGGCATAGCTCAAAGTCCACAGTCCGGCCCAAGATGGAGTCCTGCTTTCAAGATGGAGCCTGTTCTGTCTGTTTCCTCCTTCAAAATGATGCTACTGACATGAGGACCCATTAATACTGCCTTAGTGTCGTGTTCTTCCACTGTCTCACAGCTTGAATTGCAGTACTGGTGACCATGTTTGTCAAGGCACATGTTATGTTGCTTCTTACAGTAGTTAATGAAACACAAAATTACAGTTGACATTTAAACAACATGGGTTTGAACTGCCTGGGTTCACTTATACATGACTTTTTCCCACTGAGTACCTATTACAGTACTACATAATGGTTGGTTCAATCTGCACATGGGGAAGGAACCTTGGATATTGAGGGTCATCTATAAAGTTTGTACTTGATTTTTTGATTGTGTGGAGGGTTGGTTTCCTTAAGTCCCCTCATCCCCCAAGTTGTTCAAGGGTCAATTGTATATATCTCTTTTGAAAGTGAAAGTTGCTCCATCGTATCTGACTCTACGACCCCATGGACTTCTCCAGGGAACTCTCCATGGAATTCCATGAAATTCTCCAGGCCAGAATACTGGAGTGGGTAGCTGTTCCCAACCCTGGGATTGAACCCAGGTCTCCTGCACTGCACGTGGATTCTTTATCCGTTGAACTACCAGGGAAGCCCCTATATATTTCTCTAAGGTTATATCTCTGAAACGGTAATTTATATATCCCTAGGTTCTAAATTACCCTTTGGCATCACACCCTGCCAGCAAGGATATATTGAACTGATCATGTCAAATCACATTTTGTCCTTGGAGAATCCTGCAATATTCACAGTTTTATGTGAGGAAATTTCCCAGGATTGAAGTTATTTTTTCATTAAAAATAAAACCCCTGGAAAAGAAAAGTGACAAATAACAGGGGGGCGGTATTTTACATTTAAATCTGTAATATTCACCACCTCTTTTTAAATGACAAGTGTTCTTGAGGAAGGAATATGAATTATTAAAAGTTCTCTAGATTTTAGTTTACCTTGCTTTTGTCCCCATTATCAATGTTTTTGGATTAGAACTATTCGCTTAGAACTATGAGTAACAGCTGAAATATTCCTCCTTCCTTGAGACCACACTTCTCTCTCGAAAGAAATGTGATTTTATTTTTAACATTTTAAGAAGTATTGAGTGATTCAGTTACATTTACTCCTCTTTGATCTTGCATTCTTTTAAACAGTGCTAGTGTGTGGGATCCAAATGAGGGTAATTTAAAAACCAGTTTTACATGTATACATGCAGACATAGCCTCTAATTATGCAAATTCATTTAAAAGGATTTTCATTTACAGTAATGGAAAAGCTTTTACTGTTTTGGGAAAGCTTTAAGCTTTGGGAGAATTTTAGGCATCTAATAACCTGTGAATTCAATTGAATGTTCTTGGCAACTGAAGATCAGTTATTTTCTTATTTAAGTTTTGGATTTTTGTTTTGGGAGTATATTTTAGTTGCAGGGTTTTTTTCCTCACTCTGCTTTTTTCCTGTTGTGTGTTGATAGAGACTTCTGCTTCTCTGTTCTTATTCTGCTTACTGCTGATAACATTTTTTTTGTTTTTTTTTTCTCCTTGGGCTTTCCTTAGCTTGGCCACTGTGTAAGTACTTTATGAATCAATAAATTAGGATATGTTGACATTTTAGTACCGAAAAATGTTAGTATAATGGGTTTATGCTACAAATATCAGTTAGGAGTATTTGTAAACTAAACAGAGTTGAGCACTGAAATCTCATCCTCATCCTATTTTCTGTTTTCACAAATGGAATATTTTTTCTATTATTATAAGAAGTAGAGATTTTCTTGTAGAAGTTTGACTTTTCAACAGAGAAATCATTAACAGCAAATAATGAAATTGTAAAGACTTATGCTTATCTTCTCAAAAGCATAAATTTTTAATGTTCTGAAAAGCAGATTATGTTCCTTTGAAGTGTTTGCCTAAATTGTGTCTTGCTTTAATATCGATATGGTCTACATATAATGCTCACTGTAACTTGAAGCTGCTGCTGCTAAGTCGCTTCAGTCATGTCCTATTCTGTGCGACCCCATAGACGGCAGCTCACCAGCCTCCCCCGTCCCTGGGATTCTCTAGGCAAGAATACTGGAGTGGGTTGCCATTTCCTTCTCCAGTGCATGAAAGTGAAATGTGAAAGTGAAGTCGCTCAGTCGTGTCTGACTCCTCACGACCCCATGGACTGCAGCCTACCAGGCTCTTCCATCCATGGGATTTTCCAGGCAAGAGTACTAGAGTGGGGTGCCATTGCCTTCTCCAACTCAGCAGTGACTTGCAGTGGTGTTTCTTAAGTCTATTTGTGAAGAACCTGGTGGTGGTTGTTTTTAAATTTCTATCACAAGCCAATACTTTGGCAAAAAATATAATAAAAATAGCCATAGTTCCACCCACTGGGTTCACAGCCCTTCAGCTGTGGAGTTGGTTGGTCTTGGTTTCCTTGGGGGGTGTAGACCAGCCTCCAGGGAGGTCGGCCTCTGTGTGACACTCCCCTTTAGAGCTCACATCAGGCATCTCACAGTGATCTGCCATCACCTAAAAAAACAGAAAAGACTGAATGTAAACACCCCCCTAAAAAACTGAATAAAGTGATCCCAAAGATCTGTGCAAAATTCTCCTTAACATATAAGCAGCCAGGGAAATTGGCAGGTTTTGGTCCAGAGTTCCACAGACATATTGCATCTGAAATAGTGAAATAAGGATTCTTTAAATTTTTACATCAAAATGTGAACAAGTAGAAAGTGTTATCAATTTGGTATAGAATCTTAAAATAAAATTTCATTTTCTTAAGTGAGTAGAGAAACTACCATGTCCTTTGGCCCATAGTGAGTGAGTGAGTGAAGTCGCTCAGTCGTGTCCGACTCTTTGCGACCCCATGGACTGTAGCCTACCAGGCTTCTCCGTCCATGGGATTCTCCAGGCAAGAATACTGGAGTGGGTTACCATTTCCTTCTCCAGAGGATCTTCCTGACCCAGGGATTGAACCCAGGTCTCCCACATTGGAGGCAGACGCTTTAACCTCTGGCCCATAGTAGGTTCCCAATAAACGATAGTTTCTCTTATTAGATCATAAGTTTCCTGAACAGAGGGCCACAGCTTTGAAAACTGCACCCTGCACAATGTTTTAACATGTAGTAAGAACTCAGATAGTTGCTGAATGGGAAACAAAAAGATATTCTGACCTTGGTAAAATGTGCTTTTGGTTTTTGGGAAAAAGATGAAAATGACTTTTTAGGTTTTTATTGTCTCCTTCAAACAGTAGTGATTTCTCATGTATAAAGGTATTCGTTAGATTTCCAAAAGTCAGAAATGAAGAAAATTCTTGTGGGTTGACGGAGACTGTTTTGCCTGTGGTGATGCAGGATGATCTCTGTCTTCTGTTTCCTTTCTCTAAAGATTTTCAGACATATGTGGAATGGGACATAATGACTAGTGGTCGGCCCTTTGCATTAATGATTTTTTTTTTTAAGTTGATAAGTTTTCTCTTTTTCTTTGGTGCTAAGCTCAAGGCTATCTCTCCTATTTTTAATTTTTTGGTTTCACCCTTCCAGTAGGTGACCACTTTCCCCTGTTTGGTTTGTGTTTCTCTAGCTGAGATCTGGAGGTGCGCAGGTACTAGAAGGCTGTATTGCTGAAATCCACAACATCAGCAGCCTAGACATCTCCGATAATGGTAAGTCAGAAATTAGAGAAGAAAACACATAGAAATATTATTTGAAGGAAATTAATAAAGGGAAAATAGTCTAATCCAATCTAGATGACACCTTAATAAAACTGATATTTCACTCCTTGATTAGAGGACTATTTTTTTTTCCATGATTTTTATAAATACTTTCTTTTTTTTTTCATGATAACTATAGCCATTTATGTAAAAGTATATTTATGGAATAATTTCATGTCAAAGTCTTAAGTTTGTTTCATGGCCAAAAAGTAAAAAGTCTATGCAGTAAAACAATTTAGTTAATATATTGATAACAATCTGAGTACAACCTTTTGTGTTGGACTTGGTAGTAATAAAATTGAGGCCTTATTTATTTATACAGAAACCTATTTCATTAGCTTTATTTCTACTGGTTATAGTAGCGTGTGAGTATGAACCTGCATAGACAAGCATGCTGTATGAATTTGCATAGACAACTTTATCTGCAATCACCTCCCAGTGAAGAGTATGTCAGAATCTTCTCTCACAAAGGTGTGGGGAGAGATGAAACTTTCTACTGTCATGTATCACCATTCCTTACTGAGTTTATTTAGTCTCTGGTTGCATAAGAGATTTAGATATGTATTTGTGGAGAATGAATTTATCCCTGTGAAATAATAGGACATAAAAAGAAGGCAAAAAGTTCCTTTGGTGGGGGATGGGGGTGGGGGTGGGGAGGAGATTAGAATCTCAGGGATTTCAGGACAGTACAGAAAGTCATCCAACTGTCTTGCACCTTTGTTTAATTGTGTTCTCTCTGAGAATTTATTTATCCACATGTGTGTTGATTTTCCATTTACTCTGATTCTTTCCAGGTTTGGAATCTGACCTATCTACCTTAATAGTGTGGCTCAGTAAAAACAGATCAATACAACACCTGGCGTTAGGCAAAAATTTTAATAATATGAAATCCAAGTAAGAATTTTTTGCATTTTTTATATGACAATGATGAAAATAACCAGCCCCCTGAAAGCTTTTGATTTGATTCCACTGTCCACGTCTTTAAAATCTCTTTAGAAATCTGACACCTGTGTTGGACAACTTAGTACAGATGATTCAAGATGAAGAATCAGTGAGTATTGTTTTCAGCCCTTTTGCCTAAAACCTTCCTTTCTGTTGCTGTTCTTACTAATTTTGTCCAGTGGGTTAGTGCTGATATACTTTCAGATAATTTTATCTCTGCATACATTTTCTATTATTTTTTAAATACAGTAAATATTCATGTTTTAGCACAGTTATAGAGTATACTTAAATTTACTTACTTTTCACTTTATTCAACTAATCACTAATTAAAGAAGGATTGAAACTAATAGGTGAAAAGAAATATACATTTACTCCCAAGCCCATCTTTCAATAAGCTGTATTACTTACTAGCTTCAGCTAATACACTAATCTGCAGGTATGAATTTTTACTCTCTAGTTGACTTTATGACTTAATCTCATGCTGAGAAACATCATATTGCTAATTTGAATTTCATCCAGTAATTATGTAGAATTATAAGAGACTAAGAAAGTTGTTCCCCATCTTAAATTATGCCTAGAGCTCTAATAATCCTTATATTTTTATCCTCTTTAATTGTTCCTGGCTAAGACTTGGTTCATGGTAAAGAAATTTAATTTCAAATAGTATCCTATTTTGCTACCCTTAGACATGCATAAGAAAAGATATTTTCTGGACCAAGTGAGAAGCACTCTACCATTAATTCCTTTCATTGAAACCTAGTGTATCACACTTTGTGTTTTACTGATGCTCTTTAACATTTTGTCTATTTCCTGTCTTAGTCCTCAGCCACCAAAGAGCTTATATGATTCCTCAAATCCACATCACTTTGAATAATGAAGATTCATATTATTTGTGTTGGGTGATAGTTGCTGTTGTAGGTCA
Source organism: Oreotragus oreotragus (assembly GCA_006410675.1). Lineage (NCBI taxonomy): Eukaryota > Metazoa > Chordata > Mammalia > Artiodactyla > Bovidae > Oreotragus > Oreotragus oreotragus. The sequence goes on from SJYX01008819.1 coordinate 263,461, forward strand.
TAGGAGTAATTTCCTATGTTAATCATGTGAGATGTGTCACATTTTTTTAAAGTATGATTTTCCCTTTTGAATTTGTATAGGGTAATAGCAAATTCTGCTGAAACTGTAAGCTAAGTTTTCAGAGAAAGCCATGGGGTCAGGAGAGATGGAGGCGGGTGCTTTTCCTTGCCTGCCTTTGACCACATCTCTTTGTTGGGGCTCTGAGCTGGAGGGCCGGAGAAAATTCTGCTGTCACTGTGTGGATGTAATTTCCAACCTGTGGGCTAGAAATGAAACTCTTTGTTATTTAATGAATTCAAGCCCTGCTCTTTGTCCTCATTTGCCAATAGGCCTTATATTTTGTTACCGTTATACTGGGTTATTAAAGTTAGAGGCATAATTAGAATGTAATTTATACTTTTCAGAATTTATGCAGTTTGTTTTACATATTAATTTGACTTTCCACCACCTTGCTGTATTTGAGATTTTAATTTCCCAAAGTTGGCCCAGTTTTGAAAGATTGGAGAAGCCAGTATTGCAGAATCTACAGACTCGTGTTTAATAATCATTCCCAAATATTTGTTTCTTAGCACATATTTTAGGAAAATTTATGTTAATTTCATGTTTTGCTTATTACACAAGGGTCTTTAAATTCTGTTCCAAATTCTTTAAATTCTGTTTCAAAGTCTCTTACTCAAAGATAATCTTGTTATTTAAAGCACACCTAAAAACATATTTGCAGATGGCAAAGTTTGATATATAAATGTGAATTCTGTCAAGTTATAAATTTGAGAAATGTGCTGCTAATAACATACAGTGAAAGCCTTTTATGTTCATGTCATAGAAAAGTAGGTGGCTTTTTCAAAAAGCAATTACCTTCTTTTTTTTTTTTTCTCCTACTTCAGAATCAGTAATGTTCAAAACAATTTGAAATGATTAGGAGTTAAATCTTGTGACTGTAAAAATTCCACCCATAACTGGCACCACTGGGCTGATTTTTTTAAAGGTCTTTACATATAAAAAGGAAACTCTTTGCTTTTTACGTTGTGACCTTGTGTCTGTAGAGCTTGTTCTTAAACAGCCCACGGAATACTTTATTCGCCCAGTATTGCACATTATGTTCACTTGGAAAATCCAGACATACAGGTTCCAGTGTCGCCTTCAACTCTAGACAGTGGTTGTCAGGCTGCAGCAACCACAGTCAAGGGATAGTAACATTGAGGGGCCAAGATGACAGAGACTTTTGTTTTGAAGCATTACATACAAACCTATGCTACGACCAATAGAACAGTATGTGTTTGTCCTGGGAGTGCCTATCGCAAGGAGACAGACTGTCAGATTAAGCATGTTCAGCTCTGAACAGGAACAGTAAGATTTCAAGTAATCATGTTACCTGGAAGTGCAGTAAATCAAGAAGGGATGACCGTATAAATATGCATGCAATTCTGGCTGTTCTATTCACATTAATGACTCTGCCTATTATTTTTAAGTGTTAACTGGGGTGTATTAGAGTTTGAATATAGTACTGGAAGTGGTGCTTGCCAGCTTGGAGACTTGGCAGCTTTCCAGTATTAGGAAGAAGCTGTAATATATCATTTCTGCAGGAGTTGAATAGAGCTCATTGAAATGATGGGATTACAGCTTTTTATTAAACCACCATTGCTTACATATTCACTTAAAACAAGAAGTTTCCCAAGTCTAAAGCATTTTTTGTTAAGTTTCTTCCATCTACTTGAATGTAGAATCTTAAGAAAATTGAAGCCACCTCCCAAAGCCTACCTGAGTCTAAGATTATTCAGGCTTTGGGGTTGAGGTTTCAATTGCCTTAGCACTTACTATGTCATTTAACTGGAAAAAAATTGATTCTAACTAATATTAATATCATTTGATTTTAATATAGGTATATTACATTTAGAAAATATGGTCAAAATTTGATAATAAGGACAATCAGAAATTTTGATAATAAGTACAGTCACTCGGGAAACGTGTAATCAAATGGATAATGCCAGTTTGTAACTGTGTAAGTCTTTAAACTGTTGACACTGTCTTCCTGCCTCCTGGGCCTTTCTGTAGATGTGCCTTGAACATGTACTCTATTAGAAGTCAGGGGCTTCCCAGGTGGCACAGTGGTTGAGAATCTACTTGCCAGTTCAGGAGATGCAAGAGACCTGGGTTTGATCCCTGCGTTGGGAAGATTCCCCTGAAGGAGGGAACGACAACCTACTCCGGTATTCTTGCCTGGAACATTCCACGGACAGAGGAGCCTGGCGGACTGTAATCCATGGGGTTGCGAGAGTCAGACACGACTGAGCATACACTCGTGGGAATCAGTGTTTATTGGTTGAATGGATGTGAATACACCCCAGGATTTGTGGTGGGGGATCCTACAGACCAGCCAGGCACATCTTGATAACCCGAGTCCCATGGGCCACCATGGAACCTGGTCATGGATGATCCTAGAAGCTGCTTCCCAGTGTTGTCAGAACTGCTTATGGAGTTAGGATATTGAATTGTTGAGTATAGTGTGGCCAACCTAGACTACTTTAAGCAATCCAGAAGACATCCAGATCCCCAGGGAAGTCTTAGTTCTGACTTTTAGAGCAACACTGGTTTTAAGTGCAGAAATCCTTACCATCTCATTAATTCAATTATGGTTGAAGAAGGTGATTGAGAATTTAAATGCCCACAGTTCTAGGAAGGTGATATAAACAAGTAAGTGTGAGCAGGGTGTAAGTAGGGAGCACCTTTCTTTTTTCTTTTTTGGTCATATTCTATGCAGACCAAGCAAAACCTGCCTCCAGGCTGAGTGGCTTTTGTGCTCAGTAGCTAAGTTGTGGACTGTAGCCCACCAGGCTCCTCTGTCCTTGGGATTTCCCAAGCAAGAATACTGGAACGAGTTGCCACTTCCTTCTCCAAGTTGCCATCTTCCTGATCCAGGGATCGAACCTGCGTCTCCTGCATTGCAGGCAGATTCTTTACCTTTAAGCCACCTGGGAAGCCCCAAGTGGCTTTTGTTCTATGGCTTAAATGGACACTGAGTGGTCACTATACAGCTTATGGTAATGAAAAAGTCACATACATTTGACTTAAAAAAAAATTGTAGGTATGCTTTTTGATTGGATCTTATAAGAAGAAGCTAACAGGGAACATCAAAAAGATGCAGGAAAAACCAACAGACGCTTTGTGTTGTGAGAAGTTAAAAACACAGAATCAGCAAACAGACTGGTTCCTGTTCAGCTACTTTCTATGTGACCTTGGTTGAGTCACTTAATCTTTCTATTTCTTGTTTGAGAATAGGGGTAATAATACCTAATATAATATTGGGCTTCCCATGTGGTGCTAGTGGTAAAGAATCCGCTTGTCAGTGAAGGAGATGTAAGAGACGTGGCTTCGATCCCTGGGTCAAGAAGATCCCTGGAGGAGGGCACGGCAACCCACTCCAGTATTCTTGCCTGGAGAATCCCATGGACAGAAGAGCCTGTCAGTCTACAGTCCATAGAGTCACAAAGAGTTGGGCACGACTGAAGTGATTTTGCATGCATAATAATACCTAAGTATTGGATTATTGGGTTGATTAAATGAGTAAACACATGTAAAAAGCTTAAACAGTCATTAATCATAGTAAACATTCAATGAATGTCAGCTATTATTGATCCTGGCTGGATTTTAGTTTACATTTACTACTACTAGTAATTTAGTACCAATATTCCTCTATTGGGCTTCCCAGGTGACGCTGGTGGTAAAGGATCTGCCTGCCAGTGCAGGAGACATAAGCAATGCGGGTTCGATCCCCGGTTTGGGTAGATCCCTTGGAGGAGGGCATGGCGACTCATTCCGGTATTCTTGCCTGGAGAGTGCCGTGGACTGAAGAGCCTGGTGGGCTACGGTCCACAGGATTGGAAAGAGTCAGACAACGGCTGAAGTGACTTAGCATGCATGCATCATTCCTTTACTAGTATTTTAAAATGCCATTTTACCTTGTCTAGAAATGGATCAAAAAGGACAGTGTTGCCATACTGAAGCACAGGCATTTTTGTGCAGTATTTTTATTTCTTCCCATCCCCCACTTCAAAAGAGCTGACATCTGCCACTCTAGGTATCTTTCCACAGCTTCCCTTAGCGGATAGATGGGTGATATTCAGCACTGACAAAGCTCTTCATGTTTGACTCCCAAGGCCCAGAACCCTTGAATCCCATTCATAGTGCCTTTTAGCCGGAAGTTTCCAAAGTGTCCACCTTGTGCTTGTACAGTCGGTCCCACCCCTGATGGTTTTCCATGAAGCAGGTCCCCTGAGCAGCGGCGGCCCTGATGTGACCGTGAGTGCTATCTGGTGTTGCCTCCACAGCCTCTGCAGTCCTTGTCCCTGGCTGACTCGAAACTCAAGACCGGGGTCACCATCATCATCAATGCCCTGGGTAGCAACACCTCTCTGACCAAAGTGGACATCAGTGGGAATGGCATGGGGGACATGGGGGCGAAGATGCTGGCCAAAGCACTGCAGATCAACACCAAGCTCAGGTACGCAGCTGGGCCCTCAGCCCTGACGGGTGGATGCTGGTTCTCAGGAAGGCCTGGAGGGGGTCTGGCCCACAGGCACTGGGGACCTGCTGTGTCCGTGTGAGCCCGGGTTTCCAAGGAGATCAGCAGGGGGAGTGGAGACGACAGCTTCAGTCTAATGTCAAAATCTAGAGGAGAGTGTTCCCAAATTTAGACAGTCATTCCTTCACACTGCTCTCTTCAAGATTTCCATTGTGAGATGAACCCGACTAAGAACCACTGCAGTTTCCTGTTTCACAGCAGCGTTGACAGCTGACAGATGTGAGGGGAAAGGAGGGGCTTGGGGACAATGCCAAACGTGCCAAACAGCTGAGAAGACCGGGGGAATTACACGAGGGGCTTCCCTGTGTTGGTTGTGAGCCCAGTGTCTTATCTTCCCTTCCCACTCCTGCCGACATAAAGACCTAAAACCCAAGGGATCCAGGAAGTCCACTGGGTCAAAGGCAGGTTCATCCTGGAAGCCAACTCATCTGTTGGTTGGTTTTCGTTTGTAGTACTTCCCAAGCCTGGCTTTTCTTAAGGATAAGCCATGCGGGAGCCACTTCTCTTAGGACCAGTAATGTGGTAACCGTGTTACCATCCATCATTTGGAGATGTGGTTGCTACCTAGCCTAGCGGTCGGGTGAAAGAAGAGTTAATAATTCATGCTGTTCCTCAAGGGCTCTTTCTTGCTGTTTCCCTGGCTCTCTGGTATAAGTCAGAGCTTGTACCTTCAGTCTAAATTGAAGGCAAAAAGCCCCAAACTGCAGCAGTTTCTTTGAAGGCCAGTGTGTACGTGAGGAAGGTCACTGAGGTCAGGAAGAGAAAGCAATTAAAGGCTGTGAGTCTGGGAGCATTCAGACGAATGAAAAGCCATTTCATGTGTCAGGTGAATTGACAAAGCCTAAAATACTTCTGAAGTATTCACATTCTGAGAGGAAAGTAACACTTTTCTTCCAAAATAGATTTTGTGTTTAAAAAGTAAACAACCTCCTTAGAGTACCCAAGCTTCTGCCAGCAGAGTGAACTCGGTTGCTGGAACTGTTGGTCACACCACATCAGCACAGTGATGAAACATCAGAAAATACCAGATGGTCTTTCTAGCCATTTACAATAGAAAAAAAACTCAGTATCTGAAATTCTTTATGTTGGACATGAGACTGTGTAGCCTCTTATATAAACAGCTTCAGCCTCAGACTTCAGTACTAGGATGGTATTTGGAGAATATGTTGGGAGAATATCAGGGAAGTCAGGATTTAGGGTTTTCTGGCTGGTTAGGCATTAGGTGATATAATGGTAAGTTAATGTGTGTGCTGTTGCTTTTAAGGTTTTTTTTTTTTTTTTTCCATCCTCCTTGAGCAGAGAATGGCTTTGGAAACTAATATTGGGGGAAATGCTCATCCTTGCTTTGTTTGAAACAATGCTGAATGTTATTCCTAGCTCACTGTGCTAAGCTACCTAGACGGTGTTGCCTATGAGAGATGTATCTGCAGTGGGAGAATCATTTCCTCCATTCCTATCTGATCATCTTTGTGATTTGGTTTCCAAACAGGACTGTTATATGGGACAAGAACAACATTACCGCACAAGGCTTTCAAGATATAGCTGTTGCTATGGAAAAGTAAGTTTTACTTAAGACTTCTTTCTAGAAAAATAGAGAAGAACCAGTGGTGTTTGTGTTATAAATAGGGTAATACAAGTAACGACAGATTAACTCAGACCCAGACTGTCTGATTCTCGTCTACTCCTCCCCAGCCATGACACCTGGGAATACATTGAATTTCTTCTGGTGTGAGTTTCTTCATCCGTAAAATGAGGGCATCGATGCTCATTCTGCCAAAGTCACAAATACCATGGTGGAGGCCCACACAGTGCTCACTTTGCTTGTTTCTCCTTGTGGTTTCAAGCCTATTTCCACAGGGTCTTGCTTTCTTGCCCAGATGACAACTCTGAATCCAATGGTGAGAAAAAAGCTGGGCTCCAGAAAATAAAGTCAAAGTGAAAGTCACTCAGTTGTGTCTGACTCTTTGCAACCCTATGGGCTATACAGTCCATGTAATTCTCCAGAATACTCTAGTGGGTAGCCGTTCCCTTCTCCAGGGGATCTTCCCAACCCAGGGATTGAACCCAGGTCTCCTGCATTGCAGGCAGATTCTTTACCAGCTGAGCCAGCAGGAGAATAAAAGTGAGCTTGAAGAAGTGGCAAGGGCAGGGCTCGCTTGTCTCATTTCTCTTCAAAGCTTTCTTTATTACATTTGTAACTAAAGTCTGCAATTATTATTTATAGTCAAATTTACTATCCTGGTAAACTGAATGTGGAAAGAAGAATACAAACGTGGCTGAAAAAAACAATGCTAGGAAAAATAAAAGCTCTTTCTGAGCTTTTCAGCCTTCATATTATATTCTAATGGCAGAAATGATCAAAGCAGATGTATAGCATTAAAAATGAGAGGTTACAAAATGTGGGATGAAAATTAGGGGCCAGGGATATAGGAGTTGGTGCCCTGGGGAAGGGAAGAGGATGCATTTTCCCAGGTTTCCCTCCATGCATGGCCCCTTATGTGGAGTTCTCATGCCCAATATGATGACCTGGATAAAACCCTAGGCCTGGAATTGGGCATTCTCCATTCAGTCCCTTGTCCTGTCATCAACAAGCCTATGATCTTGAACAAAGCATTTCACCTCACTGATTGATTTTTTTTTTTTTTTATAAAGTGTGAATTCAGAGTAAATTGTGTTTAAGTACCTTCCAATTCTAAATCCTGTGGTTCTCCTTTAGCCAGAAGGTCAAAGTTGCTGCCACCTCCGGCCATCACTAAACAGGGATAAGGCAGCTTGTACCATCAGTCACCATGGCCACCCTTCCCGGAAGCCTTCTGTCACTGCACAACCTCCTCTAATTACACCTATTGCACCACAAAACCTTTCAAAGGAAACAGTTATTTACCAATCATTGCATTTGGGTACTAACAGCACAGACTGCCAGCCAAGACAGATCTGTGAGAAGCCAAGAGTAGGGCTCCCTGGATTACACGCTCATATATTCTGTAGTCCAAGATGCCAATGGTGTGAAACCACATTTGGTTTAAGTAAACCATGCTGGCCTGAAGCATGATGCAAAGTGGATGAGGGAAAAGAAAATCTTCAAGTATGTAAAAAAAAAAAAAGACGTATTGTCCCTTAGTTTCACTTGACTGGCTCCTCTTAAGTCAAACAAAAGCAATTTTGCTCAAGCAAAGTTGAGGTAAAAACGAAAGTTACAGAAACAACAGCCTTGTCTTTGCTGGTTATTTTACTTTAAAGTCACCCTGTAAATTGGACTGGATGAAGAACAGTTTTTCTTTTTTTTTTTCCCCATTAGGTAACCATCCAGATGACTGCTATTATTAAGATGACTTTATTTCTTTATTATTTCTTCATTATTCATACCTGTTTTAGGAGTTGTTAATTTATTCTTCCGGTAGAGGCCATCTAACTAACCATAAGAATCACACGTCAAGTGCTGCTTCTTTTTAGAGACCTGAAATAAGCCGGCTGAGTGAAGCCTATGCCTCAGCTGCTAACATGTGGCCTACAAGGTCAATTCTGAGTGTCTTGTTGTGAGACACATGCATTTGGGGTGGGAAAGAGAAGGCGCCCCCAGGACCTGAGGTGGTGGAAGGGGAGCAGGTGTGGACATTCATCCTGACCCATAGCACTTTGTAGCAAGGTCAGGAGCAGAGGCCAGAGTGCAGCTTTAAGTATTCTCATGCAAAACTGACTCACCCTTGCATTCCTGTGTCAACCTGTCAGCAGCCCTGAGGTAATAAATAGACCCAGAGTTGCTTTACCTGGTGTCAAGAGCCTGGGGTTCTCGGGGTGGGGTGCAAACTGCCAGGCCCTCAGAGGTCAGGGTGTTGAGGCAGGAAGGTTTTCTAAAGACAGTCACTGGTCGTGGACTCACTTATTTAAAGGAGCCCAGAGCCTGAACAGACTATTGTGGAAGCTCATGTCCTTGGCTTGGCAAGCAAATGTTTTGGTTCTATTCTGGGGTTTTTGTCTACTGTTTGGGGCCTGTCATCCATCATCAGGGGTGATCAAGGTACCTTCAGATCTGTTGGTGATTGAAATCCGAGTGAGTGAGTTGATCTGGACATTTCCCCCTAGCCTTTGTCTCAGTCCATCTCTGCAATTTCAGTTTGAAAGTCCTGTCCTTGCTGTAATTGAAAACCAAAAGCAAAACAACAAAACCAGTTTCCTTCAAATTCTGTCAGTTTTGTAGACAACGTGACGAGGTCACCCGTGGTGTTGCACACGTGGGTAGAAAAGAAGGCTGACCCTATGATCATGGGGCCTAAAATGTTCCAGTAGTTTAGAATTTTCTAAGACACTGGCAATTCTCTTTTCAGACTTTTCAAAGAAGAGTGTGGAATTAAAGTAATAGGAAGTTATTTTTAATAAACATATCATTTTCTCCTGTTTTCTAGGAACTACACGTTGAGATTTATGCCAATTCCTATGTACGATGCTTCTCAGGCCTTAAAAACAAACCCTGAAAAGACAGAAGAGGCTCTCCAGAAGGTACTGAAGGATCAATAGCTTAATTATAATAAATTCACATTTGAATGGAATTATGTGAATAATAATTCTGAACATATGAACAGTGCTATGTATTTTACAAAGCTATTTTCATATTAGTTTGTATTCTTGTGATTATGACTGGATAATGCATGACTGGGGGAGGAATAAGATAAGAAAGATTAAAACTTGTGAACATTAGGTGGAGTGAAAGAACATTCTTATAACATCAGCATGCCAGAGCTCAGGCATGGATAACTTCCTGTTTATCCTTTGGAGAATGTGTAGAAATACATGTCAGCTAGCACATCCTTCATCTTCAACAGCCTGAACCTTCCCTTCCTTCTTTATCGAGAAATAGGGTATTGTTGAGATCTCTCTGTGTCATCATTTTCTGTAAATGTGTCTGAATCCACTCCCATTCCCACTTCCTTTCTGGCAACCCCAGAGGAGGGTGGGCACTTGCCCTTAGAAGCCCAGCCATCCATGATGCCTTTGACCCCAACATCTCTGCCCTTTGCTGGTAACTTGCCCTGGCAGTCATTCTTTCACTCTTTCATATCTTCATCCTTCTCTTTCTGTTGTTATGGCTACCTTTATATCTACTTTTAGATATGCTCAAATATTTCCCATCTGACTCCACATTTATTATGCTATTATTTGGGAAATCTCTGAAATCTTTCTTCCCTCTTTGTGCTTTCATCTGGTGGTGCCACCCTCTGTCCAGTCTCCTAAGTTTGACTTCTTTTCCCCTATATCATCTGCAGCCAATCTATCACCAAGTTTACTGTGTAACAGAAATCTCTTCATTTACTCTCCTCCCCTCTATTCCTATAACAGATGCTTTTGTTCCAGCCTCATCCTTTCTCACCAGCATGGTTACATCCCTTTGTCTGTTTTCTATGCCACAGTCAAAAATAGCCATCTTTCTTCTTGGTGAATTTGATCAGACTAAAACCTTCAATCCAGCCCTCCCCAGAGGCTTTTAGGATAAAGCCTAATCTCCTTAGCTTGGCAAGAATTTCTACCCAGGATCTGTCTCCTATTCACTGTCAATTTCATCTCTTAACCACCCCATGGGCTTTGTTTTTCTCTACTTCAGGGAATTTGATAGAAATGCAGATTCTTGGGTCTCAGAAACTGAGGCAGGACTTAGCCATCTGTGTTTTCCTGAGCTTTCCTGATGCTCTGTAACATTTGAGAATCCCTGCTTGAGTCTAGATGATACTTGTGCTTACCCCACTACTGTACATGTCTGTTGAGACTGAAATCCAGGGTCAACCCATCCAGGAAGTCTTCTGAGTCCCTTTCCCCCGGTAGGTAGGTGGTTCTTCCACGGGCCTTGTGACATTGTTTTACGTTACCTGCTTCCATTTTTTTTTTTTCCCTCCCAGTGACTGAACTCTTTGAAGGCAGAGCCTGCGTTTTTCATCTTGTTTTATTCTCAGAAGCTAGTGCAGTAGCTGGTATGCATGTTGAGATGTTCTTTAGACGATCAGTGAATAAAGGGAGTAAGGTTGGGAGTCGGGGAAGAGGGAAGTGTGGGGTTGCAAAAGAAACCATCTAAGTAAGATCTGTGTTCAAAAGATCCAAGTCAGACTCTTCCCAACTTTGTAAGCTCTGTAAGTACTTAGTGTTTCTGAACTTTGGTTTCTTCATCTATATAAAAAATAAAGCTACACCGTAACAGTGCTTAGCTGACACTTAGGATATAGTGTTCAGGCTGGGTGCCTGACACTATATTAAATGATTTACATAAATTAATACCTGTCAACTTTAAATCCATGAGTTTTGTTCTATTATATCCTCATTTTATGGATAAGAAAATTGAGTGTGTCTAATTTGCCTATGGTCTCCAGAAGGATCAAATGAGGTGGTGTACATGAAAAGCAATTTGTCGACCATAAAGCAAAATGCAAATGTTACATATCTTTATGCTTTCCTAAAGGATATTAGTCAGCTTATAACAGAAGACATATTCTATAGAGATGAGGTTTCTGATTTCAGATTAGACATGCAGAGTTTGCAAGTCATCATTCCCATTCTCACAATAAGAAAAAAGCTTAACAAACAGAAAATGAGTGACTTTTCTTAGGTCTGCCAGAGAATTGAGGTGAGACGGCAAACTGTCGCCCTGGAAATGGTAATCCAGAAAATCAAAGCTGGGATCAGCTTGCCAGGAGCAGAAGCTGGTGGAGCCAGTAACTGAGAGGAATGCTTCAACAGCAATTGATGAATTGTTGCAGGCTTAGTGTGGACTAATTTGAGAGCTTAAAAACTCTTAGAGGCTCAGTCTTAGGTAGGCTCTGACCCTTGCCTGAGTTTAGTTATAAGAACTCCAACATGTTATCACAGTGAAGATTGGAGGATAATTCGCTCATGTTTCTGGCAGGGGGACGGGAAAAGGTAACCGTTTTGAAATACACTCAGAACATGCTGTTCTCTGTAACAAAAGCCAATCCTCAAGAGAAGCTATTCTATGAGAGCCTTACCTGACCTAGTGGAAGGCAGACCACTGTATCCCCTTCCAGCCTTTTGTTTCCCATAAGGGAGGGGGAAAAAGAGGGCCAAGAAATACTTCTAAAGGTTACAGTCCAGGGACTCAGACCTAGCTTTTTTTTTTTTAAGCCTAAATTTAATCTTAAGATTATAGAATGTTTCCCCTCCCTATTACATTACATCATACATCAACTATAATAACTGAATTACAACTGAGCAAAGCTGTAAGACACTATTTAAGAAGGCATTTCTAGGGAAACCCCAAAATAGCAGGAGAGACATAAACAGGTTGATAGAAGAACTTAAAGCCCCTGACATACACAGTTACAGCAGACATTCAACACAACCCAGTTTCTAGCTGAAAGAACATAAAAGCTTCACATTAAAAGACTGATGACCTCAGTGCCTGTTACTAGATATATCATATCTGGCTTTCAACACAAAATGACAAGGCATGCTAAAAAATAAGAAAAACCACAGTGTGAGGTGCCAAAGCAAATATCAGAACCAGACTCAGATATGACAGAGTTTGGGATTATCAGACAGGTCATTGAAATAATTATAATCAAATATGTTAAAGGCTTTAATGGAAAAAGTAAAAAAAAAAAAAAAAACACATGCAAGAACAGAGTGGTACTAAAAGCAGAGAGAGAGGAACTAAGAAAAAAAGTCAAAAGGAAGTGTTAGAAGACAGAAATGCTGTAACAAACAAAAAAATGCCTTTTATTAGCTCATCAGTGGGCTGGAGACAGTGGAGGAAAGAATCATTGAGTTTGAGGATATGTCAGTAGAAACTTCCCTGAAAAAACTTTGCCACTCAAACATATTTTTTTCTAAAATATTCCCTCCAGATTGAAATGCAAAGAGGAAAAATAGAATGGGAGGAAAAAAGAAAAGAATATCCTAGAACTGTGGGAAAAATTACAAAGCATTGAATAGCCTTGTAATGGGAATATCAGAAGGAGAAAGAAGAGAAAGGAACAGAAGTAGTAACAGAATTTTCTGAAATTAATGACAGAAACCAAACCACAGATCCAGGGAACTCAGAGAACACCAAGCAAGATAAATACCGCCCCCACTACCCCCCCTCCCCCAATTCAACATGTAAGCACATCATATTCAAACTGCTGAAAATCAAATCAAGGAGAAAATGCTGAAGGAGGACAGGGGAAAATGCATCTTGCATATTGAGAAATGAGGACAAGAATTATATCAGACTTTGAGTCAGAAATCATGTAAACAAGAAGAAAATAGAGTGAAATACTAAAGTATTTGGAAGGAAGATAAAAACAGACTGGAATTCTGCATCTAGCAAAATTTTTCTTCAAAAATAAGAAAGACTTTCTAAGTGATGTTACAAGGGATGAAAGGGAGAAATTGGCAATACTGTCATTAATGTCCTGTACTACTTGTGAAATGGACAGCCTTGGAGTTAATCCGAATATAACTTAAAATTGGCCCACCTTATCTACATCTATGGGCTCAACCACCCATGGGCCATGTAATGCCGTAGTATTTACTATTGAAAAATATCTGCTTACAAGCACACCTCTGCAGTTCAAACCCATGTTGTTCAAGTGGCAATTCCAGTGTTATTTGAAAGAAGAGTTGAATTAATTGTAAATGTACTTTGCAGACACTAGGGCAATCACTAAAATATTTATAATTTTCTAACAAAGGAGAAAAAAGTGAATCATATATAATGCTTAAAATCAGAGAAGGCAGAAAAGGAGAGGATAAAAAAAGAACAGAGTATGCAAATATGTTAATTATAAAATTTGTGCTTTTTAAATGAAAATTATTGACTTTAAAGCTCATATTTATTGTTTTCTTTTCCTGTAGTACTTACTATGCTTTCATATATTCCATTTTTCATTGTCACAGAACCCAGTCCTCTTGCCCTTTTACTCTACTGAAGAGCAATATTGTGATTTTTGTATTCAATCTTTATTATTTTAAAATATAAGATTCCTTTATTAAAACACATTGTTTTTTGCCTATGTGCTGCTGCTATTTTCAGCAGTGAGACTGAAGATGTCTAATGGACTCTAGACTGTCTCCCAGGCCACTGCTGCCCAGGGGTATTGGCAATGTGATAATGACACTCTTGGCTCTTCCCCTTTCCATTTGACCTGAGTCAAGCCCCCTGTCCTGTCCTGGTTTTATGTCTTGGTACCTAAAGGTGCGTAGAATGAAAATTTACCCTGTTAATTCAAGATGCAAATACTTTTCGGTGGTGATGTGTACATGACTGTTTTTAAAGACACTTAGCGTTGTCTTTCTTCTCTCCCTGTACTAGCTTTTAGAAATGAGCTTTGAATATTAATTTTTTTCTAAAATATTCCCTCCAAGCTCAGTCTGTGAAGCACGGGTGGTACCCCTGGGGCAGTCCTGGAAGTGCGTGGGCCTGCCTTGGGTGCACTGCCTGCATGAGCGGAGCCTCCTGAGTAAACAAGCTGCTCTCAGAACTGGCCCATGGCCAGGCCTTAGGGCGGCCAAATGTAGAGCAAGTAACAAAGCAAAAGCACCCCAAACTAGGGGGCAGTGTGTGTCTGCCGATTTCAGGCAAGAATCTTTTTTTAGCAGAGATATTCTACCTGATGGTAATGTCACCTTGGAAAGAGAAGACTTCTTGGGAAGCAGCGAGAGAAAATTAACGTAATAAAATGTCATGGTATTAACGTGTCACTTTAATGATGCTCCATTTCAGGGATCTTTCTGTTTTTATAATTTCTTCATTTATGTGTAGTAAAACGGTACATTTTGCTCTGCTTTGTAGTTTCCAGGGATGATAGTAATTATAGTCTGTTTTAATTGTTCCTAATTGGTATTAAGCAGTAGTCATTTTAGCATATGCAAAATTAAAATGAAAATGTAGTAATGTTGAAAGCCTCATAGTTATTAGAAGTTCTTAGGGAACTATAGTGACAAATTAGAAGCCAAATGGTTAAGTTGCATTAATAAGACAAAAGCAACAACTTAAAAAAATAGATGGCATACTTAGTCATCTCAGATCATTCTTTAAAAAAACACCTTAATATGTATTCATTATCCCCAATAGTTTATACTACATTTTTTTTTGCCTAGTGTGTATATTGTTCTTCTTAAATACTTTATTCCAATCTAGTTATCATTTGTATTTTTGAGTTTTTCATAAAACATTGTCTATGTATAAAAATATAGATTGTCAAGTAACTTTAAGACTTTTTATTTTCTGTAGGAATCTGTTTTCTAATTTTTGATAATTTTGCTAAAATCATTCCTATTTTTAAAAATACATGTAAGCCTGGTAGATTAAGGAAATTAGTATATAGCTTTGAGATGGACCAGTCTGTATCCTTCTGATTTTGTACCTGTTTTTTCCTTTAAAGAATTTTCTGAATGCTGGTGGATTCTACCCCTGGAATAAGGCTAAGAGGGTTCAGAAAGGACCATCCATACTCTGTAGGGGTACTTATTTAGCTTCTGAACTGTTTATTGGTTAAAAATTTATGAGAGAGAAAGATTATAATCATGTGCTGGGAAGTGATGAAAAGCAGTAAATGGGGTGTCTAACCCTGCAGGCAATTAAACATTTGCTCTTCTTTGTCAACTACCGAGTCACATAAAAATCACCCCTGTTACCTGCAAGTGAAATTTCTAACTAAGAACACCTATAACGCATCTGATAGTCCATTTCCCCCTTTCGTACATTCTGTGGGGTTAGGACCCTGGCAGGATGTGTAAATTAGTTGCTGGGGTCTTCACTTCAGCAGCTGACTGTTTCACTGATGACTTTACTCTCTGCTGAGCTGACGTGTGTGCTTGAGAGAGACCTGTGCTTAATTTCCAGATAGAAAACCATCTGCTCCGGAATCACGAGACTAGAAAATACCTTCAAGAGCAGGCCTATCGCCTCCAGCAGGGCATTGTCACCAGCACCACACAGCAGGTAAGAGGGTACCAGCCTTCTCCCAGTGCCCCTGCTTCCTCCTGCTTATGCTGAACTAACTCTTGTAAGAGCCAGAGACGAGGGTACCAGCCTTCTCCCAGTGCCCCTGCTTCCTCCTGCTTATGCTGAACTGACTCTTGTAAGAGCCAGAGACGAAGGATTTCTATCGTTTGAGTCATTTCCCATGGGACAGTAAGAACCCATTTCTGAAAATGACAACAAACGTAAGTAGAGCTTGGGGGAAGATGTAGAGGGAGGAAAATGTAGGTTAATTCTTATACTAAATATACAGTTTTCATTGCTGACGATTTTGTGCATTTTAAGACTGTCAGTAAGGTGCTGTTCAGTTGCTAAGTTATGGACATAGTGACTCTGTGACCCATGGACTGCAGCATGACAGGCTTCTCTGTCCTCCACTATGTTCCAGAGTTTGCTCATATTCATGTCTGCTGAGTCGGTGATGCTATCTAACCATCTCATCCTCTGCCACCTCCTTCTTCTTTTGCCTTTAATCTTTCCCAGCATCAAGGTATTTTCCAGTGAGTCAACGTTTCACATCAGGTGGCCAAAGTATCGAAGCTTAACTTCAGCTATAGTCCTTCCAGTGAATATTCAGGGCTCATTTCCTTTAGGATTGACTGGTTTGATCTCTTTGAAGTAAGATGTGATTTAGATTTATATATAATATTGGGACTTCCCTGGTGGCTCAGATGGTAAAGCGTCTCTCTACAATGTGGGAGACCCGGGTTCAATCCCTGGGTTGGGAAGATCCCCTGGAGAAGGAAATGGCAATCCACTCCAGTACTATTGCCTGGAAAATCCCATGGACAGAGGAGCCTGGAAGGCTACAGTCCATGTGGTCGCAAAGGGTCGGACACAACTGAGCGACTTCACTTCACTTCATTAGGAACCCTAGATTATAGATGATAAAATCTGAGGGTAATCAGATTTAATACCTTGGAGACCTTCTGTTCCGTTTCTTCTACTCCATTTCACTTCTCTGAGTAGGAAACAAATTCCCAAATTCTTCTGAATAATTAAGAATTTGTTGAATGTTAATTAACACTTAAGTGCTGAAGAGAAACTAAAGTATTTTCTTTTACTTCATTCCTTTTCTCTCTACTCAACTTTAAAAAAGTGTGAAATATTTTCCTCCAAAAACATAGCCAAACCCAAAGATCATAAAATATTCGAGGAAAATCTATAGGATGTCAAAGAAAGAAGATACACCAAAGAACTGAGCTCAGATGGTTCGAAGTAGAGCAGAAAACTTAAAAAAATTTTTTTAATTGAATAACTTCAGTGGGATTTGAGAGAATATTATATGCATAAAATAGGAATTAGCTGCCATGAAAAGGAGTAATTGGAGGACAGGAAAGAATGCTTAGCAATTGAAAATACGGAAACTGTAATATAGAATTAAGTTAACTGATAGGGGACAAATTAAGCTACTTCTTTGGTAGAAAACAGGGAAAATCTTTATAACATACAGTAAGACAGATGAAAAATATGAGAGAAAAGTAAGTCAAAACAGTGAATAGATTAAAAATGACCAATAGCCTTCTAATAGGAACTCCAGAGGTTAAAAAGAAACATCATGGAAAACGTTAAAAGAGTAAAAATAATAGAAAAGCATTTCATATGAATGTTGGAGTTGATATAACCTATTGAAATTGATCTAGAGGGATGAGTAAAGGACCATACTTGGTCAGAACACTTAGAATAAAGGGGAAAAAACAAAACAAAACACCATCTTAAAGAGTTCCAGAGAGAATGCACAGGTCATCTTACAAGGGAACTATCCTAGAAACAAATGAGGTTCAGCCATTTTATCAGACAGAGTGAGGGCAGAGTAAAATTATATTTGGACAGGGAATCAGAAATTTTACCCCCAATATTCCATATGAAAAACAGATTTTTTAAGGAAATTCTCCAGCAAAACAGAAGAAAATATCAGTTCAGTTCAATCGCTTAGTCATGTCCATCTCCTTGTGACTCCACGGACTACAGCACACCAGGTCTCCCTGTCCATCACCAACTCCCAGAGCTTACTCAAACCCATGTCCGCTGAGTCGGTGATGCCATCCAACCATCTCATCCTCTCTTGTCCCCTTCTCTTCCTGCCTTCAATCTTTCCCAGTATCAGGGTCTTTTCAAATGAGTCAGTTCTTCACTTCAGGTGGCCAAAGTATTGGAATTTCAGCATCAGTCCTTCCAATGAATATTCAGGACTGATTTCCTTTAGGATGGACTGGTTTGATCTCCAGCAGTCCAAGGGACTCTCAAGAGTCTTCTCCAACACCAGAATTCAAAACCATCAATTCTTCAGTGCTCAGCTTTCCTTATAGTCCAACTTTCACATCTATACATGACTACTGGAAAAACCATAGCCTTGACTAGATGGACCTTTGCTGGCAAAGTGATGTCTCTGCTTTTTAATATGCTCTCTAGGTTGGTCATAGCTTTTCTTCCAAGGAGCAAGCGTCTTTTAATTTCTTGGCTGCAGTGACCATCTTCAGTGATTTTGGAGCCCTAGAAAAGAAAGTCTGTCACTGTTTCCATTGCTTCCTCATCTATTTGCCATGAAGTGATGGGACTAGATGCCATGATAATTGTTTTTTGAATGTTGAGTTTTAAGCCAGCTGTTTCACTCTCCACTTTCATCAAGAGGCTCATTGCTTTCTGCTATAAGGGTGGTATCATCTGCATATCTGAGGTTATTGATATTTCCCCTGGCAGTCTTGATTCTAGCTTGTGCTTCATTGAGCCCAGCATTTTGCATGATGTACTCTGCATATAAGTTAAATAAACAAGGTGATAATATACAGCCTTGAGATACTCCTTTCCCAATTTGAAACCAGTCCATTGCTCCATGTCCAGTTCTAGCTGCTGCTTCTTGACCTGCATACAGATTTCTTAGGAGGCAAGTAAGGTGGTCTGGTATTCCCATCTCTTGAAGAATTTTCCACAGTTTGTTGTGATCTACACAGTCAAAGGCTTTGGTGTAATCGATAAAGCAGAAGTAGATGTTTTTCTGGAATTCTCTTGCTTTTTCTATGATCCGATGCATGTTGGCAATTTGATTTCTGGTTCCCCTGCCTTTTCTAAATCCAGCTTGAGCATCCGGAAGTTCACAGTGCATGTACTGTTGAAGCCTGGCTTGGAGAATTTTGAGCATTACTTTGCAAGTGTGTGAGATGAGTGCAATTGTGTAGTAGTTTGAACATTCTTTGGCATTGTCCTTCTTTGGGATTGGAATGAAAACTGACCTTTTCCAGTCCTGTGGCCACTGCTGAGTTTTCCAAATTTGCTGGCATATTGAATGCAGCACTTTCACAGTGTCATCTTTTAGGAGTGAAATAGCTCAACTGGAATTCCATCACTTCCACTAATTTTGTTCATAGTGATACTTCCTAAGGCCCACTTGTCTTTGCATTCCAGGATGTCTGGCTCTAGTTAAGTGATGATAACTACCATCATAGTTATCTGGGTCATTAAGATGTTTTTGGAAAAGAAAGTATACAATATGAGATATAAATAAGAAACTGTGCCAGAAATGAAATCATCGAAGTTATAAAAGCTGAAAGAAAGCTTTAAAAAATTGCCACTTTGGGGCAATCTGCTTTGAGCTGCAGAATTAAAGATATACTATTACATTTATTCCTCTATGAATTCCATAATCATAATTCTGTACTGTGCATTTTAGTGGATTTAAAATTTTAATATCAACTTAGACAAGAAGGGAACACCTAATTATTATTATGCTAAAAAATATGTAAATGCTGGTAATCTTAATGTAAAAATAATGAAACTAAAGTTAGGTGTTGAAGAGGAAGAAAGATGAGTTGAGTATAAGTATACTAAAGTTTTTGTTTTACTTTTTATTTATAGGTATACTAAAGTTTTACTTTTAGGATAATCCTCTCCAATTCATCAAAAGTCAGAAGGAGTTTGTGTAAAAAAATAAATAAATACCAAAAAAAAAAAAGTCAGAAATACAGATGTAAATTGGCTGTTTGAAATGGAGGTCACCAAAATAATTTAAAAGCAGAGGATTAAAACAATTTTTTATTTCAAAAATGTTCATTTCAGTAGATTGAGAGGAACCAACTGGTTGGAAAAGATTTATTAGTTGAAACTACTTTTTATGGTTTATTCTATTTTATTACCTGTCCAAATATCATTTTGATTTTTGCAGTGTCTTTTGTTTTGATATCAGGGTAATGCTAGTCTCAGAGAAGGACTTTGCAAGTGTTTCTCCTCAACTCTTGGGAATACTTTAAGAAGGATAAGAGTTCTGTCTTCTCTCAGTGTTTGGTAGAATTCACATGTGAAGCCTTCTGCTCCTGGACTTTGGTTTGTTGGGAGGTTTTGGTTTTTTTAATTGCTCATTTAATTTCATTACTGGTAATTGGTCTGTTCATATTTTTTATTTCTTACTGATTCAGTCTAGGGAGAGTGTATGTTTCTAAAAGTTTATTTCTTCTAGATTGTCCATTTTATTTGTGTATATTTGTGTGTTGTTGTGTTTTGTTGTTTAGTTAAGTCATGTCTGACTCTTTGCAACCCCGTATGCGTTATAGTCCATCAGGTTCCTCTGTTCATGGAATTTCCCAGACAAGAATACTGAAGTTGGTTGCCATTTCCTTCTCCAGGGAATGTTCCTGATCCAAGGTTCAAACCTGTGTCTCCTGCTTTGGCAGCTGGATTCTTTACACCGAATCACTTGGGAAGCCTGTATTTGTTTGTTGTAATCTCTCATGACCCTTTGTATTTCTGTGATGCTACTTGTAACTTCTCTTTATTTCTGATTTATTTATTTGAGCCCTCTTTCTTTTTTTCTTTGATTAGTCTGGCTAAAGATTTATCAGTTTTGTTGATATTTTCAGGACAGATCACAAAGATATCTTTTCAACAAAGTTATTTTCAAAGAACTGCTCTTAGTTTCATTAATCTTTTCTACTGTTGTTTTTTTTTTTTTTTTGGTCTCTATTCCATTTATTTCTGTTCTGACCTTTAGATTTCTTATATCGTGTTGGCCAGTACTAACTTTGGTTTTGTTATTTCTTCTTTTTCTACTTTTTTTATGTGTAAAGTTAGGTAATTTACTTGACATTGTTCTTGTTTCCCAGGTTAGGCTTGTATGGCTATGAACTTCCTTTTAGAACTGTTTCTCCTGTGTCCCACAGATTCTGGGTCATTGTNTCTGCTTTTTAATATGCTCTCTAGGTTGGTCATAGCTTTTCTTCCAAGGAGCAAGCGTCTTTTAATTTCTTGGCTGCAGTGACCATCTTCAGTGATTTTGGAGCCCTAGAAAAGAAAGTCTGTCACTGTTTCCATTGCTTCCTCATCTATTTGCCATGAAGTGATGGGACTAGATGCCATGATAATTGTTTTTTGAATGTTGAGTTTTAAGCCAGCTGTTTCACTCTCCACTTTCATCAAGAGGCTCATTGCTTTCTGCTATAAGGGTGGTATCATCTGCATATCTGAGGTTATTGATATTTCCCCTGGCAGTCTTGATTCTAGCTTGTGCTTCATTGAGCCCAGCATTTTGCATGATGTACTCTGCATATAAGTTAAATAAACAAGGTGATAATATACAGCCTTGAGATACTCCTTTCCCAATTTGAAACCAGTCCATTGCTCCATGTCCAGTTCTAGCTGCTGCTTCTTGACCTGCATACAGATTTCTTAGGAGGCAAGTAAGGTGGTCTGGTATTCCCATCTCTTGAAGAATTTTCCACAGTTTGTTGTGATCTACACAGTCAAAGGCTTTGGTGTAATCGATAAAGCAGAAGTAGATGTTTTTCTGGAATTCTCTTGCTTTTTCTATGATCCGATGCATGTTGGCAATTTGATTTCTGGTTCCCCTGCCTTTTCTAAATCCAGCTTGAGCATCCGGAAGTTCACAGTGCATGTACTGTTGAAGCCTGGCTTGGAGAATTTTGAGCATTACTTTGCAAGTGTGTGAGATGAGTGCAATTGTGTAGTAGTTTGAACATTCTTTGGCATTGTCCTTCTTTGGGATTGGAATGAAAACTGACCTTTTCCAGTCCTGTGGCCACTGCTGAGTTTTCCAAATTTGCTGGCATATTGAATGCAGCACTTTCACAGTGTCATCTTTTAGGAGTGAAATAGCTCAACTGGAATTCCATCACTTCCACTAATTTTGTTCATAGTGATACTTCCTAAGGCCCACTTGTCTTTGCATTCCAGGATGTCTGGCTCTAGTTAAGTGATGATAACTACCATCATAGTTATCTGGGTCATTAAGATGTTTTTGGAAAAGAAAGTATACAATATGAGATATAAATAAGAAACTGTGCCAGAAATGAAATCATCGAAGTTATAAAAGCTGAAAGAAAGCTTTAAAAAATTGCCACTTTGGGGCAATCTGCTTTGAGCTGCAGAATTAAAGATATACTATTACATTTATTCCTCTATGAATTCCATAATCATAATTCTGTACTGTGCATTTTAGTGGATTTAAAATTTTAATATCAACTTAGACAAGAAGGGAACACCTAATTATTATTATGCTAAAAAATATGTAAATGCTGGTAATCTTAATGTAAAAATAATGAAACTAAAGTTAGGTGTTGAAGAGGAAGAAAGATGAGTTGAGTATAAGTATACTAAAGTTTTTGTTTTACTTTTTATTTATAGGTATACTAAAGTTTTACTTTTAGGATAATCCTCTCCAATTCATCAAAAGTCAGAAGGAGTTTGTGTAAAAAAATAAATAAATACCAAAAAAAAAAAAGTCAGAAATACAGATGTAAATTGGCTGTTTGAAATGGAGGTCACCAAAATAATTTAAAAGCAGAGGATTAAAACAATTTTTTATTTCAAAAATGTTCATTTCAGTAGATTGAGAGGAACCAACTGGTTGGAAAAGATTTATTAGTTGAAACTACTTTTTATGGTTTATTCTATTTTATTACCTGTCCAAATATCATTTTGATTTTTGCAGTGTCTTTTGTTTTGATATCAGGGTAATGCTAGTCTCAGAGAAGGACTTTGCAAGTGTTTCTCCTCAACTCTTGGGAATACTTTAAGAAGGATAAGAGTTCTGTCTTCTCTCAGTGTTTGGTAGAATTCACATGTGAAGCCTTCTGCTCCTGGACTTTGGTTTGTTGGGAGGTTTTGGTTTTTTTAATTGCTCATTTAATTTCATTACTGGTAATTGGTCTGTTCATATTTTTTATTTCTTACTGATTCAGTCTAGGGAGAGTGTATGTTTCTAAAAGTTTATTTCTTCTAGATTGTCCATTTTATTTGTGTATATTTGTGTGTTGTTGTGTTTTGTTGTTTAGTTAAGTCATGTCTGACTCTTTGCAACCCCGTATGCGTTATAGTCCATCAGGTTCCTCTGTTCATGGAATTTCCCAGACAAGAATACTGAAGTTGGTTGCCATTTCCTTCTCCAGGGAATGTTCCTGATCCAAGGTTCAAACCTGTGTCTCCTGCTTTGGCAGCTGGATTCTTTACACCGAATCACTTGGGAAGCCTGTATTTGTTTGTTGTAATCTCTCATGACCCTTTGTATTTCTGTGATGCTACTTGTAACTTCTCTTTATTTCTGATTTATTTATTTGAGCCCTCTTTCTTTTTTTCTTTGATTAGTCTGGCTAAAGATTTATCAGTTTTGTTGATATTTTCAGGACAGATCACAAAGATATCTTTTCAACAAAGTTATTTTCAAAGAACTGCTCTTAGTTTCATTAATCTTTTCTACTGTTGTTTTTTTTTTTTTTTTGGTCTCTATTCCATTTATTTCTGTTCTGACCTTTAGATTTCTTATATCGTGTTGGCCAGTACTAACTTTGGTTTTGTTATTTCTTCTTTTTCTACTTTTTTTATGTGTAAAGTTAGGTAATTTACTTGACATTGTTCTTGTTTCCCAGGTTAGGCTTGTATGGCTATGAACTTCCTTTTAGAACTGTTTCTCCTGTGTCCCACAGATTCTGGGTCATTGTGTTCCCATTCTCATTTGTTTGCAGTTGTTTTTCTTTTTAATTTCCTCTTTGACTTCTTCAGCCTTCCATTTGTTGTTTAGTTGCATATTCTTTAGCTTCCGCATGTTTGTGTTTTTTTTATAGTTTTTTTTTTTTTTCCCCTTGTAGCTGATTTCTAGTCTCCTTACTGTTGTGGTCGGAGAAGATGCTTGATATGATTTCAGCCTTCTTAAATATATTGAGAATTCTTTTGTGGCCCAGCCTGTGACCTATCCTGGAGAATGTTCCATGTACTCTTGAAAAGAATATGGATTCTACTGCTTTGCATAGAGAGCCATTTTAATTTTTTGTTATTCCTTTTTTGTTTAAACTTTTGTTATTCCTTTTTCTTGAAAGAGAATGAAAGAAAGGTGTCCATAATAAATTTGTCATGTATGATTTTTCAAGTAGGTAAAATTATATGGATGACTTTGTATACACAGAGATTCAGGAGTGTTCACCAAAATGTAAATACTGGTTATCTCAGGTGCTGTGATTAGGTTGAATTCTATTGTCTTCACAGTTTTGTTTGAATGCTTTATAGTAAGCATGTATTATTTATATAAGAAAAGTACAGCAATATCTGTTAAGAAAAACATTAATTATGAATATTAGTGAAGTAACAGGGAGTTTGGGGAAGGAAAATATTATTTTCGACCTTACCAATGCCTTAAACAGCTAAATTTTTTCGTATAAGTGACTCTTATTAGCTTTTAGTACTTTATGGTTTGCTATTATTTCCTGGTTTTAGTGTTTAACATTAAAAGCAGTGAGAGAGCGAAAATCTTACACTGAACCTTTGCTTTTGGTTCCTTTATGAGCTACCATAACATTCAGTGTCCTTTTAACTTTTTCCCTCATTCACAGGGGTTTTGTTGCTCATCCAAAAAAATTACTGCTGCAACCTTTAATGCTAATTTTTAAAAGTAAGTTTCATCTTCTCAGTCGAGAGGAAATTATACACAGGAGGCATATACAGATGTTTAATTCTGTAGGGGTGACATCGCTCTGAATTATTCAAGTCATTATGTAGTAGGTATATTGCCACCTTTTCACTTTGGGGATTTCTTAGGACATGATGATTAGCAGTTTTCAGACTTTAATTGTTTCAGTCGCCTTAGGAGAGATTTATCTCCTCCTTATTGAAACTTCTTATTGAAGTTTCCAGAAATAGGAACACAGAAAGAATAGGCCCTCTGTGACTACTCCTGCTAACCGCATAGGCAGTCATCATTCCCGGGTGACACTGAAGGGATTAAAATGTGTTTTAATCAAACACTGAAGTCTCATAAAAGTTCATATATTTGTTTTTGTCTCTAGTCATTGTTTAGGAAAGACCTTCACAAGACTCAGCACTGCACCTATGCCTTTGATCTCTTATTTTCATCTTATAAATGCTCTTAATCAAGAGCCAGCAAACTTCTATAAAACAACCAAATAGTAGTTAGCCTTTACAGTCCATATGGTCTCTGTTGCAACTGCTCCACTGTGCTGTGATAGAGTGAAAGCAGCCAGACAATATCTGCACACATGAGTGCGGCTGAGCCAATAAAACTTTATTTATAAAACAGGCTCCGAATTACTTATAGTTTGCCAGCCTCTGCTATGTCTTCTCATTTTTTTTTAAAGACAATTTTATTGCCTAGAGCTATTTACTCAACACATTCTCTTTCCTTCCTTTCATATGCAGGTTTTTATACTTGCTTTCATGGCTTCTTGCTACCCATTCACTTTACAACCTTTTGGAATGTGCCGTCTGTCCCTATCTGTCTGCTGAGATGAGACTCAATGGACCTGGTCACCAAATCAGAGGCCTTTTTCCCTTTTCCCTTTTGATGAAAGGAAGCTGTATGTGTAGTGGTCTGACTTGGGGTCTCAAGTCAGATGACCTGGTTTTAAGTACAGATTCTGCTATTCTTTCTTGGTTGGAACTGATGTTAGTCATCAACTAACCTCTATAAGGCTTGGTTTCATCTGTAAAAATGGGAAAGATGACCCAAAGAAGGTGCTCAGATGATTAAATGGGATAATGTGTGCAAAGTACTTGGTTCCTCACCAGTACACATTGTTTGTTGCTATTTTTTTATTATCATAATTGTCATGATTATTATGGACCATCTTATCTTTCTTGAGATACACTTCTTGGTTCACCCGATAGTATGCTGTTCTAAATATCGTTCTGTTGTTGTCTGTCCTCCTTTCTACACACAACTCTTTCTCCTTTCATCTTCCAAATGGAATCTTTTTTCAAAGTTTTGTAGATGGGGAAACAGTGGAAACAATATCAGATTTTACTTTTTTGGGCTCCAAAATCACTGCAGGTGGTGACTGCAGCCATGAAATTAAAAGACGCTTACTCCTTGGAAGAAAAGTTATGACCAACCTAGACAGCATATTAAAAAACAGAGACATTACTTTGCCAACCAAGGTTCGTCTAGTCAAGGCTATGGTTTTTCCAGTGGTCATGTATGGATGTGAGAATTGGACTGTGAAGAAGGCTGAGCGCTGAAGAATTGATGCTTTTGAACTGTGGTGTTGAAGACTCTTGAGCGTCCCTTGGACTGCAAGGAGATCCAACCAGTCCATTCTGAAGGAGATCAGCCCTGGGATTTCTTTGGAAGGAATGATGCTAAAGCTGAAACTCCAGTACTTTGGCCACCTCATGCAAAGAGTTGACTCACTGGAAAAGACTCTGATGCTGGGAGGGATTGGGGGCAGGAGGAAAAGGGGATGACCGAGGATGAGATGGTTGGGTGGTATCACTGACTCGATGGACGTGAGTCTGAGTGAACTCCGGGAGTTGGTGATGGACAGGGAGGCCTGGCGTGCTGCAATTCATGGGGTCGCAAAGAGTTGGACAAAACTGAAGTGAACTGAACTGAACTGAATCTACTTCTACAATTTTGACTCTCTGGTGTGGATGACTCCTGAACTGTCTGCTCAGTCCCTGTTTTCTGTACACAGAAATTCCCTTTTCCAGCTGTGTGTTCAGCATCCCCATCCAGATGGCCCTCTGACAGCATGGAACAGCTGATTTCACCATTTCTCCCAGAGACATTGTCATTCACTGACTATGGAACTCTGGAGTCATCTTGGATGCCTCATTCGCTTTCTTCATTCAGAGTCACTATTCATTGCCCATAGATCTTCAAAGTGTCTTTTACGGCTTTTCCATTTCTCCTGCCTGACCTTTTGCTAATAAGGCTTTTTATTAACTCCTTCCTGTGTCTTTTACAAGCACTGCAAGAACTAGTTAATCCATCTTCCATGTCTCCTTGTGCTTTCTTTTTGTTTGCTGTTGTTGTTTTTTGGGTATCTTTGTGTATTTTACAGCCCATTTTCTTTGTATCAGGGAAGCTAAGACATTGTGAGTGTTAAGGGATTTTTAGATACACACAGCTGTGGGAGGAGCTGGGGGGATAGATGCTCTATGGTTTGCATGCAGGGTTGAACTCTGTAGCCTGAGCCTGAGTCTTAAACTATCTTGTCTTAGCTTAACATTCCAATCTGATCTCCCACAATAAAATGCCTCCGTTTCTAATCGGGAAATAGGAATCCCAAGTGTCTGAATGTACCAATGCTTATGTTCATTCTTTTACTTAAAATGCCCTTTTCTCAGTTTGTAGAACTGTTTCAGGACCCAGTCTAAAAGCTACCTTCAGCCCAATTAGTTGCAATCTCTCCCTTGACTGAAATCCTTCAGTACTTCTCATCCCCCATTTATTCATTGAATAAACACTTATAAGGGTTTGTGATGTGGCAGGCACTATTACAGGAGATGGAGCTTTGACAGTGAACAAACTGTGTCTTTGTGGAGATTACATATGCAAACTTTATATCTTGTATGGTTAATTGTGAATATTTCTTTCCACTTCCAGGTTTTTATGTTGTTTGGTGGCAAAGGGTATATCTTATTTAGGACTGCATCTCATTCAGTGCTAGGTGTTGAGTTTATTTCTCTTGAATCAAATAAAGAAATAGACATGGAGGAAGATAAAAATTTCCACTGAATAAGCTATTTGCTTCCCTGGTAGCCCAGACGGTGAAGAGTCTGCCTGCAATGCAGGAGACCCGGGTTTGATCCCTGGGTCAGGAAGATCCCTGGAGGAGGAAGTGACAACCCACTCCAGTATTCTTGCCTGGAAAACCACATGGACGGAGGAGCCTGGCAGGCAAAATCCTATGGTGTCACAAAGAGTCAGACACAACTGAGAGACTAACAAACACTCACACAGTAAGCTGTTTGCTGGAACTGAGGACAGTTGTGACAAATTGCAAGCAACCAAAGATGGCATTTTATGGCTAATGGTTCTAAGTGCTGCACTTGGGTTCTATAGCTCACTATATATGGAAAAGCCTAAGTGGTCACCATCAAGTAAGATACACTGTATGATTTAGTTGCCAAAGAAGCCAATTTTGATTTCCACCACATTAATGAAAGCATAATTTGTACAGTAAGAATTTTATTTAAGAAGTCTATTTTATTTACCCTCATGTTGTGTGAGGGTTTTAGATAGAAAATTCAGAGGGGTGCATCGGGGAAGGTATGAGTCAGGGATCACACAGAGGTGTCACTTTGGAATGGTAAAAGAAACTGGGACCGTTAAGCCTGAAGAAAAACAGATTAGAGAGGAAAAAGAGAGCTGTGTTCAAACATGAGCAAGATTGCAACATGGAAGAGAGCTTGTAACTGTTCAGAGTGTTCTCAAGGGGGAAGACATGTGACCTGTAGAAGGACATGGGAATACGGATGAAGACTTAACGAAGACCTAGTCCAAGAATGATTGAGTACATTTCCTAGGAAGGAAGTGAGCTTCTTAAATTAAGGCAGTTAGCAACGTTCCTGGGTTGCCTTAGAAAAATGGAACACTTTACTAGGATAAAGTAGAGAGTTTAAAATGAAGAGCTTGAGTGCCGTCATCTACCTGGAAGTCTTTGATGGGATAGCCCAAGAGATGACAGTATTTCAGACTGCAGTCTCCTTTATTTTTCTACATTTGTGTACCGTCGGGACTTGAATATGAACTGAGAATCTGAATCCTTTGTTTCCCGTTTTCAAAGTTTTCATTTATACTCTGTGTAATCTTTCTGTGTCATCTTAAATAGTTTAACTTTTCTGGGCCTTGGTTCTTTAGCTGTAAAGTGTCTGAATGTGATCTGTTGGGCTTTGCCAAACTTTAGCAAGTATGTGTTCAGAAGAATCTTGGAGACTTGTGAGATTTTATGTCTTCTTTGAGTCAAAGAATGAAATGTTTCTTCTGGATATGATTTTGAAAGTTCCACTTAAAGACCATTTTGCTGAATTCATTTAAACCCTCTCTCCTTAGTAAGTGCTTAATGGCACACGTGTCAGGAATCTCTTTGGTTTCTCATGATGATTAGTTTTATTATAGTGTCACATTGACATACCTCACAAATTAGTCTTTTGTGGCCTCGGGTATCTATCTGTTCCCTTCTTTGTGTATCAGAACCCAAAATGTGGTTCAATTTGTCTCTCGAAATTAGGTATTCCTTCTTAGTGAGATATGAATTATTGATGACGCTTTTTGCTTCAGGAAGCACAGATCAATACAGTAGTTGGAAGAGTTGGAATTTATATCAATTAAGAAGATTTTTGAAAGCATACATTTAATTCTCTACAGGGCAAAGTAAATGCATAAAGTTAAAATGTGAACCCTGCCTACAAGCTTAGATTTTGGCCAGGGAAGATAATTATTCCATGACATACATTATTCATGTCGCTTCTTTTTCCTATAGGAGTTCCTGATAGTTCCCTTATGTAGCCTTAACACATTTTACAGTCATAGGAGCTGTCCTTCATACATTAGCATTAGTATTACTGACCCTCTGTCAAGAAAGTAGGTGCTTTGAGTGGTGGTATTTTACAGGAGTGTCTTCATTATACACTAGAAAAGAAGTTGGGGTAGATGTTTCGAACCTGGTTTTGTAAAGGAGAGCTGGTGATGCTCTAGGAAGTAGACAAGACCTCTGTCATCAGACCATCAGCCTACTGAGCAGTGTCGTAAATTTTCTATTACTGTGGAGTTTGTGGGGGATAGAGGGTTGATTTTGGCTTCCTATGGTTGTTATTTCAAATAATTCAAAAGAGAAAAGTGTGAAGTTAAATAAAAAAGAATATTATTGGATTGTCACCTCTGCCAAATCTGCCCTTCTTGATACGATAGGGTCTCTGGTGGATAGATATGACCTAAACTTTTTTTTTACTTATTTATTTTTGGCTGGCTGGACCTTCATTTGCCGCAGGGGCTTTTCTCTAGTTGTGGTGCCTACTCTCTAGTTGCAGGGCATGGGCTTCTCACTGCAGGGGCTTCTCTTTTTGTGGAGTACAGACTCTCAGTAGTGGCAGCTCCCAGGCTCCAGAGCACAGGCTCAATAGTTGCGGCGGGCTTAGTTGCTCCGTGGCATATGGGATTTTCCCGGATCATGGATCGAACCCCTGTCTCCTGCATTGGCAGGTGGATTCTTTACCACTGAGCCACCAGGGAAGCCCCCCAGCCCCCCGTTTTCTTTTTTTTGTTTTTTAAGAATAGACAACCTGCAGCTTTGATCAAAATACTGGAGAAACTTTTAAAACCACACCGTAGTTGTCTTTTTCTCTAGACGTCTTAGCTTTGTTCATGTTTGTCTCTATGCATACAAATATAGAGCATAATCTTACCCTTCTCTGCTAGTTTTTGTCCACAGTACTTAGCTGCCACTTCTCTTTGGGTTTTATGGTTAAATCCATGAAAACAACTGAAAGTGATTCAGATGTAATTAACCTGGGAGAAGGACCTTAAAGTGATAGAAACTAGATGTTATTAACTTTATTATTGCCTATTTTAATATAATCAAACGTCAGCTTATGCTTTCATGGTGGAAAATCATATGATATAATTGAACTAATTTAAAAATTAAATTTCCAGGGATGTTCTGATTTCCGTAACATTGGGGCCAACTGGCTGTGGGCATCGTTTTGTCTTCTTGACTGTCTCAGAATTGTACATCTCCTTTTTCTGTTTTTTCAATGCTGAACATCATGTCTGACTTGTAGAAGGTATTCAATAAGAATTAATAAAGGAGAGTTACTATCAAGCAAAAAGTCACTGAGTAGCTATGAGATTATGAATCATCAAGAAATACTCAGTTTTGTTTTACATACTGCATTTCCTAAGGCAGGAAAGGAGTCCACAACGCCATACACATTTATCCAGAGTTAATGTTGCCAGTGGTTTCTTGTAGAAACAGACAAATTAATAATTGCTATAAGCTGCCTTCTCAAAGATTCCAGTTAGGAGATGTTTCCATCCTCATTCATTCTGTGTTTCCTTCTGTCTGAACATCGGCTGTGCTGACTTGGGTGCTTGCTGTCATCTTTATGGTGTGGAGCAGATGATTGACAGGATGTGTGTGAAAGTACAAGATCATCTCAACTCCTTACGAAGCTGTGAGGGAGATGCTGTCCAGGAAGATTTAAAATCAGCAGAAAGACTCATGCAGGATGCCAAGAACTCTAAAACGGTGAGTTTCACTTCTGGCTACATGAGAGTCTTCTGTAATGAAAAAGACTTTTAAACTTCAGTTTTAGAAGCTACTTCTAACTTGCTTTACCTTTCTACTCAGTTTCAAGGTTACTAACAAGTGGCAAAGTGAACTGAGTTAATCTTTGCCTCCTTTCTGTACCCCTATGCTAGTTATTAATAATCAAAATACATTCGTCTCTCGGAATCTGTGGGGGATTACTGTCAGGACCTCTTGCAGATACCAAAATCTGTGGATGCTCAAGTCCTTTATATGTAAAATGGCATAGCCCAGATGAGCCTCTGTATCCAGGGGTTCTATAGCCTCTGATACAGATGGCTGGCTGTATAGAATTTACAGCAGGGGGCGCTGTGACTCACAAACGGTGTAATCAAGTCCTACGTAACCTCAGGAAGGTGGCAGGAGTTTCAGTGAGTAACAACTCCTTGGCAGTATACTGCCAAGCTGATAGCATAAAACTCCCCTCTGTCACTTGTAGAAGGAAGCTTCTCTCAACTTAGAATTTTTTCCCCAACTGTGACTTCATAGAGAAAGGACTAACTGGGAATCAGAAAGCCTGGGATCTGGTCCAGGCTCTTCTATTTGAACCACACGATCATTGAATTTTATGAGTAGAAAGAAATCTGTGGATTAGTCAGATGCTCTCGCACCCCAGATGAAGACATTAAGGCACAAACAGGTAGGGTAGTATTCCTTTGCTCTCAAAGCTGGACCTGTTCTGATCTGTGTAAATGGTCTTACATCAAGACTATCTTAGATTATCCCTCGTATTTCTTCACCCTTTTTACTAACTCTACAATGACTTTGGTGCTTATTTAAATCATTATTTAATTATGGAGAGGTTACTTTTATTTTTCTTACAGCTGTTACCAAATTTATACCATGTTGGTGGTGTATCATGGGCAGGAGCCAGTGGTTTGTTATCCAGTCCAATTCAGGAGACCCTGGAATCAATGGCTGGAGAAGTTACAAGAGTTGTTGATGAACAACTCAAGGTTTGTGGTTTCTGTTATTTTGGAAAGTGACATTGTTATGCCTTAAGTGTGCATGATAGCATTTTGTACTGTGCTACCCTATATTTTATAGATGTATGTGTAGTAAAGTTGAATACTGTGTCTTTTCCAGCTTCATTTATAATTTTTGGAATGACTTTTTTGCATATAAGATCAAGTAAAACCTGTCACATTCAATTTTGGTTTTGATGGTAAATCTCTAACTATATTTCACATATGACAGGTTTCCACTGATAGAAGAATGATTGATTTCTGCTTAGAGAAGTCTGATTCGTGAAAAAATATCTTCTGTTGTTAGGTTTGATTTAGAGACTGGAAGAGATGACAGGTGCTATGCTTATAGCACCAAATTGCTGCTTGTATGGAAAGGTTACCACTAGGTAACTAGATAATAGTCTTTGCAAAGAGCTGCTTGAAAGATTAGGAAAAGGATTTAGAAGGAATAACAAGGCACCGGAAGGAGCAGGGACTTGTCTAGAGGCTCAGAGACTGAAAAAGCAGCCTCTGAAATTTAAGTGGAGAGAGTAATGTAAGGCCAGTTTTTTCTTAAGGGAACTTCAGGAAACAGCTAGAGCAGCAACATTTCATTTTCAAAGAGTTTCATCATTTCCAACCTGCCTGTTCAATGATGCCATAAAAAGACCTTGTCTAAATTTCTGTGTTTATTTGGTCCAGTTTCTTCTGAGAACATAATTGCTATAACTCAGATTTGATATGCAACTTAATCATAACTTTGCAACATGCTAAGTATTCCATTTATAAATTAAATTAGCACAGGTGAGAATGTTGTGGATTACTTAGGCATTTAAGTCCCTGTCTTTCTGTGCGCATAATGCAGAGAGACTCTTGAGTGTTATTTTTATTTTCTTTGACAGTGGTTATTGTGAATGCATTCTGAGCAAAGACAAAGGGGTAGAAAAACAACTGGTTGGATGGTACAGAGTTCTAGCAGGTCAGTTGTTACCTCATAGCACTCCTTTTATCCTCCATGAAGGGTCAGATATGTTAAAAGGATACTTTCTTACACATTTAAAATAAAGTCATCTCTGTTACTTAGTTACTTCTGACGGTAAAAAATGAAACTACTCATTGTGAAATATTTAAAGAATAAAAATCACTTGAAATCCCAGAGATAGCATTATTCTTAATATTTTGGTGACTTTCCATACATTCTCTGTCTGTACACAGTTTTACATATATGTGATCATGCTATACATACTTTATTAATATTTGGTACAATATCAGGAAGACACTTCCAGATCGGTGAGTACTCATCATTTTAATGGCTGCATGGTGTCTCATTGCAGAGATGTATCAGTGCCCTGGGAAAGCGGCAAACCTCTGTGTCTTTCCCTTCATGCAGAACCCCTCACATTTGACACCTCTGGTCACCAGATGTGTGGGTGTTTTCCCCAACCCAGCCGGGTGTCCTACTGTTTAACTCCATTCAGACACTATCTACCTAGAGATCTTACTGGTGAAGGGCTCAGACCCTCAAGACTGTCCCCGCCCCACTTCAGATGCCAACTGGGAGTCCAGGTTGTCCCTGAACTCCTGACCAATCGGCGATAAATCCAAGGTCCTTGTAACCTCACCTCCAGGTCCATTAACTTGCTAGAGTGGCTCCCAGAACTCAGGGAAACACCTGTTTATGTTTACCAGTTTATTAAAGGATATGATAGAAGATACAGATGAACAGCCAGATGGAAGAAATGCTCAGGGTTAGGTATGTAGGAAGGGACTTGGGGCTTTCGTGCTGTCTTGGGGCACACCACTCTCCCAGCACCTCCATGTGCTCACCAACACAGAAGCTCTGAACCCATACTCTTAGGGAAGTGTCATCATGCAGGCATGGTTGTCATTAACTCTATTTTTAGCCCTACTCAGAAGGGAGGGTGGGACTGAAAATTCCAAGCTTCTAATCATAACTTGGTCTTTCCAGTAACCAGTCCTTATCCAGGAGCTACCCAGAGTTACCCGAATGGAACAAAAGACATCCCATCACCCAGGGAATTCCAGTGGTGTCAGGAGCCAGGTTCAGAGTGCAAATATTAGAACAAAATATTGTTAGTGTTCTTATCACTAGTGTTATAATTCTTATCCCCTAGTGTTCTTATCACCTAGGAAATTACTAGAGTTTCAGGAGCTCTGTGCCAGGAAATGGGGATAGAGACTAATGTATATTTTCTATTATCTCACAGCCAACATAATTTATTTTCTAATTTCTGATTAATCCTATTAGAATAGATTCGTATAGTTGATCCATTCCTAGGTCAAATGGTACACACGTTTTATACATTTGTGTATATTCACAAACTGTTCTCCACTAGTGTACCCAACTGCTTGTTTTGTCTCATGTCACCACTACTAAGTGTGTTAACCTTTTAGTATTTGTTAGGGCAATGGGGTAAAAAATATCATTTTGTCTTTTGGATTTCTGTAATAACCAGTAATACATCAAATAATTTTATTATCCATTTGTATTTCTTCTTTTGTAAATTACATATTTGTATCTATTGCCTGGTTTTTTCCTTTAAAGTACTGGTAAGAACTCCTTATATGCTAAGAATGGGCTGGCATTTAAATCAGCACGAATCATGGCAACTGGAAATGTCCCATCAAATGGCTTCTAAGGGGTACTGGTTTCAGTTGGTCTAAGCCACGAGTTATCCCTTGAAACCTGGGCCCATTTCCTTCCCAGGGCACTGAATGGTTGGAATTGACTTGCCAGTCATTCTTGGGAGGGAGTAGAAGGCAGAGGTCTAAACTAAAAGACATTTGAATTTTTAAAAGCCTGAAATAGTAACATTTTTAAGACTCAAAATGTTTTTCTGTAAATAGACATTCCCCCCATTTCTTGAGGCTGACCTTTCTGACCCCTTGTCATTGGCACCAGTGTTCTCCGCTCATCACAGCTTCCTTATTTGCATGTGTCATTGCCTCCTTTTCTCATCCTCAACTACCCTGAGGTCCCAGGCTCCCAAATGCCCTGCTTTTTCTATTCCCCACTCCCTTGTTTTCTTTACTTTCAGTCGTTTTGAGTTGCATGTTCCCTTCCCTTCAGGGACTTGTGACATGAATGGAAGCAAATCCTCATCACAGCATCTTAATTAAATGTTACTCATTAATTTCCTTTTCACTGAGTTCACATTCAATTTTTGATACTTTCAACAGACTGTAGGCAGTGGTTTCTTTTTTTTCCCTTTCAGTTTACCTGACAAGTGAATATCATTTTACAAATAAATAATCCCCATTTGTCTATTGATAAAGCTTTCTAGCACCTTGATTTTCTTAAAACTATGAAGGGAAAATGCATTTTTACTACAATCAATATTAAGTTTCTTAAACAACTATATTCTTATTTCACTAGGAGTAAAATATTTTACTTGGTTAGAAAAAGAATCCTTCCTTTGTTTCTGAAATTGAGTAAAATGTTATACTAGCAAAAGCTAAAGTGAATGGATTATTTTGTAAAAGTATGTTTTTACTATAGTGAAAAAAAAAAAAAAAAAAGGGACTAGCAGGTTTGTGACCTGGGTTTTCTACTAGCTGTTTGTTCCAAGCTCGTTGGCACTGAGCTTCCTTGTGCAAGACTGTTTTGGTGTCAACATAATTAGGGAGATTTTATCCTTAATATTTGCTCATCCTGTGTCTTGCCATTCCCTTCTCCAGGGGATCTTCCCAACCCAGGGATCCAACCCGGGTCTCCCACATTGCAGCAGATTCTTTACCATCTGAGCCAGCAGGGAAGCCCTGTATCATGTCCAGTGGTACACATTTTGAGTTCTGAATGAGAATTTCAAATAGCTCTTTGAGCCATCTTTCAGAAAAGAATATTAGTTCAGAAAAGCCAAAGAAAGGACCGGAAGAGCCAACTTTTTAGCTAACTTCCTGGAGGAGAAAAAAGGCAGGAAGTGGGGAGAAAGTCCTTCTTTGAAAAGAGGTGATATTTTCTTTGAACTGGTCTCTGTTAGGTATTTTTAAATGACAGCTCTCCTCCTGCCCCCCCACCCCTTGTTTTTGATCCTAACATTTATTCCCAGAATAATCTTAGGTGAATAAATAGGATCTGAATGTTTTAACATAATGAAACTTATTTTTCCCTTTTGGACTTAACTTTTAGAATGCTTGTTGTGGCCTTGAAAATTCTTCATTTCCCCCAGGGTTTCAACTGTGAAATACTTCCCTGGTAAATACCAGGTTTACTGAGGCAATGGGGCCTGAGGGGCGCAGGTTGCACTTTGACAAGTACTAACTCAGTTTGCTGGGAGAGTTCTCTGAGTTTTCTTCTTTTCCTACAGTTTATATTTTCCAATGCGAAAGGAAGAGATTCGAGAGCACTTCAGTGTGGAAGTTGTATTTGCTTGTAACGAATGACAGCTAGTCCTCTGCTCACTGCAAGAATATCTGAGTGTAACTGCCATGTAGAGGATATTAACCCAGTTTATTTTACAGACATTCTAGAGGGTGTCTAAGTACTATTAATTGTTTTCACAGTTAAGAAATATAGACCCTCATCTTGGGAGGATACCGGCAAAATAAATCTTACGGTTGCCTTTCAAATACAGGGTCTGCTCATTGAAGTTGTCTGAAGGGAGTACACGTTGACTAACAAAATAGAGAATATGTAAGAAAAGTTAAGAAATGTGGAGAAAGTGAGAAAATTTAACATACGCCTGCATTAGATTTCCACGAGGAAAGAAAAGATAAAGCCATGGATATTGAAAAACATAGTTTGGTGTGCAGAGGGCCACAGGACTTGAAAGGAGATGCTGTTTAAGCACCTACGCTGGGGGTTAGACACAAAGAAGTGGTCAGTGGCTGCATTACAAATTTGTCCTGTGATCCTCCCCTCTCGCCTCTTTTTAAAGCTTTCTATTTATTTATTTGGGTGTGCTGGGTCTTAATTGCAGCACACGAGATCTTTGAGTCGGGCCGGATCTTGCATTGCGGTGCACAGACTCTCTAGTTGTGGCACTCGGGCTCACTTGTTGCAGCCTGCGGGCCCAGAGCATGGGGACTTCAGCAGCTGCAGCTCGTGGCTCTCTAGTTGTGGCACCTGGGCTTAGTCGCTCTGTGGCATGTGGTACCTTAGTTCCCTGACCAGGGATTGAACCCAGGTCTCCTGCAGTGCAAGGCAGATACTTAATCACTGAGCTACTGGGGAAGTCCCTCTTTCTCCCCTTTCTACTAGCTTGTCCCCCGAAAGTCCACCATGCCTGCCTTTAGGTACTGTTGACTCAAGGGAGCAGGGGATGAAAATTGTAGGTAACAGAGAGGAAGGGACACTCCTGTGGGTGGTGGGCAGGGCATTGGGAAAGGGTGGCTGGAGTAGGAGACAAAAGGCTTGAGTCCCCACATCACTTGTTCCTTGAACAAGTCTCCTCCGAACCCTGATTTTCTTGTCTATAAAGTTTGCTAAAATCTGCCCCTCCTCCCCCCGCACACAGGATTCTTATGTGGATCAAAGGAAGTCATGGATGAAATTACTCTGTAGAGCATAAAGTGCTGCCTTATATTGTTGGCCAATGTGGGACTAGAGGTGATGGTAGGGAGCTAACTGCAAAATATCTGTCCAACTGGACGCCCAGGACAAGATGAAATTCTTCTCTGTAGGGTCAGAGTTATGTGACAGTTGATTTGTAGGGCAGAAAGAGACCTTGGAAATAATTTTGTAGGTGAGAAAACAGAGATCAACAAAGATTATTCACTTAATGCTACTCCCTTAATATTCCATAGAAATTTCATGTCAAGATCTGCATTGGAAACCAGGCTTCTTCTCTGGAGTTCATTCCAACTGAATAGCATCATCATGCAGGGGGACCTTTCAGAGAGTCATGGTTGTGTTAATGAACGTGATAGAAGGCAAACGGCATATTGATACCAGTGGTTGTTCTTATCAAGAGTGCGGGATTCCATCTGGAACAGAATGTATTAATTTTAATGCCAACAATGAAAATGATTTGTCTTTTTTTTTTTTTGTATTTATTTATTTTTTTACACGAACTCCCAAACATGAACCCCCCTCCCTGAATTTTCCACAGTTTATTGTGATCCACACAGTCAAAGAATTTGGCATAGTCAATAAAGCAGAAATAGACATTACTGGCCTGTAATTCTACAGGTGAAGGGAATGAGACTCCTGCTGCTAATTGGGAGGCTTTGTGTCTATAGCCAAAGATAACTTCTTTCACTGATCCCTATTGCTATCATATGTGGCGCTGGAAGATGCTGCTTGTGAGGAAAGTGAAACTTAAATGTAACTAAAATAAGCCTCTAGTAAAGAATTCAAAAAAAGGAGTCAATATTTGATTTCTTCTTCAAATGTAAAGAGAATAAAGGGTATGTGGGGGTTTGGACTCAAGTAACAGTCTTCACCTCTCAAGGGAAGAAACAAAGCCTCAGAGGAGGCAAATTGAATACCTGGAATCCATTACATATTGGACCCACTTTCTCCAACCACCCTTAACATAATCTTAAACTAGAATCTGTGTCTAAAAACATAACTTTTTACCTTGCTTATAGTTTCCTTTGTTGTGCAGAAGCTTTTAATTTTAATTAGATCCCATTTGTTTATTTTTGCTTTTATTTCCAGTTTTCTGGGAGGTGCGTCATAGAGGATCCTGCTGTGATTTATGTCGGAGAGCGTTTTGCCTGTGTTCTCCTCTAGGAGTTTTATAGTTTCTGGTCTTACTTTTCTCTCTTTAATCCATTTTGAGTTTATTTTTGTGTATGGTGTTAGAAAGTGTTCTAGTTTCATTATTTTACAAGTGGTTGATCAGTTTTCCCAGGACCACTTGTTAAAGAGATTGTCTTTAATCCATTGTATATTCTTGCTTCCTTTGTCAAAGATAAGGTGTCCATAGGTGTGTGGATTTATCTCTGGGCCTTCTGTTTTTTTCCATTGACCTATATTTCTGTCTTTGTGCCAGTACCATACTATCTTGATGACTGTGGCTTTGTAGTAGTCTGAAGTCAGGCAGGTTGATTCCTCCAGTTCCATTCTTCTTTCTCAAGATTGCTTTGGCTATTCGAGGGAGAAAATAATAGCAAATGAAGCAACTGACAAACAACTAATCTCAAAAATATTCAAGCAACTCCTGCAGCTCAATTCCAGAGAAATAAATGACCCAATCAAAAAATGGGCCAAAGAACTAAACAGACATTTCTCCAAAGAAGACATACAGATGGCTAACAAACACATGAAAAAATGCTCAACATCACTCATTATCAGAGAAATGTAAATCAAAACCACAATGAGATACCATTTCATACCAGAATGGCTGCGATCCAAAAGTCTACAAGCAATAAATGCTGGAGAGGGTGTGGAGAAAAGGGAACCCTCTTACACTGTTGGTGGGAATGCAAAGTACAGCCACTATGGAGAACAGTGTGAAGATTCCTTAAAAAACTGCAAATAGAATTGCCTTATGACCCAGCAATCCCACTGCTGGGCACACACACCGAGGAAACCAGAATTGAAAGGGACACGTGTACCCCAATGTTCATCGCAGCACTATTGACTTCATAGCCAGGACATGGAAGCAACCTAGATGTCCATCAGCAGATGAATGGATAAGAAAGCTGTGGTACATATACACAATGGAGTATTACTCAGCCATTAAAAAAATGCATTTGAATCAGTTCTAATGAGGTAGATGAAACTGGAGCCAATTATACAGAGTGAAGTAAGCCAGAAAGAAAAACACCAATACAGTATACTAACACATATATATGGAATTTAGAAAGATGATAATGATAACCCTGTATGCGAGATAGCAAACGAGACACAGATATAAAAACAGTCTTTTGGACTTTGTGGCAGAGGGAGAGGGTGGGATGATTCGGGAGAATGGCATTGAAACATGTATAAAATCACATATGAAATGAATCACCAGTCCAGGTTCGATGCATGATACTGGATGCTTGGGGCTGGTGCACTGGGATGACCCAGAGAGATGGTATGGGGAGGGAGGTGGGAGGGGGGTTCAGGATTGGGAACACGTGTACACCCATGGTGGATTCATGTTGATGTATGGCAAAACCGATACAGTATTGTAGAGTAAAATAAAGTAAATTTTTTTAAAAAACCTTAACTTTTTAAAAGAGGTTATATTCAATCAAATACTTACTTTGAGGAGAACTTATTTTTAGATCAATTGTTTTAAATCGAACTAATTATTTTTCTAGATCTGATTCTGTTAACAGAAACTATGTGATATCAAATTAAAGTTCAGTTCAGTTCAGTCACTCAGTCATGTCCAACTCTTTGCGACCCCATGAATCGCAGCACACTAGGCCTCCCTGTCCATCACCAACTCCTGGGGTTCACTCAGACTCACGTCCATCGA
Source organism: Oreotragus oreotragus (assembly GCA_006410675.1). NCBI lineage: Eukaryota > Metazoa > Chordata > Mammalia > Artiodactyla > Bovidae > Oreotragus > Oreotragus oreotragus. The sequence goes on from SJYX01008819.1 coordinate 303,870, forward strand.
GTCCGTGATGCCACCTCATCCTCTGTTGTCCCCTTCTCCTCCTGCCCCCAATCCCTCCCAGCACCAAAGTCTTTTCCAATGAGTCAGCTCTTCGCATGAGGTGGCTAAAGTACTGGAGTCTCAGCTTTAGCATCACTCCTTCTAAAGAAATCCCAGGGCTGATCTCCTTCAGAATGGACTGATTGTCTCTCCTTGCAGTCCAAGGGACGCTCAAGAGTCCTCCAACACCACAGTTTAAAAGCATCAATTCTACAGTGCTCAGCTTTCTTCATAGTCCAACTCTCACCTCCACACATGACCACTGGAAAAACCATAGCCTTGACAGACATTGGTTGGCAAAGTAATGTCTCTGCTTTTCAATATGCTATCTAGGTTGGTCATAATTTTCCTTCCCAAGAGTAAGCGTCTTTTAATTTCATGGCTGCAGTCACCATCTGCAGTGATTTTGGAGGCCCAAAAAAGAAAGTCTGACACTGTTTCCCCANTTTTTTTACACGAACTCCCAAACATGAACCCCCCTCCCACCTCCCACCCCACATCATCCCTCTAGATCATCCCCATACACGAGCCCCACTGACTCATTTGGCATCACTTGTCTTGGAATAATGTGCTAAGTCACTGATTAGTCAGAGTTCTAACAGGTACAGAGCACTGTCAGCATACAAGTGGCTTTTGGAAATTTCTCAAGTGGCTGCCTCCCACCTCTCCTCTCCTGCTTTTCATGAGCTCTCTATAAACATCCTGCTGCTCTCCTGCTCATTGTATGGTGTCATGAGAGATTTTACTGTTGGGATTGTGCTCTGCACGTGAATGTATGAGCAGAGAGACTCGGCTTTCCATAATGATGCTCCATTAGTCCCATTCATACTGGAATAGTAATGGGATCAAGCTTAACTTTCAAAATCAAGATCTCATCACGAAGATTAGCATCTCTGAAAACAGATTAATAGCATTATCTGTGGTACACTGAACTTCTATTGTATGCTAGACATGATATTGATCCCTTTACATATGTAATATCATTTAGTCCTCAAAAATCCTATGAGATGAGAACTTTTTTCTTTGCCATGTTATAGTTGAGTAGAGTAAAACTGAGAAATCAGTAACATGGTCCAGTGTCCCTCAGCTAGGATTCAAATTTAGGAGTGACGCTAACTCGTGTGCCCTTTCCATACTCACCAGCCATTTTATCCATCTCAAGCAAGTCGTTTCATTTCCCTTAGCTCACATTCTTCAGCTATAAAATGGTGATCACATGAATAGCTTCTCTACGCATCTTCAGGTGTTAGAAGGATAAAATGTGCAGAAACATTTTAAAAACTCTGAAGTGGTATTTAAGTAGGTTTTTAAGTGTAATAATTACTAATGCTTATAAAGTGTTCATGAATATTTTTGTTTATTCATTTTTTGAATGAATAATAATGAATAATTCTTATAGCAATTATAATTTTACCTAACTCTGAACCTTTTCTTTTAAAAGAGGAAAACTAGCAGTATTTAGAGCGGTTTACCACTACTGCTCTTTTGATAGAGCTATTAAATGATTCACCCTGATTTGAGGCTTCTGTGATTTGTGAAACTGCACAGGAGTTCAAACTTGATACATTTTCCAGGGACATCTGTAACTTCGTTTGCTAATACCCAGGAGGACAGTCTGGTGGGGGGTGAATTGGCGTGTATGTGTCTTTCTAAGTCTTAATTGTGAATGCCTCTGCTTTAAGTAAAGCTAGCACACTATCACATTTCAGATGCCAGCACGAAGCCTGGGCGGATCTGCCAAGTGTCTGATTTAAAGTGATTGCCTGAGATCAGTGATCACCCAGCAGTCACAAGTCACCCTGGGACAGCTCTGAATCCCCAGTCTCACCCTGGGACTCTGTTGTGTCCCTGCCGTCTGAGAGCTTGGCGTCATATATAGCCACCTTTCAGTTTTACGGTGGGTGACTCCAGGTCTGTGTCCTCATCTCTCTCTCTCTGCTTTATGCTGCATTGCAGGCGTTGCTTGAATCCATGGTTGATGCTGCTGAGAATCTTTGCCCCAATGTGATGAGAAAAGCCCACATTCGACAAGACTTGATTCATGCCAGCACTGAAAAGATTTCCATCCCACGTACCTTTGTTAAAAATGTCCTGTTGGAGCAGTCTGGAATTGATATCCTTAACAAAATTAGGTAGGTTTATAATGTTCATAAACCGAGGCGCTGCAGTGTCTGTGAATGCCATTGAGGCAGCTGTGAAGGGTGTCATTGTTGGCTTTATTCATACAGAATGTATGTAGGCGTGTCTAAGAGGCAGTGACTGTATATAGAGATAGCCATGCATAAATGTGAGGTTTTATACATTTCCAAAATTAGTTGACTGCAGCTATGCCTGCCTTACTGAAGAATAGAAAGTTACCTACACTTTTTTAAGAGTTTTATTTTTTTGAGAGAGGGGTGCATGTTTGTAAGCCTTTTATTTTTTTTCCTGCTTCTGAAGCTTATCTTTCACCTTGATAAATCTAACTTTTGAAGACAGAGATCAGTTTGCTTTCTGCCACCATAATATTATAAATCATGCACAGCCCATAAAGAAGCAAAGAGCCCCACTGTGACGTCACCATGTTTTCTTTTGGTGGGTCTGTGATGCTACACATGTGCTAATGGTGCTCTGGAGTGTTTACATAGATTCCTGGTTGATAAAATTTGAAAAACATGCCAAGGTATAAATATTTAGAAGGTGTGATTGCCAGCAAACTTTCCTGGATTTTTACCTAAGAACTTTGAGATGACCACCAGTATTATATTATATAGCTCAGGTAATTCTCATTATATTTTCTAGTTGGAAAATCAGAATGTGAATCTATTCAGAAGCATTTAAAATTTCTCATTTTAATCACATCCAAATCTTGATAAAAATAATTAGATATAGCAAAAACAACAGCTTCTACCTGGAGAATTGAGATATGTAATGTAGCTCAATGATAGCTGGCAAGAAAAATGAGAGTTAAAAACAAAATATGCAAAAAAAAAAAAAAATCATCACAAAGTAGATGTTGAAGGCTGCTAACCTTAAAGCTAGACTATAGAACTTTGAGGGTTTTGGAATTCTGCAGTAACTAGACAGTCTCAGGGCTAAGATGCAGCTGTGGGGTGTGTGTGTGTGTGTCTTTTAAACAAAGACCCTAATGCCTATTCAACTGAATTGTAAGACAGTTGGAATGACTTGAGAAATTAAGGCTTTTATAGGGTTTATAGACTCCATTGATTATTGATTTTATGAACTCTAGCCCAAGTATGCTTACATATTTCTGTAACTTCTAGTTTCAGAGTTTTTATTGAAGCTCTTTAAATATTGAGAATAAAAAGCTGTTGACCACCATTTTTTCATAATAGTGGACTGAACTACCAATAGATCATATTCAGCATTTCCTGGACTACCAGATTCTGTCAAATATGCTCAATTCCCCTGAAAAATGGGCAAATTCTAAAAGTTGAATAGCAGTATAGAGCTCCTCACTTCAATGAATCAGTTGTGTGTCCACCAAGTCCTTGCTTGGCTTTTTATAATGCTTCATGCTGAATAGTGAGTGATAGGAGAAAGTATGCACATGCGGACTAAGTTGCATCATTTCCTTTTAAACATTTTACAAACTGGAAATTCAGTCAAGAAGGAAGCAGAGCATCCAGCAGCAAAACAATAGAACGGTCCTGAAGCATTAAAAAATAATTGCTTTTTAAAAAAAATTTATTTTAGGGGGTGGTAGGAGGGAGGGTCAGGAGGGAGGAGATATATGCATGATTATGGCTGATTCACGTTGCTGTACAGTTTAAACAACATTGTAAACCAGTTATCCTCCAATTAAAATTAAATTAAAATTGATTAGGGGGCTTCCTGATAGCTCAGTTGGCAAAGAATCCACCTGCAATGCAGGAGACCCCGGTTCAATTTCTGGGTTGGGAATATCCGCTGGAGAAGGGATAGGCTACCCACTCCAGTATTCTTGGGCTTCCTTTGTGGCTCAGCTGGTAAAGAATCCGCCTGCAGTGTGAGAGACCTGGGTTCAATACCTGTGTTGGGAAGATCCCCTGGAGAAGGGAATGGCTACCCACTCCAGTATTCTGGCTTGGAGAACTCCATGGACTATACAGTCCATGGGGTCACAAAGAGTCAGACACGATAGTTGTGTTAGTTTGAGGTGTACAGCAAAGTGATTCAGTTATACATATACATGTATCTATTGTTTTCATTTTAAGAATTGTATTTTGATGTTATAATTTGAAATAAATTATCCCTCCCGACGTCTGAGAGGCAGAGGGTAGGAAAGAGAGAGAAACTACTGACTCTATGGTCTTGGGAGGAAACCAAATTCCCAAATATGCCTAAAAGCATCAGAGGAAGTGCTTGTTAACATTGAATTCCCAGGCCTTCTGGAGGTTTGGGGTGGGACTGAGTTATCTGTAATTTTAATAAGTGACCTGGGTGAATCTTACCAGTAGACACCTCTGGAGAATAATAGGCTATTAGATAAACCAAATAGCTAGGGAGACCTGGGTTCAGAGACAGGAATGAAAGAAACATTCTTTTATCTTTAGCCCAGGACTGTTTTTACTGTTGGCCTCAAAAAGTTGGTGCTTCCCCTCTGCTCTGCCATCAGAAATGTTTCTGAAGAGACATGCAATGCAAATGATCGTCTTTCAATTAGAAAGGTTTTCCTCTGTTACACAAATATACTTTCAACTTCAGTTTTAAGATTGCTGCTGCTACTGCTGCTAAGTCACTTCAGTCGTGTCCGACTCTGCGTGACCCCATCGACGGCAGCCCACCAGGCTCGCCTGTCTCTGGGATTCTCCAGACAAGAACACTGGAGTGGGTGTGGTCATCTTATTTTGATAACACTTTTTCTTTTTGAAAAATTTTTGGTATTATTGACTTGAAAAGTAGAGTGAAATTCTGTGACAATGTTGAAACGTGGGTCTGTAGCTCTCCAGCACATTTCCTTTCAATGTATTTGCGCATTTATGCACATTGGTGCGTGTGTGCCCAGATAGGGTTATTTAGACTGAAGACACAGGTGGAAGTTGAATTCTTGGGAATACCGAATAACTAAAATGCTAGCCATTGGATGGAAACCTCAGTTGCTAAGTTATTTATTAGTAAAAACTACAAGCTGCTACTTCCTGTCTGGGCATCCTTTTAAGGTTAGGCAAGAGGCACTAAAACTAAACATTTTGATAACTTCTGTTCATAAAAGGCAAGGGAACAGTGAATTTGTAACTATTCAAAGTATAGTGGCAAGTCAAAGCAGAAGCATTTCAATAAGGTACCATTTAATCGGTTAAAAAGTTGTTTAAAAGGCGAGGGATATACATATGAAAGAAATAACCAAAGCTTCACAACCAGACTAGATTTTCTTAATTTACTCCAGCCCAAGTTTGTTTTCATTTTGTCAATGGATGAATTGTTCTCACTACATTATACAGATGGTTTCAGTTAAGTTTGTCTTTATCCAGATGTTTTTCATTCCTACCATTAAATCTCGAATTTTGAAACTGCAGAGGCAGGTTGACATTGATAAAGAAAGTCTATTACCTGTGTTTATGGCAGTGTTTAAGGCTTATTTTTGGAAATCCTTAGCCCTGTTCACACATTCTTGTATGCTATTTTCAAAGACAGAAACAGAATCACATTTGACCTTATCACCATAGCATCAAGTTGGTGACTTTTTCCCTCTTGCACAGATTAAAATGCCACTCTATGCTTTTGATTTTCACATAGTGAGGTGAAGTTGACAGTGGCCTCCTTCCTGTCTGATCGAATCGTGGATGAAATTCTGGATGCGCTTTCACACTGCCATCACAAATTGGTGAGTGCCGTGGTCATTTGTACAGGACAGCCTGGTTCATTCTGTGGTGATGCAGGGCAGCCTCCAGTGTGGGAATGTGGTTGATTTTCTACATTTTTTTCCTTTGTAGCTTGATGGGTTAAAATCCTAGTTTTCCTTCTTCTTCTTCTTCATTGTTTCCAGCTGTTCTAGAGCATGTTAGAATTTCTCCAGAGGGAACGGCAGGGCAAAACAGAAGTGATAATATCCAGAATTGTTGTTCATGTATAATAAACACAGGTCAAAAATTTGATGGGGGATGAAGTTGGGACTGAAGTCTAAAACTGAGAGCTTCTTTTTAAAGATTATAGTTGACCCTTGAACGACACTGGGAGCTAGGGGCAGAGACCCTCCCTGTAGTCAAAAATCCGTGTATAACTTATAGTTGACTCTCCACATCTGAGGATTCCACCAACCCGGACTGTATAGTATTACAGTATTTCTTACTGAAAAAAATTCTCACTTAAGTGGGCCCGCATGTGTAAAACGCGTGTTGTTCAGGGCTCACCTGTATTTATCTGTGCTTGATGTTCTCTGATATGATTATTTGATAACAAAATATTCTTTAAAACATGGCAGAAATGAATTGTCCAAAGAGTGAAAGAATTAAATGGACATATTCTAGTGAATGATAACCATTGAGTGTCTAACTAGGCCTTTGGATATAACCAAGGTGAAAAATTTTCTTCATCTACAGACTGGTTCCACATCAAGGTAGAAACTCAGTAGAAGTATTTCCGGTATCAGTGCATATGAAAAATATATCAGAAACTTTCTGTTTCTCAAACTCTGAGGCACAGATGAAGGTTTTATAACTGGCTATGTTTTGTGTCTCAAAAATACTAGCATTATGATGCAGTAGAAATCTCCCAAATAAGTTATGACAGTGTTTTCTCCAGAGAAAAATTTCAAGTTAATTGTGTAGGCTGAAGATACTCAGTTTTATGGCGATGCATTGTTGAGTGATGGTGGAAAACACTGGAAATAACAGGAGCAGCAACAGCTTCTGAGGAGGAGGCAGACAAAAGGAGTATTTTGAAAAGTTCATTTGAGAAGAATATACGACTCTTCTCTAAAATCTAAAAGATAAGATAGACATCTCTAGCTATTCAAAGTATTTCCTATGGACTGGAGCTGGCTTGCTAATGAAGGGTTACTAGTCCATAACAAGGTAAGTTCAGAAACTAAGAGGAAGTGTGAAGAAACTTCTAGAGCAATTTGACGTGGCAATAATATCCAAACACATGTTATTTAAAAATTTTTATTATCAAATGTTTTTTATTATCAATTTTTATCAATATATTGGCTTATGGCAAATTGGAAGTTTAAAACTGATTCATCACCTAGAGATTTAAGACGCTCTAGTCTGTAGTTCATGGCATGATAAAGAACTATAACCTTGTCAAGAGATCACAAATCAAACTTTTTTTTAATAAGCAAAACCAAAATCAATAAAGCATCCTTTATAGAAATAGTTTGTTGATAACCATAGCTCTCGGGTTGGCCTCAAAATGCCCACTTGAAGACGCAATACTAGATGTTGTATCAGTGTGGCTGCACATGAGAACTACACTGAAAGTTTGAATTTTTTTCACTGTTTTTGCTTTTGTCCTTTGAAGAAGTTGGTAACTCAGAGTATTGACATTTTCTTTTCATAAGCAAAAAAAGAATTGTGTGAAGGCACTTTTGTTTTGAATTTCTTACTGTTGATTTAGATAGTAAGACAAGAGCTTAACTGCTAAGTGAAAGAAATAGTATCTTCAAAATGAAACACTACTTTCAAAGACAGTCCAATAACACTGTTTTCTCCAACTTAAGTTTAGAAATGTTCCCAAAGGTTCCATGGAATTGTCAACTGGTTCTCATCTTTGCAGAGTTCCTGGTGATGAATCAGCTCAGCACTAGAGCTTATTAATTTCAGCCCAGTTTGTTTCATCTCTTACCACTTTTTTAGATTTATCTAAAGCATAGCATTGGTAATTAATGCCGCATAAAATATAATAATTATTACATGAAAACAAAGAAAGCTAGTAATAATTAAAAGTTTGTTAGCAGTTTCTTTCCTTTTGGTCCTTTTACAATAAAGGAGGTTGGAATCATTTTATGTCTCCTCCTATGTACTTTTGAGCACTAAACATAGAAATTCTTTCCAAGGAAATATGAAATAAAAATGAAAAGAACACTTCCTATTTTCTTTTATACTAAGTGGTCTCATTTTCCCAGTTATTTTTCTGGTTTAAATTTTTTTTATATTTCCACCAGTAATGTTGATGGCAACAATATTATGCTTCACTTTTTAATTTACTTTATGCTTATCATAAGAGCAAACTGACTAGAACTGAATCTTCTGTATGCCAGTAACATTGTATAAATAAAGGTAGCTTCTCTGTACAGAAGGCTGAAGGGCCTCCTGATGGATAAAATTTTATGATGGTATTGAAGATTGAAAGTTGAAAAAAATCATACCAGTCTCCTGCAAATGTTCATAGTATATCTTTTGGAAAACAAAAATACGTGCCTACTTGGTGCGTATCTACATGAACATGGCAAAGATATATGAACTACCTTTCAAGTAAAGCCTCAAAAGATGTTTGGTAGGAGGTTTTGTCATTTCTTGTTTAAAATACTCCACCTTCCAAAGAAAGAGGATAAAAGAGGTAACTTAACTCCAGCATGAATTTGTCGAGTCGCCATTAACCAGGTGTAGACATTATTCTTCACAGCGCCCTCTTACGGAAGGTATCCCGACCTAGGGCTTTTGGTGACAGGGTGTGGGGCTCTAAAGCACATGTTCCAGCTTTCTTGAGTGTTTAGCTTGGGTTTTGTGAGTGCATTGCTATTTACCCCATGAAATCACGTGTACAACACTCTGCTTTGTAACTGGACTTGTATTATCATTTTTTTCTGTGACCACCCATTTCATGTTAGCTGCATTGTTAGTCAGGTTATAATTAACCGTGAATCATTTTAGCAGCCTGTGAAGTGATAATAATTAGTTGATATTTAAAATTCTTTGACGGTTTCTCTGTGGTTTCACGCTTGATTTCTTTCCGAGTATTTGTTAAAGAACAGTTCTGTATGTTTTCCTTGCTGTTGGAGTTCTTTGACGGTGTGTCTGCTTTCATCGTTGGTTTTGATTTCCTATCTCATCCTGTTGCCTGCCTAGTCGTCGTCAATCCAGACCCCGCCCCGAGGCTGTAGGTTACCCATCCATCTCCCCTCCCCCGTCCCCCCACTTGCTCTGGTCATAGCCATGCTGTGGTCCACAGCGTGTGTGCACCAGGCTCCCCCGTCCCTGGGATTCTCCAGGCAAGAACTGGAGTGGGTTGCCATTTCCTTCTCCAGTGCCTGAAAGCGAAAGGTGAAAGTGAAGTCGCTCAGTCGTGTCCGATCCTCAGCGACCCCATGGACTGCAGCCTTCCAGGCTCCTCCCTCCATGGGATTTTCCAGGCAAGAGGACCAGAGTCGGGTGCCATTGCCTTCTCCGTCATGTCTCATTAAATGGTGTTTTCCCCCCATAGCAGTAAGTTGAATTGGTGTATCACTATGCAGTTATAGGAGAAGGCAATGGCACCCCACTCCAGTTCTCTTGCCTGGAAAATCCCATGGATGGAGGAACCTGTGTGTCTGCAGTCCATGGGGTCACACAGAGTCGGACACGACTGAAGTGACATAGCAGCAGCAGCAGCAGACATTATTCTTCACAGCGCCCTCTTACGGAAGGTATCTACTGGGATTCAGTTGGTTGTCTTGACTCTCTAGGCTGACCATTTCACCAGACGTGGCAAGACCCTTCTTCCGCAAGATTCCTTGGAGGTGGAGCTTGCGGAGGAGAAGCCGGTTAAACGCTCCATCATCACGGTGGAGGAGCTCACGGAGATAGAGCGTTTGGAAGATCTGGATACCTGTATGGTAAGACACAGCCTTTGGCCACACCATTATCTGCTTCACTGGATTTGCTACTGTCTTAAAAAAAACACAACAAAACTCACCTTTATAAACCAGACCAAATAAAACTTCCCCGCAAAGACAATTCTTTCAAGAAATTGTTGCTCCACAGGGTCTGCTCTACTAATGAAGCCGATAAAGCTTCCCACGAAGGTCCTCTCACTTTATTTGTAATTTTGTAAAACTTTTCTTAAAGCATACCCCTACCCACCCAACCACCCCCCACCTCCTCCTAAAAAAGAAAAATTGTAAAAATTGCAGTACACAGAAAAGTTGGATATCTGTCACTGTAGCCATAGTGAGACAAAATTCGTAAATTAGGAGAAATCATTTATTTACCTTTTAAGAGTCATTTGTGACAGGAAAATATCTTTAAATAAATAAGCCTTCAACAAAAATGTGCGGAAGGACTTTTTCCTGAATAAAATATGTAGGGTGACTGTCTCTTTGTTGGTCTTATAGGTTTTCATTTTTTTAAATGTCCTGCTTCTTCCTGTTTTTTCTTTGTATAATTTTGGGGTACACTCTTAGATCTGCATTTCCTGTTTAGTTCCTATTCTCTGTCATTGACTTGATATATTTTAGAAGCTGGAATATGATGCGTTTGCTCGGTGCATCCATCTGGCTATAAAGCTAGAATATTCAGTTTTATGATATCTCATTTTTCTGGGGACAGTTTGATATCAGTTCTTATGTTATTATTGTAAAATTTGTGTTGTTAGTATATTTCTCTTTTTACCATTCAAATGGCTGTATATGCCTCTGTATTCAGTATTGTTTGCATTCTCCATATTTAGTGTTTTTCTGTTTCACTAAAATACTCATTTTTAGTAATTTCTTGTAATCCAAGAGGGCATTGGTAAGACTAGGTTTGGTCTACTTATGTGCCCAAATGTTTCTACATCAGCTTCTGATTTTAGTAATTTTTCAACATAGCCATCGTAAAGGAATCACGTGCATGCCAAGTTGCTTCAGTCATGTCTGACTCTTTGTGGCCCCATGGACTGCAGCTCACCAGACTCCTCTCCTCTGTCCATGGGACCTTCCAGACAATAATTCTCAAGTGGGTTGCCATTTTCTTCTCTAGGGGATGTTCCCGACCCAGAGATTGAACCTGGCTCTTCTGCACTGGCAGGCAAATTCTTTACCACGCAGCCACCTGGGCTTCCATATAAACTATTGTTATCATCTTTTAAAATCTGTGAATAAAATAGTTAAATGCCCTCTAGATAAAATCTTATGACATACAAGGAGACTGGTAAAGAGAGCCTAAAATATATCTTAGATTTCAAGTAACATTCTAGTATAACTATCCACTCAGCCACCTGGGCTTCCATATAAACTATTGTTATCATCTTTTAAAATCTGTGAATAAAATAGTTAAATGCCCTCTAGATAAAATCTTATGACATACAAGGAGACTGGTAAAGAGAGCCTAAAATATATCTTAGATTTCAAGTAACATTCTAGTATAACTAAAAATGATACCTAATTTTCAATTTAACTGTATAAATATATAAATATATTTAGTCTATGTGGAGGGAATGACACCAAGTTTTTCAAAAGTTACTTGTCTAGTATGTTATAAAATGTACATTTAATAAGTATTTTAAATTTTGTTTACATTTTGAGACAATAGACACTATGTTATCATAGGGTAATTATTCTAGAAAGCTCTTTGCTGTTGTTTAGTCATGTATGACTCTTTTGGGACATCATAGACTGCAGCCTGCCAGGCTTATCTGTCCATGGGATTTCCCGGCTTAGGCTAACCCTGAAAGAAAAGGAGTAATAGGAAAATATTTGAATTAAAAATTAACTCTACATATCATGTTTCCAGCCAAAATTATCTGGTTCTGTGTGAGTTGGAAAGGGGTATAGGAAACATGAGTTAGTAAAATGTGTTTTGTTGAGTTTAGAAGTTATGCGGTTTTGGATGATGAAGTATTGGTTAAGAAAGATTGGCTTAGCTCCTGTAAGGATGGTTTTAAATTGTATAAGTTTGGTTTTTGTATAAATTTGGTTTTTATTTGATTGACTAATTTGCTTTTGTTATTTGAAAGGAAAAGGAGTTGTTCTCCTTGAGTAAAGTGGGTGGGGTGAGGGTAGGGGAATAGGATCATTTTTTAAAATTTAATTTTGTTGAGATACAATTGATTTAACATTGTATTAGCTTTAGGCGTACAACCTAATGATTCAATATATATATATAGTGTGGGATGATTATCATAGGTTTAGTTGACATCATCTCCACATATAGTTACTTTTCTCCTTGTGATGAGAATTTTATAATCTATTCTGTTAGCAACTTTCAAATATGCAATTCAGTATTGTTAACCATAGTCACTATGCTCTACTTTATATCACCAGGACTTATAACTGGAAGTTTGTTTGTACTTAAAAAAACAAAAAAAAAATGCCCCGGATGCCTGACCACCATGAGGGCCACAGGGCAAGGCACACCCAGCCCTGCTGAGTCGCTTTCATTTTCTAAGAACGGTCCGGTTGCCATGACACAGAAAGAGGCAGGAGTAGATAGAGATCTCTTTGTCCTTCACTCTAAGGATGATCCAAGTCAGAAGGGTGGTATTTTCTTGATTCAGATGGCTGGGAGGCAAGCAGGTAGGGCTATTCCTGACATAAGCGCCTGTTGAATCCTAGGACCAGAAACGGGGCCTGTGGTGTGGAGTATCTTGTTGAAACAAGGCAGAGCTCTCTATAAAGATAACAAATACTTGGGCAGAATTTTTAAGCCATAAAAATAGCATTTCTTTCCAGTTCTAAAGATTATGTCTTTAATCATTGTTTTAACAAGGCTAATGAATTGGTAAGTAGCCAAAAACCAGAGCTAAGTTTGGTGTTGTTTAATGAAAAAGAACATTTTTGTGTAGAAAGTGCAAGTCAATGGATTTTGTGCTGTAAAGATTTCCTTTCTACTCTCAGCCTAACCTTTGGGTCTAAGCCACCCAAAGATACTCCCATTTTCACAGTGGCAATTACCCCAGGTGCAAGGATCAGTATTATAAAGAAAATCAACTTGCTAAGCGCTGGAATTCTTACCCTGAACCTGTGAGTGGTACAAACTCACAGCTGATTAAATTGTTTGCACGTCCACCTTTCATAATCAGAGAAACAAATCATTTTTGTTTCTCATTGACATCCACTACCGAATGTTTCAAGTTGTGATCCTTGTGTAGTGCCACTAAAAATAAATAAATAAAGTACATACTGTAAAGGTAGAGACATCAAATTGGTGATGCTTTTCTAAATGAGCCTGTACATTTTCTTTGGCAGCATTTAGATAGATCTTAAGTGATCCGGGAAGTTGGGACACAAGAAAAACTGTTGGATAGAAAATCCTCAGAAGCATCTAAGTGCATGCCTACAACCTTCCCCTGTGGAATTATCCATTCCTGGCAGGTGGAAATTGTATCACACACAGAGCTAGAGCACTGTTGAATGTGACTGCTCTGGGAGATGCTGTAACTTTATTACCTAAAATATTTGTTTGGAGCCCACAGCCCTGAGATACTTCCCCCAGGACATTCCAAAGTAACTGACTCATCACCAGCCTTCTGCTTATAGTTAACAGACTGTTAACAGATCCTGGCATTTTCTGTTTGTGATGTTCGTGATATCTCCTACATCTATTTTTGAACATTTCTTTAACAGACATAGTGGAGATTCTGGGCATCTCTCGCTCTTTTTTTTTAACCCCCTCTTCCTGGATATCTTTATGTTTTCTTCCATTTCTCCCTGGTCCAAAAGTCAATTCCATTTCAGTGTGTAAGTCTCTTTAAAGAACTAATAGTTATCATCACACTCGGGAAGGTTCAGAGCTGTAAATTAAACATTGAAATGCATATTATAGTTTAAGGATTGTCTTCTTGGAGATGGAAGCAATGATTGATCTCTTAGAAGGAAGTTCTTCACTTAGTGAACACCTATTAAACTTACACTTTGAGGGCTGAAATAGGAGAGATTGAATGACTTGATGAGGCCTGTTATCTGTGGGGAGGATGACTGAGAGCTTCTAATCAACCTTAACTTCATAAAATTGAAGAAAAAGGCTGTTTAAACAAAATGGCAGAAGAAGAATCATTTCTTAAAACTCAGTCTCCAAACAATTCATTTTTTTCCTTTTAACTAGAAAGAAATGAAGAGGTAATTTAGTTTACCTGGTGGGGAGGAGGGACGGGTAGAACAAGAACTATAGAATAACTTGCAGAATTTTTCAACCTGTGTCCATTCTCATAGTCCCAGAGATTCTGATAACCCTTTAACTCCAGGGTTGAGAATTACATGGCTTGAAAAATCTTTCTATTTATTTATTGTGCACTTACCTAGCACCTGTGATATGCTAGGCACTGAACTCTTTATTCATAGTAGCCAGCTTAATTCTCATGACAACCTGTGAATGATAGGTGGTGTTAATATCTTCTGTTTAACAGATGAGGAAACTTAGGCATGAAAACATTAACTTGGTCGAGGTGATCTAAGGTCACCCTGAAGCAGGCCGTGTGGGATTGTACGTTCAACCAATCTGCTATTATCTATATATTGATTTCTTGTCTATATTTCTCACAAATCAGAATTAAATTCCAAGCTAGATTTAATAGACTCCATTGTTTTATGCAAAATATCTGCTTACTGATTCTATATTAAATTAATATGTGAACAGAAACAGTGAAAAATGTATGTCATTTCACCATAAATGTAAGCTTATAGTTTTCAAACATTACTGGAAACAACTGTGTGAAAAATCTGACTCTCAATTGTTATCCAGTTGTGAGAAATGAATCTGTGCACTTTTGGCTTACCTTGAACATTCTGTGCCTCTCCATGTGTAATTTTGTTGGTGACAGTGATTAATTAGTGTTCCTATATGCGCCTTATCATTTCAGCACACACGCCTTGTGTGTTAAGCTGAAATGTGTATTTACTTAGAATCTTTATTGTCCATAGACCATCTGTTCTTTTCCTGCCATCAGGCCCTCTTAGGAAATCGCTACTCCCCATCGTATCTTTCAACTGTGTTGTCATTGGCTTTTGCGGGTATTAAGGGATGCAGTTCTCCTTCTACTGATTGGCAATCTCTACATATTTAATTTGTTGCTATATATAGTTTTCTACCTTAGAACACTGCAGAAGTTTTAGGTTTCAGATGATGTGCCAAGTGGTGAAGAGCCAGTGTCTTCTCCTTAGGCAGAACTAGCTCACTAATCGTATGTGCTTCTTTCAATTATTTTAATGAGTGTCATACCCATTTTAAATCAAAATATATTCATACAGAGGAACAGGTAGTCTGTTTACTGCTCTTTCCTAGGAAAACAATTTCAAAAGACTTGAATTGTTACAGAATACATCTTGTGAATCCTTGCTCCAATGACAAAATAGCAATTATTTTCCCTTAACAAATTCAGCCTCAAATGTCCATATATAATTTTAAGCTTTTTAGCATAGATTAAAATTCAGTGAACATCCATTTGTCTTGGTCAACATGCCATTTTGTTTTTAAACAAATCGCCTCATTTTCATGTACCTACAGTTGTTAATTGAACTAATCGATTAGCAGTGTTGCCAAGCACAGACTATTAAGTCAATATCTCATTTAAAATTAGTTGCTCTGATGTTGTGCACAGAAGGTCGTTCAAGTCCTGATTGTTTTCCTTTTATAATTTTACTTTGTTCTGTAATGTCCTTTTCATAGTGATACCACTTTGGGGAAATGGAGGCTTAGCTTTTTATCTACTAGAAAGCAATGTCTGAAAACCTCTTAATTTCCAGATTTTAAATTTCAGCACTGTGATACCATTTGTGGTAGTGGTGGTGGTGGTTTAGTTGCTTAGTTGTGTCTGACTCTTGTGACCACATGAACTCTGCCAGGCTCTTCTGTCCATGGGATTCTCCAGGCAAGAATACAGGAGTGGATTGCCATGTCCTTCTCCAGGGGATCTTCCCGACCCAGGAATTGAACCTGGGTCTCCCGCATTGTAGGCAGATTCTTTCCTGACTGAGCTGTCTGTATAATCCAGATAAAATATATGTTCCTTAAAGTTTCTAATAGTTTTTTTTTTTTTTTTGGACAACCCTTTGAGGAATGCCAGAAGCACATTCTAGATCTCATTCCTTTAGGCCTGAGG
Source organism: Oreotragus oreotragus (assembly GCA_006410675.1). NCBI lineage: Eukaryota > Metazoa > Chordata > Mammalia > Artiodactyla > Bovidae > Oreotragus > Oreotragus oreotragus. The sequence goes on from SJYX01008819.1 coordinate 319,824, forward strand.
TCTAGAAGGGCCTGCGCAGAGATACAGGTGTGGTGCCTTGGAGGGTCTCTGTAAAGTAGACTCAGCCCCTTTGTTTCCTATTGTTTTGGGTCTTATAGCATTGCTTTTACTGTGGTGCTTCCGAATCATGTCAGTGACTTTCATGAAGGGCAGCTTTTCTGAGGTCTAGAAGGGCCTGCGCAGAGATACAGGTGTGGTGCCTTGGAGGGTCTCTGTAAAGTAGACTCAGCCCCTTTGTTTCCTATTGTTTTGGGTCTTATAGCATTGCTTTTACTGTGGTGCTTCCGAATCATGTCAGTGACTTTCATGAAGGGCAGCTTTAATAAAGACCCCTGTAAAACTCATTACCTTATGTGCTCTTTATACCGTCTGTACTACTGTTGTGGGCACTGTTCAGTTTTATCCCCTGATACCTAGTGCACATCTATGCAGAAGAAATTGCAGGTCTTTGTCAAGAGGAGTGAAAACCCAGAGCCGTTAGTTTGCTGTGTTGCACAGACACAGTGAATTTTGCTATGACTTGTGCCTGCCTTTTGCTCTCTAAGTTGAGAGGCTCGGAGCCCAGTGTGCATTGACCTATTTAAAAGGGTTCTGAGCCAAAAGAAGTACAGGTTGTTGTAGTCAGCCTTAATTCTGGCTTCATTTTCTCCTTTCTTTATCCTAGTTTACTCATTAAAAACATGGAGCCTCCCTGCTGGTCCAGTGACTAGGAATCTGTGCTTCCATTGCAGGGGGCACAGGTTCAGTCTCTGGTCGGGGAACTAAGATCCCATATGCTGCGACAGCCAAGAAATAAAAGTGAAACAATTGCAAAAAAAGAACTTGCTGTTCTGCATGAGCTTCAGCTCCGTTTTGGATTGAGGTGAAGTGAAGTCGCTCAGTCGTGTCCAACTCTTGGCGACCCCATGGGCTGTGGCCTACCAGGCTCCTCCATCCATGGGATTTTCCAAGCAAAAGTACTGGAGTGGGTGCCATTTCTTTCTCCAGGATTGAGGTGGCTTTCCATTAATACAGTGAAATGTGAGATATGGTGGGAAAGGGCTCTGAGAGGCATGTGCAGGTTGCTATGGAAGCACAGAAAACGGGTGCCCCGCCCAGTTTGGGGGAGGGGTGTTGTCAAGGAAGGTTTCCAGGAGGAATTTCTAAGCATCATGCTTGGCACATAATAGGCCCTTAGTAACTGGTGATATAATAAGAGATGGTATTTGAAGAAGTTGGCTGGGAGGAAAATGAGTAAGTAAATTTAGCAGAGAGAAGAACACGCACAGAGTCTTGGAGTGAGGAGACAGCATCACGATTTGAGGAACTATTGTGGGATTATGGTATGATGGGAATAAAGGGTGGCGGAGAGGAGAGGTGAGGCAGCTGGAAGCCATACTGTAAAGAGCCTTACGGAGCTTGCTAAGAGTTCACTTGTTTATATATCATGTATGTATTTTTAAGGCCATACTGAAAGTGAGACGTGTGGGAGAAAGGGCAGATTTTGGCGGAATAGACATTAGTGAGTTCTGTTTTGATCATGTTGAGGATGAAGTGTCTGCAAGGCCCTGGCTGAGACGTCCACTAGGGAGTCCTAGAGGCATCTCTGGACCTCAGTAGCCAGGGCTGAGTTGGTAGGTGAGCCACGCACAGCCTTGGCACAGAGGCACTCACCAGACACTCCATCAGCTGATCGCTGTCCCTTCAGCTCTGTATTCATGACATTTACCTCAATTTACTGTGAGCTACAAACATGTATATTCATCTGGCTATTGGTCATCTCAGTTGTATGTCCACTGTCTAAAACAGCACAGAACCTCTGAGGTTCTGTTAATGAGAATGTTATAGGTTGCGTCAGTGATCCAAGCTCTCTGAAAACTGTATAGAAAAACAAGGAGAAAACCATGTACCTACTGTGTCATGTGCTGTGCTTTGTCTCAGCAGCCACATCCGGTTAACTGTTTTAACCCATTTTTCAGATGAGAATCTCAGAGCTTAGAGATGTTATTACATTTGCCCCATATCATCCTGCTGGTTTTTTAGCGTAGTCAGAGTGGAGGGCTCAACTCCAAATGATCCAGTTTGCAAGCCCTCACCCTCTCTGCTGCAGCCCTGGTCTTGGGGATAGACCAGGTCACTAGAAGGAAAGGTCTAGGGAGGGTTGTGTAGGGGAGGAGCCTTTTGATGGAGGGTTTGCACCAAGAGAGAGTTCGGTGTTTGGTGTGTCTGACTGCAGGCTAGTCTGTCCAGGGTTTTACTTTTTTCCTCTTAGTGAACTGGGAGGGATTTTAGTGTTTGGTAGCAAATCCACACCTCTTCAAACACTAGGGCAAGCAATGACTCGAGTTGTAGGTGTCTGAACTGATGGGAACAAACAGCAAAAAGAAAAGAGGGCTTCTGCTTCTGGAAGCAGCATACAGAGGACAGTTACATGATCACCATCAGTTCAGTCCTGCCTACTCAGACCATGCTGCTGGCCTTAACTTTCAAGTGGACAGTTTTCCGTCTTGACTAGGAAAATTGGAGGGTTAGCCAAATACCTCCTGAAAATCAAGGCTTGCTAAGGAGGGAATGAGTGGGATGGAATGTCTCGGGCTGAAATCTGGGAATGACAGAAGGAACTTAAAATCTAAGGTGGGTAAGGAAGGAAAAGGAGCACAGAACTCAGCCTCAGACTTTGGATTATCTAAGTAGAAGTTGGCTAGACTCGAGAGCCTCAGTGACTTAATCTAAATCTCTATTATTCTAGTGATAGTTTAGAAACACTAATTGGGGTTGGCATGAGTTAATCTTCATTCTTTAGCTCATGTGTGGAAATTCAGAGAAGAAAGTGAAAAGTGAAAGTCACTCAGTCATGTTCAACTCTTTGCGGCCCCATGAATAGTCCATGGAATTCTCCAGGCCAGAATACTGGAGTGGGGTAGCCTTTCCCTTCTGCAGGGAATCTCCCGATCCAGGGATCAAACCCAGGTCTCTCGCGTTGCAGGTGGATTCTTTACCAGCTGAGCCACAGGGAAAGCCCAAGAATACTGGAATGGGTAGCCATTCCCTTCTCCAGCGGATCTTCCTGACCCAGAAATCGAACCTGGGTCTCCTGCATTGCAGGCAAATTCTTTACCAACTGAACTATCAGGGAAGCCCTATCCAAGTTCCCAGTTTCCCTAAACGTACCTCAGGGGAAACCACTGTCACTGCAGGAATTTGATATGAAGGATTTCTTATCTCAGGACTGAGGGGAAACCTTTATCACAAGCCTATTCTTTAGTGAAGTCAAAATATAGAGTAAGTGGTTTAAATATATATATGTCTCTGTGTGTGCTGAAGAAAATCATTCTGCACTTCATATTGAAAATCACACTTGTAAATGAGACCAAAAATTTAACTTCCATGCTCCACATATGACTGCATTTCAAAATAATGGATCTGCAATTTAGAGAGTGTTACTTTGAGAATCCATTCAGAAGGGATTGTAATCAAAGTAGTTAAACTGAGCATGTTCCAAGCCAGAACAGATTTTTCAGAGTTTGAGTGGTAATAAGTCTTCTTTACCTGAAGTTCTATTTAAATTTGAAGGGTTAAGAGTTTCCTTCCTTCTGCCCATCCATCCATCCATGAGATCCAGTGAGAACCAGACCTCCTGATTACTGATTGATTACTATAGCCCTCCAGTCAGAATCCTCTCAGGGTTTGAGATCCTCCTCTAAAATCACCATCCATTCTTTTTACCTGGTTTTTTAAAGCAGTAAGGCAAATTATTGTAGGATTTAACCTGGTTTGTGGTGGTTGGACTTGGTGTTAACTATTTTTGTCATCTACCTGGAGCTGATGTTCTGTGTACAGAGCAAATGCATTACATTAAGCATTTTAAGCTTAATTGGATTATTCATCATGATGTTACTGAGCTGGTATCCATTCTGAAGGAGAGCATTTTTCTCCTGTCTTCCTCATTCTTCCCTTCCATTATGATGTGGATTTTCCAAAACCCTAAACTAAAAATACCTCTTTTAAGTATAATACTCAGTGGAATTTTCCCCCATAGTTTATTCTTTTACAATAAAGATCATTTAAAAATATTATTCAGCTTTTTATGACTATTGGAATAACATTATGGTTAACATGTGCAATTAAGTACTTAAGGTATTTTCCCACTTTCTCTCTTATAATGCTACAAGGGGCACGTACCAGATGCTTGTGTTAATAAGCACTGTGCTTCCGTGCCCATCAGCGCTAACACTTGGTCTCCAGGTAAGAGATTTGCTTCAAATTGGTACCAGGTGGTTTCATTCTTTGGCCTATTCTTAAGAAAAATGTATGAAATTATATCCATTTTCTAAAGAAAACATTCAAGTGTGAAATTCACTTTCCCATCAGTTGCGAGATTAGTTAAATGAATAAAAAGTGAGGTTGTTTCCTATTTCTGGGAGAAAACATGACAAAAGATAAAGATTTAATTTTCTTATATTGAAAAAAGAAAATTGTGCTTGTGCAGATCTAGAAAATAAGGAAATGAACCACGTTCATTTAAAAATAGTACTTGACTGTCATCTTCACAGCAGTTTCTCATCAGTACAGCTCCCCGAATTGTTTTTAACATCATGAGGCCATTTTAACTTTTATATGAAATGAAATTCGGGATATAAAAGTTAATGAGTGTGATGTGAATAGCTGGATTTAATACCATGTTCAGTAGGAAATGTGGCGCCTCAGTAAATCTCTACACATCCTTCCTCCTTTTGTCCATTGATTTATTGCCGTTCTCTCAGAGTTATGGCTTCTGTATACCTACTCTTCCTAGATATTAAAGATCGTTGCTCTCCAGCAGTCATCTTAGGAAGGATTAGGTATCTCATTTTCTCAGTAAGGTTTTATACCGCCTCAAACTTTAACAAGTAGGCATGCATAAAAATTGCTTTTTAAACCACAGACGTGATGATACTGTTTGGTTAGATGTTTGAGAGTATATATTAATAATGATTGAGTTTGGGTTCCCCTGAACATTGACACATCTGACAATCTGGTAGGAAATACTTAATTATTATAATCTAGTTCATTAAACAGGGATTACCCTTATCCATTTTTAAAGTGCACTGGAAACCACAAGATGACACTAGGCTATCTTGAATCAAAAAGCAAGGAGTGGCTCTAAACCCAAATCACTGCAAAGGACACAAAATCCAGATCAAAACGGCTTCTGCTGGGATCCTCCCTGCAACAAAAATAATGACAGTAATAGTTTAGGATACTTTGAATCAATTTTAAAAAAAGAAAACCCAAACGCTAAGTGTATAGTAATACTAAGAAAAGAAGAGGGGATGGTACAGAGGATTTAGAAAAGGGAGATTTGATGCTTACAGAGGAATGGCACCTAAAATGTAGGAATAATATTAAAAGTAGAAAGTGACAATTTTATAGCTCCCTTGTATTCCTTCATTCAGGCTAGGATTGTCAGTGGGGCTTACAAATGGGCTCATCTGCATAAATTGAAAGTATCACCTTGTAGAATTAATTATCAAGAGACAAAGTACCTTTACAAAATACCAAGGGACAAGGTACCTTGACAGCGGAAGAGTCGGGAGGTTCCCACCCTACTGAGGTGATCAAATTTAGTGTCACTAACAGCGGAACAACTTGACCTGGGTACCACCTGTTGTCATTCAGTCATTTCCAGGATCCTTCATCTGGGATTTGTTTTTTTTTTTTTTTTAAATCATCTACCTGAATCTAATTATGGAGAACAACCAGACAAATATTGAATGTGGGAGAGTCTGTGAAACAGTTGGCCTGAATTCTTCCAGAAAGTCAGTGTCATGAAATTGGTTTGCATTTGCTTAACAGGCGTTTAGATTGTTCCCAGCTTTTGCTGTTACAAGTGTAATGCTCAGCAGTGCCCCCTCTCCCTTCAGTTTTTCTCCTTGGGAATAGAAGAATGAAAAAATGTTACTGTTACTAACATTCATAATCTCTGCCAGTTATTGAAGTGTGTGGGGGGCATTGACTGGGACTTATATGCCAAGCTATGTGCTAAACACTTTGTATTCATTATCTTATTTAATCTTCACAACTGTTTATTTCACAAACTAGAAAACTAGGTCTGCGTTTGCCAAAACCTTGGCCAAATTTCCCCTTTGCCCATCAACGTTCTATGATTCGAGTTCAGTTCTCGGATGACAGCACCTTGAGCATGAGATGCACTCTTGGGCAGGGTGACCTCTCTACTCGCTAATCTTCCCCTTGCCCTGATGGGGAGACACTGAAGTCAGTACAGGTAAATGAGTTCCAAAAGCTATACAGAAGGAGTGGAAAACTGATGATTTTTATTCCTTTGAAAAGCTGACATGTCTGTTGCCATGGTTTCCCTCTTCATAGAAACATTTTTTTGCTTGTCTGTCATTTTAGAAGTTGAACCAATTGAAAGGTTCCTCACCTTCACTTATAATGATCTTTAGGGGGATAATTGGGACAGAGCACTTGTCGTGTTGAATTAACCTTTCACACAGAGGAAANGTCTGTTGCCATGGTTTCCCTCTTCATAGAAACATTTTTTTGCTTGTCTGTCATTTTAGAAGTTGAACCAATTGAAAGGTTCCTCACCTTCACTTATAATGATCTTTAGGGGGATAATTGGGACAGAGCACTTGTCGTGTTGAATTAACCTTTCACACAGAGGAAGTCTAAAATTAACTATGGGGCTTCACCATCAGCTATAACTCTTGTACGTATGTATCTAGTGTCACACCTGTTAGGAAGCTTTTGAGGGGATGCATAGTTAAGACACGGAGAAGGCTATGGCACCGCACTCCAGTACCTCCTGCCTGGAAGATCCCATGGACAGAGGAGCCTGGTGGGCTGCAGTCCATGGGGTCGCGAAGAGTCGGACATGACTGAGCGACTTCACTTTCATGCATTGAAGAAGGAAATGGCAACTCACTCCAGTGTTCTTGCCTGGAGAATCCCAGGGATGGGGGAGCCTGGTGGGCTGCCCTCTGTGGGGTCGCACAGAGTCGGACATGACTGAAGCGACTTAGCAGCAGTAGCAACAGCAGCCTAACAAAATATGAAATCAGAAGTCTGAGGATTGAGACTTTTTTGGGATCTTGCTGATGGAAGTCTTTCTGATAAATAATACTGATGATGATAATAATGGTGGTGATGGTTATGGGGAGCTTTTTGTGTACCACCCAACTGTTTGCATTTGCAAGTTCAGGAGTCATGTATTTTCATCCAGCCGCATGTTGAAAACAACTGACAACACAGAATAATGAACTTGAAGGGAAAAAGGGAGCCCTAGGTTGATGGACTAGGTGTTTTCAGGAAATTTGGAAAAGATTCCTCTCATCTTCATACAGTGTTTTCATGGCAACAGGACTTTTGGGGTTTTGTTACATTTTAAAAAATTCTTTTATAAAATTTCAGAATGCTAAGATGCCCTAATGACTGTTAGTAATGATGACCGATGAGGTTTTAAAATTATTTGAGAGAGTTAATGTGAAATGTAAAGTGACCTAAATTCACACTAAGGTATAAGGTACTGTCAATGTTGACACTTTAGGTAGGTAACTGTATGAGACCCTGGCATCAGATTCTTGCCCAAAATGCTTTGGTGACTGAGGCGGGGAGAGAACTCAAAGTTGCTGCCTTACAGTGGGCGGGATATAATGACGTAAGGACACTCCAAGAAGGGAGGTTTTCACGTACCTGGGGGCACACTGTCGCCAGCTTGTTGCTGGGACCAGCCCTGTGGCTTAAGAAGCAAACCCTGCATCGCATTTGCTAATGTTCATCCAGCATTCTGTCCACCTTATGCCTTTGGAGAGACGATGTCTCCATTTCCCAAATGGGGTTAATACCTTACAGCGTTGCTGCTGCTACTGCTGCTGCTGCTAAGTCGCTTCAGTCGTGTCCGACTCTGTGCGACCCCATAGACGGCAGCCCACAAGGGTCCTCCGTCCCTGGGATTCTCCAGGCAAGAACACTGGAGTGGGTTGCCATTTCCTTCTCCAATGCAGGAAAGTGAAAAGTGAAAGTGAAGTCGCTCAGTCATGTCTGACTCGTAGCGACCCCATGGACTGCAGCCTACCAGGCTCCTCTGCCCATGGGGTTTTCCAGGCAAGAGTGCTGGAGTGGATTGCCATTGCCTTCTCCACCTTACAGCGTTGGTAGATGGCATTTTGCATGCACTTAGCAAGGGTAATATGTCTAAGACTTTTCTGCAGTTTTCAAGCTGTAATTATGTTATGAAGAACTTATGAAAAGCTATGCTTATGAAAAGCTTGCCTTACGCTAATGATAGTTTGGCTTCATTCTTGCCTCATTCCTCTGCTATGAAGGCTTTTTATGTAGCTTTTCTGTTTGTGTATGGTGTCTCTCCCTCGCCCTTGTAATGCTGCTGCTTTATCTCTCTTCCATTCATATTTTTTTCCCTTTCTTTTTGCTGCATGGAGACTCTCTGCTGTACAAGTGTAAGTATTTTCTGGTGGCTCTGCAGATTCTGGCTGTATTAGTTTACACTCTTGTGCTCCATTTGCTTCTGTGCTGCCTGGCTGATCTCCCAGGAGACTGTAGTGTCGTCATCCATCTGTGGGTCCTGAATAAAACAGGCAGCAATTTAGAGACAGGATTGGATTTTACAAGATGGTTCAGCTTAGCAAAACAGGCAGTGAATTTAAAAATATTCTCAGGAATGTGCCTGAAAGCAAGCAGAGTGTTGATGAAGAGGGTATGAACATTGAAAAGGAGAAAAATGCTTATTCCATTCATGTTTTTAAAAAATAAGCCATAAGTAGTTAGACTTCTAGGGTTTAAATTTCTAATTCTTGTCATATTACTTGTTTCCCAGATTAGTAGAAAATTGGCATCATAATACCTTCTTGTAACAGAAAAATTTTACTGATCTACTTTACAACTTAAAAAATTTTTCTTTTTAACCTCAAGGTAAAGAGAAGTAATTCAGGATTCTTGAGCTTGGAGTGAGAATGTTTTTGTTTTTTTTTTTTTAAATTATTCTTTGCACAAACGTGGCAAAATAAACACAGAAACTACTCCACCCTATTTTTCTGGTGATAGAGACCATTTAACTCTCATTAAAAAAAATTAGTATGTCTAAAAATTATGTGTTAAATATGAGTTTAACAGGAAAAATATGTGGTGGTGTTTATAACGTTCTAACGGTAATCCTTAACTTATAGTAAAAGTGGGTATTGAATTACATGGAGAATAGGTATAAATCCATTATAAAAACTGAATCAATGAGTAAGATTTTCAAGCACTATAGGTATTGTGCTGCTTTTTTTAGATGCTTTGAGAATAGAGCCATTCATTTCATTCACTGTCTGCCACGATGGGGATTTATTGATATTTACGATGTCAGAATAAGTCTGTTTAGGGTCTTCCTTCTAAATTACATTGAAAGGATTTAACACATTGTTCCTCGTATTTCCCGCAGATTTGAACATTGAAAATTGCTTATTACTCTTAAAATTCACTTTTAAAGAAAGTAATTTTGTCTGGGCCTGAAGTAATGGTTGGCAGTGTTAATCATAAATCAATTTGTGAAGGATCCATTTGGCGTATGTACCTCTCCACTTCGACTGTTGATCCCCTTTATTTGTTGGGCATTTTGTGATTTCTCTGATCAGAAAATATTTAGGCACTGATAAATGTCCAGGAACAGTAAATGAGGACTAAAAAATAGTTTGAGAAAAGTAGCCCTTTTATTTTGGTCCAAAAACAGAAGAGAGTAAATGTAAATCTGGAAGGTAAAACCAGATTTTTTTTTTTTTCCAGGATTCAATTCATCTAACCAACAGGTGTGAGGAGGAGGAGGCAAGGGTGCACAAAACCATGTTTCTGGAGAAACATACAATATGTGTTCCTAAATGTACACTTAGGTGGATAATTATAGCACATTCTTATATTCCTCTTGTTTTAGTTTATATGTAATAGAACCATAGGAATAAGCCAGTAAGATTCAGCAAGTCCATGTTGTCCATTAAACTGTTAAGGAAGAAACGATTACAAAGAAAAGAAAGAAAAATATATAGAAATAAAATTCCTTTTTTTTTCTTGTTATACTTAAACCCATATTCTTTCTTGTGAAAGAAAGAGATAGTAAGAGTTCATCCATCAGAAGAAACGTATAAAATCAGGTTTTATTCTTAACACCAATTGTAGAAACCAGCCTGATTGCAAGCCCTGCACATTTTAGCAAAAGGCCATCAGCCTTGTCCAAACATGGCAGAACTTTAGAACTCACAAATGTGTCAAATATAAAGAGTTTTATGCAAAATGCAATGAAAGTTATATTCTCTTGTAAAGAGCATATGAAATAAAGCAATGAAAATGCATTAGAATGCATGCTTCTGATATTCAGATTTCATAGCCTAGGTTTTGAGGCATTGCAAAGCTAGACCAAGAAAGGCAAACTGGTTCCTTTGATTAATGTTAACCATCAGAAATCCTAATGATGATTTTGTATGTTTCTCAATATGTCTATAAAATTAGATTGAGTTGAATGGCCATTTATAGTTAGGCATCAGTTTGTAAATGAGTTTCTATCTTTGCTGTCTATTATATATATGTATTCTTATATGTAATTCCATATTTCTTGTATATATTTAAAAATTATATATTTGAAATGTAATTATTATGTTTTGCATGTATTTGGTATTCATTATAAAAGCAAAATGGGGAAACTTGATCCAGATTATTTTTACAAGTCTAATCAAGAGTCAGAGAAAAATATTGGAAGACATCTCCATGATATGCATTTTTAAAGTACCTTCCTATTTATCTGTGACTATGTAAGTGAATTGGCTGGAAATTATATCCCAATCTACTTCTTGATCCTTTTGCCTATCAAGGTTGTGCACAAAGTGGATAGAATACTAAAGAAGTTTTCATGACTAAATACAGCATGTATTTTGGTAGTTCGTGTCTCCTTCAAAATTATTTTTAGAGATTTCACTTAAGAATAGACTAGTGAGGCTTCCTTCAGCCCACTGCAAGGCGAGTTTTGGGGAGAACTACCTTGAAACTGGATTCCTTTCCAGTTGCATTAGATTGGTTGTGTTTCTATTGAACCTGTAAAGCCCATGTTTTATAAAGATATTCTTCTGATTGTCTGCCTTTAAAAATGAAAAAAAACAAAAACCAAAAAACCTTGAAAGAACCAGATCTGCTAGTTTCATTGTATATTTCAGGAAGACCAGTCTAGATTTAAATTCTATCGCTCATCATTTTTTAATCTCCCCTTTTCTCAGTAATAATAGCAAAAGTTTTATTAAAACTGGCATAGAATCATCAAAACTGTAAAGCTCTTTGCTTTAAAGATCAACAAGAAAATTTATTCTTTGAATTGAAGAAAGGTTATCAACCTTGTGGATTTTTTTTTTTTTTTTTTTTTTTTTGAGAAAGCTTTAGATGACAGCCTGAAGTGAAGTGAAGTGAAGTCGCTCAGTCGTGTCTGACTCTTTGCGACCCCATAGACTGTAGCCTACCAGGCTCCTCCGTCCATGGGATTTTCCAGGCAAGAGTACTGGAGTGGGGTGCCATTTTCTTCTCCAGAGGATCTTCCCGACCCAGGGATCGAACCCAGGTCTCCCGCATTGTAGGCAGACGCTTTACCATCTGAGCCACTAGGGAAGCCAGATGACAGCCTACTAAGTGAAATGAAAGTCTACAAACTAAGTTCTTTCAGTTATGTGATCTCTCGGTTTTCACCAATACTAGTCTCTAGTATCAAACATTTAACATTCCTAAAAGCCATCCATTTGTATACTGATAACAAGTGGTGAGGTAGGAGGGATGCTGGGTTGACTTTTATGGCTGACTCTATCCCTGGCCCTGCTCCTGGTCACGTGAATGCTGTTCTTGATCATCTCTGTGACTCAGTTTCTTCATTAGAATTTGTTTGTGGAGGTGATGACAAAGGTCCCTTCCAGCTTTGACAGGAGTGATTCTGTTGAGGGAGATGCTGATGTCTTCCTTGGATTTGACTTTACACGATCAACAGTTGACACCAATGCTAGAAAAAATGCTCTTAAGAAATTTCAGCCAAGGCTTGGGTTTTAGTCTCTTTTTTAAAGAACAAACAGGATCGAAGATGAGAAGTAACAGCAGATACGGCATGGCAACTTGCTTTGGTCTTAATGGTCTTTGCCCATAATATAAAGGTCAACATTTTTGTGGTAGAAATGTGAAACAAAGCAGTTAAATACCTTAAATCATTAAAATGACAGAGTCCAATGTTGTTCATATTGCTGTGATAATGAACATGAATGATCATGCTTGCCATTTTTAGCAACTGATTTTTACAGTCTTTCTTATTCATTGTATCCATTTTAACATCCTCATGTGAAACTGGGAGTTAAATTTATACTGTTCATTGTTCTTTTTAGCAATAAAAATAGCATTTAACTGATTAGTCCTGGGGGAAAGAAGAAGTGGGCTGTATATCATTTGAGAAAATGACAAACATTTAGAAATGTCTCAGCTTAGTCTTTGTAGTCAGGTTGTCACAGGTCACCAGCCATCCTCTAAAAAAGTAAAATACTGCGCTTAAAATGATTGGTCCCTAATATTACTACCCCGCCCTATACCTGCCAGATGTTTCTAAAGTTTGGAGGTCAGGTTTTTTGGGAAAACTCTCTAAGTACTTTCTTTATTTTATCGGTAGATGACTCCTAAATCCAAAAGGAAGACTATCCACAGCCGAATGCTGCGGCCTGTTTCCAGGGCTTTTGGTGAGTATTCCATTTTGTCAGTCATTTTCTTGTAACTATGAAACACCGTCAGCAAGGACCTTGGACCACTTCAAGGATACTTTGCAGGGATGCTCTAAGTTGAGAGGGTTAAGTGATTTGTGAATGGGTGTTTGCTATTCCCTAATAGACTTAAAATTACTTTTAGCAAATTTTTATCCATCTCCATGCAGTAATCTTCAGCCTGGGGCTTTGCTTTCTTTTAGAAATGGAATTTGATCTAGATAAAGCCCTAGAAGAAGTGCCCATTCATATCGAAGACCCACCTTTTCCATCCATCCGACAAGAGAAGCGGAGCTCAGGGTTTATCTCTGACTTGCCCTCCGAGGAAGGAAGGAAGCTGGAGCACTTTACCAAGTTAAGACCAAAACGGGCTAAGAAGCAGCAGTCCACACACCCAGCGGTAGGTGGCCTGGTGGCCCCTCACTGTCCTCCTCCAGGGAAAACTGCAGAGCCTTATAAAAGTGCCTTGTATAAGTGCCTTGTATACGTGAAAGTAGTTAAGGAGATTAGAACCTCTCCGTATGTGTGAGATTCATGCAAAATATCTCACTTGGTGCTCAACACTTTCAGAAAAGAGAACGCTGGAAAGTTTTCAACCCTTTGGAACAAAGTTGCCCCCTTGAAATCTTTATGAAAATATCAATCAAGTGGGTATGATAAACAGGCTACTCTATAGAGTTGTATAGTGTATAGGTATAAAAATATGGAAAATAAGTACTGAAGAATTGATTTGTGATTAAAAATTGCTTGCATTAGATTTTGGAGGGCCCCCATATACTCCTCCACCTCTGTGTTCTGACCTGCTCTGGCCCCCTGGCTTTTGATAACCCACAAACTTGGAGGTGGAGAAGGCACCTTACCGGGAGGACCATGCAAATGGTGTGCCTCTCAACACCTTGCTCTTTACTCAGGGGAAGATGGAATTGTTTGTGCTAATGAGGCTTAATGCAATTGATCCCATGTCTCTCTGGTTAGTCTTTTCTCTCCTTTGCAGACAGACTCCTTGGAAAAATTGGTCTGTGCCTGTGGTGTTTCTTCCTCACCTTGCCATCACTCTACACCCCACCAAAGTTTGCATTCTGTACCTCTCCACCCTCAAACTGCCCTGCTAAAGGTCACTCTTGACCTAACCCTGTGGACACTTGGCAGCTGTCAGCATGCGTGACATCGCAGCAGTTACTTGACCTGGAAAGTTCCATCCTTCAGGGCCTCTGAGCATCACTCTCTTTTCTAGTCACCTCTCCAGTGATGCCTTTGCCGCTTCCCTCTGCCTGGCCTGTGAGCGTATTATTTGTCTGGGTGATGCCATCTGAACCCATGGCTTCGGTCTCCCTGTTGTTGACTCCTGCCCCCTCTGCTGAACTCTAGCTTCAGATATTCACCTGCCTCCTGAACTTGAATGTCCCAGAGCAACTCACGTTCAACAAACTCAAAACTAGGAGCCTTTCTCTATGAACCTGCCCTGGTCCACAAGGAGCAACACTGGTGAACAAGCTAGAAACCTGGATATGATCCTGACCACCATCTCCCTGCCGTCAGCCCCACCTGCTCCTCCCCATCCTCCTCGTCATCCCTGTAGCCCTCGTTCTCATTCTGTGTTTCAAGCCTCTAGTGATATAGCCTTTTGGTCATGGCTTCCTCTCTCCCCACCCCCTCATCCCCCCACCCTTAGCTCCTGGGTGGATAACTACTCATCCTGCAGACCTCCAATGAGGCACGACTTCTTCCAGGGAGCCCTCCCTGTCTCCACCTCTGTACTCGCACACAGACGGGGATGCACGACTCTGCAGAAGGCTGTTTCTCACACGCTGGTTGTGCACAGTGCACAGCCTGAGCAACCCTCCATGGAGGCCCCGCTCCCCCAGTGCCTGACGCTTTTATCCTGTTACAGCCCTCGCTGTACAGTTTCCTAAGATGGCCTCCTCCTCGTGTGTAAGCTCCATGTGGGAAGTGTGTGGTTTATCATCTATAGTTGTGTGCTGAGCACTTAACATGAGTTTAGAACATGGCAGGCATTCAGTACTCATTGGATGACAGGTGGATGACTGGAGTCGTAAATGGAGAAGAGTCACAACGGTCTGGTATTTGCTCATACCAGACCCAGGGTGCTCGTATTTGGTTGCTGTCTCATTTGATTCTGAATAGCTTGACGTGGTTTAGAAAAACAAATTTTAGTGAATTGTTTTCTTTTCCAACTTACTTCTTAGTGCACTATTACATATTCTTTGAGGAATAAACTACTCTTTGTCTTTTTTTAAACAAGGGAAAAGCCTTTCCAGATAGGGAAAGGGCACACCGCACACGCCACATTCTACTTGATTATGGAGTAAATGGTTCCTCTGGTTCTTCCCTTGTGGAGTCATTAGCGGTTTAACATATACATGACACAGGGGTTAACTTTCCCCGTAAGTCGGTGACCCTGGGAAAGAGAATGATTTTTCTTTTAGTCATTTGAGAAATGAGAAAGAGGGAAGGGAAGAAAGCGGTGGCAGAGTTTTGGTGGAGGAATGTACTCAGGTCTATTCTAGAGAGATCTTGACTTTGTCCACAGGAAAGCTAGGATTTATAGGGTCAGCACACACCAAGGGTGCTCCATCCTAGGGACGCTAGCACAGGGGTGTATTGTCCTTGGATAACGGATTATGGTCCTGGGTCTGAACAGATCTCGCTTCTTCCCAGAGGCTTAGTGAGTGTTCACAGTTTGCTCTCCCTTGGATACACAGAGTTTGCAATTTTCAAAGTCCTTTCACATTGAACTCTGTGAAGCTGCCACACAGGCCCCGCGACCTGCATTTTCCAGTGGAGGGTGAGAAGGTTGCAGCATTTAGCAGCAGCAGTCATTTAATATTAGTGTTGTTTTGGTTTTGTTTGGACAGACTAGGTAGCCCCAGCCCACCCTAAGTCAATCTTAGCTTTCGTAGAGATTGTCCTTGATGCCTAATGCCCGAGTGGGCTTTTCTGGGTATCAGAATTCTCAAAGCGCAAGTATGGAGGCTGTTCTTAATTTGAACATTTCTAATTCTGAATGTGTGGGGTTTTCGCGCCTATACTGATTAATTCTTCAGCTTTCTGGACACAACTGGCTGTCTACAGTTCAGTTCAATTCTGACTCCTCAAGTGAAGGGCTCTGGGGTACACTCACTTCAGATACCAGTCCCAGATCGTCTCCTGTACTTCTGACTGTAACTTCATGGGGGTGTTCTATGCTCCCTTCTTTTGCTTAGATAATTTGCTAGAATGGCTCACAGAACTCAAGAGGAGAGTTTGCTTATTACTGGTTTATTATAAAGGATACTGTCAAGTGAAATGAAAACACACAGGGTGAGACCTGTGAGTTTCAGTTCTCTTTGGAGTCTTACTGAGGGCTATAGCCTGGGGACAGCCTCTCAGAAAACTGCTCATAGAGCTGGCAGAGGTCAGCAGCAGTAGAAGGTTGCTGCTGGTCATGAGGTGCAGATATCTTAATGATTTCAGTACTTTTCTAAGTACAGGAAGATGCATGAAATTAGGTTGAGAAAATTTTCTCTCGAAAATATTGAACTGTCTGAAGTCCCATTCTGCCAATTTTTCTGAATCACAGAGAGCCTCATTCCTGATCTGCACCCTGAACTCCTTTCAGGGTGTGTTGAAGGGCAGTGACTGCAGAGGCTAATGGCTTAATTCCTATAGAACCACAGGGCCAGAAACAATCTTAGTTGGCAGTTGTTGCCCATACTGACTAATGGGATGTAAATCAGAGATTCCCACGATCCTTCTTGAGTATGATTAATTTGTTATAGTCGTTAACATACACATTACATACTGAATTACCCATTTATTATAAAAGGGTGTAACTCAAGAACAGCAGGCTTAGGAAGAGATGTCGAGGAGGGGCTCAGCGCTTCCACGCCCTCTCCAGCACATCACATTCCCTGCATCTCCACATGTTCACCCACCCAGCAGCTCTCCCAACCTTGTCCTTTGGGGGATTTAAGGGATACTTCATTATTCAGTCATAATTGACTAAATCACTGGTCATTGGCAATGATTAAACTTCCAGACCTTCTCAGCTCCCTAAAGTTCAGGGGCTGGGACTGAAAGTTCAACCCTCTAATCATGTGGTTGGGTCTCCTGGATATCAACCCCCATCTTTAGGTGGTTCCGAAGTCACTTCATTAATGTAATCAAAACACCGTTATGGCTCTCATCAGGAAATTCCAAGGGTGTAAGAGGTCTGGCCAGAAATAGGGATGAAGATGAAGTATGTATTTCTTGTTATAGATCACTACATCACAACTATCTTCATAAAGTTAGTTGAGGACCTTTCTGCTTTTTCTCCTGTTTTCTGGAGCAGAGTTTGCATGTCATACAGATTTTCTGTTCCTCTCCTGGAAAGCCACCTGGGCCTGACGTGTTATGTGTGCACGTAATGCTCATAGGTGGATTTAAAAAAAAAATTAGGGATTTGATTTCTTTTATTACAGATCTGTTGACAAAAGAATTAATCAACAGTCAGTCTAAGAAAGAAGTGGAAAATTTTATTTGCAGCAACCTGAGGATTATAACCTGGGAGACAGTCTTTCAAGACTGTTCTGCCATTAGAGGTCAGAACACAGTTACCTAAGTTTTTGAGACAAAGGGTTATATGTCAGATGATGTACTTATAGTTCACACAATCCAGGCCTGCATGTACAAAGTGAGAAGTGGGACATCCTGATCCCTTACAAGATTATCTCCTAAGTAGGTCTGATTAAGGTAGATTCATAATACACTCTGGAGGGGAGAGAGAAGGTCCAGATGGGCAGAGAAAAATTTTATGTTTAAATTTTTATTGGCCTTACCATAATATATGAATTTTATTTCATCAGATCTATTCAGATTACCTAATTCTCCTTGAGACCATTTTGGTAATTTCTATTTTTCTAGGATATTGACCACTTAGTTCATTTAGTTGTTTCTAGAATTCTTATGAGTTTTTAATCTCCTTTGTATCAATAGCTCTGCCCCAATTTGTTTCATTTCTAATATATTTTAATGCTTCTATCCTAATTTTGCAAGATCTCATTTACTAAAAGTGAAAGTGATAGTCACTCAGTCATGTCCAACTCTTTGTGACCCATGGAATTCTCCAGGCAAGAATATTGGAATGGGTTGCCATTCGTTTCTTCAGGGATCTTCCCGACCTAGGGCTTGAACCCTAGTCTCCTATATTACAGGCAGATTCCCTACCATCTAGGTGAAGGTGAAGGTGAAGTCGCTTAGTCGTGTCCGACTCTTTGCGACCCTGTGGACTGTAACCTACTAGGCTTCTCCGTCCATGGGATTCTCCAGGCAAGAATACTGGAGTGGATTGCCATTTCCTTCTCCAGGGGATCTTCCCAACCCAGAGATCGAACCCGGGTCTCCTGCATTGGAGGCAGACGCTTTAACCTCTGAGCCACCATCTAGGAGTCTTTTTCAAAGAATTAGCTTTACTAGTCCTCTCAAGTTCATTAATTTTTTTTAAAATTATATTTATTTTACTTCCTTTTACCCCTTTTCTTGGCTTGATTGCTTGGTTCTTTTCATGTTTCTTACTGTCTAATACATGTGTATAAGATTTCATGATTATTCAGCTCACTAATTAGCACTCTTTGGGTTTTTTGTTCAGAGTCACTAATGTACCTAATTGTTCTTGCTTCCTGCCTATCTCCCTCCATCAGGCCTGTGGACACATTAGGAGAGATCTGACAGCTGCCTTGTCAAAATCCAGGCGCATCTCCTCCGGTGTTGCCCTGGTGCAGTCATCTTAATAATCCCAGCAAAGGGAGGACGGAGGGTGGTCTGAATTGTTTTTAATCTTCATAATCACCGGCTTATCTTCTAAGCATTCACAAGTTATCCTTGTAGAATTTACTTATATATACACAGACGATGAGAAATCTGCCCTCTTTCTTTCTCAGACACCAACAACAACCACTTGTGATTTTATTTGCAAAATCCTTCCTCTGAGCACAGATGCAGTGGGTTCCAGCCAGCGCAGGGGTAAGGTTTTCTGCACTCCCTTCGCACCAGCTCCGCTCCCCTTTTTAGTGTGAAATTTATAATCCTTGACAGAAAAGACCAAAATCAAATGGAATTTTGAGAACTTCTGATGTCTGTATGTCCTCTCCTTTCATTCTGCTGGAAACTGAGCTACAGCCGCATGTGTGTTTGGCCGTGAACCCCTCTGACGAGCCGCCTGTCATTTCAGTCCTCAGTGTTCCTGCTGCTCTTCTTACAGGCCACTGACACCTCTCACTTTCAACAGGTGCATTTTCAGCTGCATCTTGCTCAAGGTCTCCCAGTGATACTGGACTTCTCCATCTCTCTACTCCTAGTCTCTTTATTTCTAAAATGATAGAGTTGGACCTGGGGTCTCTAAGGTTCTGTAAAAACTGGCTGGTCCTGCAGGATGGGAAAGCAGACTGCTTGTTGAGCTCAGCCTGCCTCCATCTCTGATACCTGTTGATTATGTCCCCAGAGACTTTCTGTGCTAGCCGTGAACTGTTTCAAAGCAGGAAAAAAGGAAAGGGCTGAAAGGAGAAATTATACTTGTAAAAAAAAACCTGTTTTTCCCCCTCAAAATGGGAAGAGGAATTTGAGAGGCAGCCTCTGAGGGGAAGTGAGGGTGCCGTGGAAGGATGCCCTAGGTTACGAGCATGTATTCTGGGGTTGCACCCTTGTCATCCCTCAGTCGGGTGACCTAAGCAGGAGCCCCTCACGCTCTGAGCCATGGTTTGATCTGGGACTAACCACAACCCAGGATAAGTCTATCTTTCCTTTTCGGTTCAAAGGGTAGGTATAAAGATAACAGTAAACGATCAAGCACTGTACAAACTTAGGGAGCGATTATTACTGTGGAAATTCCAGCCTTTTACAGAAGGAAAAGTTACATCCAAGCTAGTGCTGTGCTACTTTGACTTCTGTAATCAAAACAGAAGTTATTCAATGAGCTGCTTTCCCTCCATAACTGAATTATTAAACTTGGCTGTTTCTCTGCTCTCCTGCAATGCACAGGAAAGCCTGGCTCCACTATAAAGCACCATTCAGACGAAAGGTATAATTGTTTTCACATTTCATAAGGTTCTTGGTCTGTTACCTGTTAACTGCTCACTTTTCAGCATTTCACAAGCATGAACTCAAACACACAGCTTGTTTCCATAATGGACGTTGCCAGTGAATGGAACGGATGGTTGTTTAAAGCTAATCATAGGTCTTTTTTAAAAAAACAATGCCTGTGCGGACGAGAGCCAGCTTCCCCTAGATGCAGCTTGAGACTTGCAAATCAAGATCACAGAAAGGAGTTTTCCCACCTCTCTGTGGCAAGATATCCAGACCAGATATCACAACCACATGGGAATCTGTCCTGTGCCCAAGAGGATGGGCAAGATGCATGCTCTTTCTCAATGGCCCACAACCTATCTGTGTAAAATAGTAATACACCTTCGCAGACACAAAACCAAGCATGTTATTGAACTCACTGTGAGTTGTCCATTCAAAGACAAATGCTAGAGTGCTAAATGACTTCTTTATAGCTCCTCATAAGCTTCTGTTCTGAGACCCAAGCTTTAGGCACCTCAAACAACACTGCCTGACATCACATGTATCATCTTCTTCCTCAAATCAGATCTTTGAACTTTGTTCCCTAGGCTCACGCTGCCATCTACCCAGCCTGGAAACTTCAGCCTCATCTTAGGCAGTGTCTTTTTCTTTCTTTCTAATTTCCCTACCACTTACTCCCACACGTTCCTCCAGATTAGACTAAACAATCACAGAAGTCTTTTACTGTGTTCTCGAATAGAATTTATTCTATTCTCCAATATATCCTTCTCCAATATATCGCCTTTTCCAATATAGCCTTCATGTTGCCCCAGAATTATCTGACCAAAACAGGTTGGGTCGTGACACTTCTTCAGGGCTCCCTCTCACCTGCAAAATAAACTCCACTCTCTTTAACATAGGATTCAAGGCTGTTCACTGTCAGACCTTGTATTATTAGTTGGAAAGTATTCATTTATGAATGAGAGATATGAGAGATACTGAACTGGAAATGACTTAAGCCATGAGAAATACTTATTTTCTCACTTAACAAGAGATCCAAAAGTCTCGGGGTCTGGGACGGGTTTATTCAGCACAACATAGGCATAGCTTCCACTGTTCTGCTCTGTCATCCTCAGCATGGTGGCTTTTATCCTCAGGCTCAATTCCTCTTGAACTGCAGGTGATTAGCATGGCTCAGACATCACATCCTCTGTCTCATAACCGCTGTCTCTTATACACATCTCCCATAATTTGGGAGGCCAGAAATGTTTTCCATGTTTGAACATTAGAATTCCTTGCCTCTAAATCAGGACTGAAGGGGTTATCTTAGCAAGGGTTAGGAAGCACAGTTTTACACATAGTTTCAGTGCTTGATAAAAACTAAGTCAAGTTGTAACTTAGACTAGATATCGTGGTAGTTTTCAGCCAAGTAAGAGTATTTGTCTAAGTAGTACTAATTGCAGTGATAAATTGTGCTTTTCTCCCACATCATACATGTAATATGTGGTTGTGACTCTTCTAGACTTTACTGGCGTGTTTCACAGTCCATGAATTGAACAGCCACACGGCAGTTTGTAAAGGTGTTACGTCATAATACTCTAATGTAGAAATTAGAAGTCTTAAAGACAGATACTTTGCAAATGCTGTTTGTAAGTAGGACTATCATTTGGTTAAGTAAGGCTCTCCAAGAATCAGGGGCCTGTGGCTCCAGAGCTTAGCACAGTGCCTGGCACTTAATAAATATTTGTTAAATGAATGAATAAACATTTGGAAAGTTTACATGTAGGTGAAGTGATAGCTATAACAGAGAGGACAAATTTATCTGAGACTATTTCAGCCTCAAATAAATCTAATGGGAAGGTTAAATTAAAGTTCATAGTTTGGTACCTTTTGAAAATATTGTAAAAAACCCAGTTTCTCTTTTCTCACTTTATTGCATTGATACAATATGGTAGATTTCTTAGGAATAAATCACATTGTAGCCAAACAAATAACAATAAAAAATGGTAACACAGATTCAAAGTATATTATCCAAAATTTCTTTTACTTTTTCTCTCCAGCAATTTGAGTTTTGGTGATAAACTTCTGAGGAAGGGAATAAGTACATATGATAAGTACAAATTATGTATATTATGAATAAGTACATATTATAACCTATAATATAATAAGTACATATTATAGCCTACAGTCCATGGGGTTGCAAAAGTGTCGGACACGAGTTAACAAATAAACAACAACAAATACTTAATGTGAGAAGTAAGAACTCTGGTTCTTTTGGTCGCTTTTCTCTGGCACAAATTAATATTGTCTTCTGGGCTTTAAGCTCTGCATTTGTAAAGAGGAAGTACTACATATATGCACCAAAGCAATATCCATAAGTAAGAAGTACTATTATTCAAGTCTGAGCTGGCACTATTTCGTTAATAGCATCTGACGCTATCTTTGTATTTACTGTAAAGAAATAACTGAAGTCAGTGGTGTGCTACTCACCTACCGAATAGATTGGCTTTCTGTATTATTTTTATTTTTTAACCATTTTGGATCATGAAAACATGAACCATCTTTAATCTAAAAAATTTTTTATAAATTAATGTTATGACTTTTCTTCTCCAGAAGAAAAGAAACATATGTTCACCTAGAAGAAACATATGTGTACCTATGCAAGTTTTCATATAGTTTCAAGATTTTTTTTATTAGATACTTTGATACTTGTAATTGAGGGCTATTTGACCACAGATTCAGAACCTGTCTTCTAAAAGATACACTTGAAACCAATACAAAAACACTAATCAGAACGCATTATTTCTAATTTCTGTATTGATGTCACCAATGAAATTTTCTCCCACAAGTTCAGTTTAATGCTCTCTGTTCTCTGGCTTCACATTCTTACGTGTTCATCTTACCTAATTTAATTTGATTAAATTGAAAGTGCCTTGTGGAGGGCTATTTTTTTTTTTTTTTTAAAGAAACAAAGAGTTCTTAAAAAAAAAAAAAAAAAAGACATTCAGATTTCAGCTCCCCTAATTCACAAAATTTGCAATTCATTGATTGAATGGCATCCACTTCTCCCAGTAGATGGCACTAGGTTTACACTCTTTCACAGCTTGAAAGGGTATTGATATCATTAGCACATAGGTGCATTGTGAAAACTTAAACAAAAGCATGTTAAAAATATTCAGTTAAGAACACATGGATTTACAAGCCACAAATTTTTTCTGCTTATACTTTGTTCAAACAATATTTGTGGAGTGCAAAACCTTTTTCCATTTTCAGC
The DNA here is from genome assembly GCA_006410675.1 of Oreotragus oreotragus. Taxonomy (NCBI): domain Eukaryota; kingdom Metazoa; phylum Chordata; class Mammalia; order Artiodactyla; family Bovidae; genus Oreotragus; species Oreotragus oreotragus. The sequence continues at coordinate 342,879 of SJYX01008819.1, forward strand.
AGGCTTCCAACTCCCTTGTGCTTGGACGTCTCATCGAAATTGTCTTTCATGTGTAGACTTTCTATAAACTAAAACACGTTTTCATAAATTAACTTATCTTGTATCCAAATAGCTGATTTAACAGTAATTTATGGCTTTATATATAGCTAAATTTTCTTCAGCAGACCACCCAAGAATTAAAGAAAATTTCACATTTTGTTTTGCTATGTTTTGAATTTTTATAGAATCTTGAAAATGTTATTAATTTAACATGTTGACTGTTAAGCATGAGTCCTTTCTTGCATGAATGAAAATATTTTTGGAAGCTAAGAAAAATTATATCTAAAATGTTGATGAGTACTTGAATACAGCTATATTCTTTACTAAAACAAAGTGTTTTAATAACTCCGTGATATAATAAAGTATTAGTTAATGTTGAAAAATTGCTGTATAGCATCTAATTATTAGAACAATAAATGCATATGTATGAATAAGGTGTTGGGCATATGGTTTGTTAAATGTGGAATTTGTTAATTTTTTGTTAAATATAAAATAAATTCTTCACCTACATTAATAATGATAAAATACATAACAAAATCTAGTATCACCAGATAAAATAGGCATGCACACAAAAGAGTTTTAGTTTTGTTTGAAAAATTCTCTGATTAACAATGACCACTGAATATGAAATATTTTAAGCTCTGAAAACAAATGAGAATTTTACAGTTAGTTTATTGAGACAACATGGACTTTTGGGAATCATATAGGTAGAATTATTAGATGTTTATCTAAAATTTACCTAACAGGTCATAGAAGGATTTATTAAAACAAACCATCTTTTGCTTTCAGCAAATACATGTTTAATGCAGAATGGAATGTGAATGACAGTTCACAAGGAGTTACTAATACGTGGCTAGATACTTGATGAATTTTCATTGTCAGTCTTTTCTAGTTTATAGCTTCATCCTAAACATTTTATTTAGAGATTGAATCTCTCATGGCTGCTTCTGCTAGATATATTTTAATTTAAAGTGCTTTGAATAGATTTTATTGAGATGCAGTGGCAAATTATCTCAAATTTTGTGCCTTTGCATTTGAAATCAACCCTTTGAAATTTTAAAATCCCCGTTTATTTTAATTCTCTTGGTTTTTCTCTCTCTTTTTTACATTTAATATATTTGCAATTGTATTAGTCACTTTAGAATGCATGTTATAAAAATTACCATGAAATGATAAAGATATTAGTTATTTAAGTGACTTTTAAGAGATATACATTTATAGAATTTAAATTTACTCGATTACTACTATGGTAAGCATTTCCTTCAACAGTAGATATATTTATTGTAGTCAACCACATAATTGCAAAATAAGAATGTACTGCTAATCTAACTTGCTAGATTACTTAAATTTTAAGCAAACAAGTAAACCCCCAAATTTTATAGCTGTAGTTTTTAAGATTTAGTTTTGTTACAGAAATGCATAGTGGCTCACAGAATGGTACAGCTGTTCATAGTATATTCCATTTTGATCAATATTTCTTATGCAAATTTTAGATAACATCACAGCAAGTTTCTGAGTTTGCTATCCTGTTTTTGGTATTGATGAAGAATGAGTTTAGCAGCATAATCTACATTTACTAGTTTGTTTTTACCACCAACTTGCCTTCTGGCCCCAGACTCTGTTTTGTACCTTTTATTCCTATTCCTCATCTGTAAACTTAGAACGAAATACATTCTTGTCAAATTGTTCACAATTAGATATTACCCTCAAGTGTTAACATTACTTGACATTTCCCAGAAATTCATTCTGTGCAAATTTAATCCCTGGCCGTAAGGGAGAATACACTGGAAAAATATAAAAAGGCAGAGGTGGGACATCAAATAAGTCTAGGAAAGTTGATAGCTTTGATCATCAAAATCTATTTCTATTACAGGAAAACCTATGGTTCCTGCATAGTAAGCTCTGGCAAGGTAGAGATCATTTTGTGTGTTTAGTTCACTGTGCCGTCTTAGCAACCAGACTTCTGACATCTGTCACTTATTGAATAGGTACTCAGTAAATATTTGTTGAATGAATGAATGGGGATGAATAAGTAGCATCATCTTATGTATCAAAATAATGCCACATAGTAAGCAGTGTGAGCTCTGTTTTTAAGGGATATACATTCTTGGAAAGACGGCTACTTTGGGTCCAAATTTTGTTACCTATAGAATAAAGGGAGTTATATACTTCATGTTTTTATGATTCTATATAAACATTTCCTCCTTTGCTTTACTACTGAAGGAAGGAGTAGAAGGAATAAGAAAAGCATGTGTGTCTTTCTGCTCAGAATGGCTGATGAACTTCTTGGATTAGGATTTGAAGCTGTGACAGCTCTTCTGGAGGATATTGAAGGAATGCAGGAGATGGAGTTACAATTAGCAGGAGATTGTAGGAGGAGAGGGTGGCGGTGTGGAGAGTGGGAACAGACTGTGGGCACGTAGGTTAGTGAGAGATGGGCATGTGAATGTACAACAGAGCTCTGGTTCAAGAGAGGAATGTAATGAATGAATAGATTAAAGGAGGAAAGCTGCAGACAGGAGCTCGCTCTCATTAGCCAAGTGTTTGACCAGGTCATGCAACATCTTTGGGCCTTGGTTTTCTTCCTCATGAGGGCTTTGGACTAGAAGTTTATCAATTCCCAAATTATGAACACTTGCTCTACTAATAGCCTATAAAACAGATTCCATCCTCATATGGAGAAACTGCATGCTGCCACATCTAAGATGACCTCTTTTCACATTTCACCATCTTGGTAATGAGGTTACAGCGTACAAATCATTTTGATAAGGAAGTATTGCTCTGGTTTGATTGACAACTCTTTTCCACCTTTCTAGTGGAGCGTAAAATAATGGTGTGTCAAAATACCACGTATTCAATAATGGACATTGGCATAAGAAAGTCTGGACGAACTCTTCATTTAAATCCCATGTAACCTAGATTTTCCTAATCTGTTTTGACTGTGGAAACTTCTCTCATCCCCCAGCAGGAACTACCTGAAGCATTTTTTTTTCCCAGAGCCAGTGTTTCACATGATATGTTTTGCGGAATGCTGGATTAAGTAATCTCGGTCTTAAATCCAGAGAATTAATGGAATATTAGTCATAATAAAAGACTTGAGAGTGGAACTCTAGAGAGGTAATAAAAGATTCAGAGTAGTAATTAAAAAATTTAGTCCATTATTATTTTTTTTAATTCATTGGTTTATTGAACAGATATTATTGCAGATTTTAAACTAAGTTCTAAGAAACAGCCAGAGCTGTCATTTAGAAAGCATCTTTAGGAAGAAAATTTAAATAGCAGTAATTAAAATGGAGAGTTGAATAAATATTTAAATACAACATGTACTTATTTAGTACTTACTCTTCTCTAGGCACAGTGTAAGGTTCTGGGGATGCAAAGATTATTGAAATTATCCCCCTGTCCCTTAAGGAGATATTTAATAATTCAGAAGAAGTCTTTTGCCTTTACTTTAGTTATCTGGCTGATAAAGAAAACTGTAAATTTTTTGACTTTTTTTTTCCTCCAGAATCTCTTAGGTTTTTCTGGACTGTATACATGTATAGCTAGACTCAAATTTAGCTGTTCATTGAGTGACAATTTCAGACTTATCTGTTTATTGAGCTTAATTAATTTAGATTTTAAATTTGATTTGGGCGATAATGTAATTTTAGACATTTACAAACCTGAGCTCTTAGACAATGTAGATTTTAGTTTCTTTGTAAAAAAGTATACTTGATGTTACATGGAAATAAAATTCTGCATGGTAATCTAAGAGAAGGCTCCTTTCCATCCTTTGTGTGGGTGGTTACCTCTCATCTTCCCCTTTCAGTCTGTGCTCCCAAGACGGTGAGGGAGGATGGGAGAGAGAACTATTTTTTGCAAGTCTTTTTGATTGCATGTGAAATGTAGAATGGAAATGAGTCTGTCTGTTTTTAATTTTTTTTTTTCTATACCGGCTATGATGTTCTACTGAAGACCCATACTGGAGAAAAATATTAAAACCAGGGAATGCTAACTTTGTCAGACGTTTCACTTGCAATCAGCTAGACTTGAAGTTAAGTAACTTTCTCTTCCACTATTGTCACTTGATGATGGCAGTGCCTTTAAAAATTCTCTTTTTACTCAGATGCTTTGCAAGTAAGAAAATGCTTTCTGGATCAACACATGTTTGAAATATTTCCCTGAACTCTAGTCTTCACAGTCCACATTAATACAAAAGTCACTGCTCTTGGTATTGGCATTACATTTGGAAGAACTGATAAGTACTCTTTAGTTTGTTTTAATACACTTAGAGAACAGTGATAAAATGATTACTACACATGAATTCAACAATTAAAACTTTGTAAACTGCAAGTAAAGATAGAAATGTAAAATGTGGTTTGTATTTTACAGAGTTCAATCAGGTTAATGTATCATAGGATAAATGTAGTGGTAAAGCTCTCCATTGTCTCCTCTCAGGAAAATCATGCAGTCTTACAGATTATTTACTATTAAAGGCTACAATTTGAAATCATATTAATAGATTTTAGATGTTGTTGGAGGTACCTTTACTCTTATTGACTTGCAGTGAGAAAACACTGACATATTTCCCTTTAAATTTTAAAATTGCCTCATTTCTCGCTGCTCAATTTTTCCTCTTCCAAATCAGAATATATGTTTTATTCTAGCTATTTCACTTTGTTAAATTAGCTAATCCCACTGACATGAAAGACTCTGATTACCATCTTGACATTGTATGTATTTGATCACACTACATCTATCAGCTTGTTTACATAGAGTTCTCTTCCCTATTTGAATCTCCTTTGGCCCGCTGACCCTGTAGATGCTGTTTCTACAAATAATGTGAGTTTTCTATATCCCAGTTATAATCGGACCTAGTCAATGTTGGTGGGCAAAGTTTAACAGTATTAATGTCTTCTTTGTTAACTCTCTTGACGCAAAACTTTACATATATTTTCCCTATAAGACTGCACACTGTATTGATTGTTTTTCTTATCTTTACTGCTACAGTATGTGTTCCCCTAGGGGCAGCAACCTTGACCTCCTCATTTTTAATTTTCCAGTGCTCATCACAGTTCTTACTTCACTGTAGATGTTTAATAAATAGTTTCAGAAAGTATGAATTAGGCTCAACAGTTTATGTGTTCAAAGAATTTATAATCTGGGAAAATAAAGCAGGAACAACCGAAGATATTTGAGAATAATTGCAAAATATTATATTAGCTCATGTAAATAGTATCCTGCGGAGTAAATACACTAGTGCTGAGGATATTCAGATGAAAGATCAGAGTAGGGATGAATTTATAGGGATATGTAGACTTGGAAGGAAAACTTCCTTGAAAATATTTTCTTAGTTTATCTATTCAAACCTTCAGTATAGAAACCAGAAGACCAATTTTATCATTCAACTATGCACCACTAAAACATGTGGTCTTGTTTAATTCAAGAAGTTTAAAATGCTGTGTTGCCTTGGCATGCTTATAATGTCCATTGATGTTAATTAGAACTCTGTGCATGCATCAGCAGAACAGAGCTGAAACTGATCTGTAGAACCGTCTCATGTGAAGTATAATAGAAAACCAGCAAGAAGGCACGACATGCGATTATTCCTATGAGAAATAGCGATATGCCTTTTCTCACATATAAAAATGAAAAAGATCTTTACCTTCTGATTCCTATGACCTAGAGTTTTTTGTTTTCTTTCTGTTATATTTAGGACGTGGCAGACCAACAAAATTAAACGGAACCTGAGTGTAAAAATTAAGAATGTTTTTAAAAGATGAAAACTAAGTCAAGGTACTAATTTTATATTTTCTTTAGTCATGGATGTTTCCTGCTACCACCTACAAGATTACTTCGAAGGGGAGATTTATTGAAATGTTTCCTAAGGGTAAATGTTTGGCCAAAGGATTTTGTTCTCTAGGCCTGTCAAAAATTCATCACCAAAGAACATCTACTGAGTATCTTGCACATGAGTCCAGGCTGGGAGTGATGGTTGATAATCTGAAAGGAATGACATTAAATACACAGAGCAAACTAGCAGAGGCTGCACTCTGATTCCGTGTTCAGCGTTCAACCAAATACTCTCTGAGAGCTGTTTTGAGTATGGCATTTGGCTAAAAGGATTTCACTTTGCTAAAAGGAAGAAAGGAAGGTCATGTCAGACAATGTCTGTCCTAAAACGTTGCAACTGTAAATTTCCAGATAGAAAAGTATATTCTTTTTGTTGTTGTTGCTTATTTACATTTTGGCCACCTAATGCGAAGAAATGACTCATTTGAAAAGACCCTGATGCTGGGAAAGATTGAAGGCGGGAGGAGTGGGGTGGGCGGTGGGGAGCAGCGGGGAGGGTGTGTTTGGAGTGGCCACTTTTAGTATCTGCTAGGGTTTACACTCAGCAGTTAACTCTGTCTATAAGCCTCAGGCCCCTGATCACTGGAATTATTACTGTTCTCAAAACTTAGCGTGTCATTTTTTTCATGCATTCTCCTGCCTTACCAATATGCCCACAATGCCTTCCTGTGCTTCAAGAACACACGACTCTTCACAACCTGTTAGATTCCAAGCTACTCCCAAGACAGCCCTTACTCAGCCTCAGGCCTTCAGTAGGTTTTGTGTTCATAGTGCATTTCTCACTATGGTTTCTTTCCACCCTTGTTTCTACATTTGACTTCTATTCTGGTAGACTGTGGGCCCTATTTCCATCGTGTCCTTGCTGTGGCCTTTATCGCAGTGTCTTAAATCTAGAGATGCATATTGAATGTAAATTAATAAATTAATATCACACCTGTTTGGTTTGCAGCCCTGTGCTACCAGCATAGTCTCCCAAGATGGTGAGCAGAACGGTCTTATGGGGAGAGTGGATGAAGGTGTCGATGAATTTTTCACCAAGAAGGTGACCAAAATGGATTCCAAGTGAGTTCAGAGTCATCTCACTAATCACACCATTTAATTCACATTTAAATTACTAACAGTTATAATTTTAAACTTAGTATGCACTAAGGCTCTTATTCCATAAGTATATAAGATAGACACATTTGACAGAGGATTTACTTTTCTGGTGCTTTGCAAGACCACCATCAATTGGGAACTTGTTAGAAACATGAATTCTCAAATCTGTAGCCCAGACCTACTGAATCAGAAACTAGAGGTGGGGGCTGACAACGTGTTTTAATAAGTCCTCCAGGGTATACTGAGGCACACTGAAGTTGAAGAACCACTGTAATATCGAAATCAGACCACAAAATGTATCTCCCCAAGGTTTTTTTTTTTTTCTTTTAGGGCTTTATTACATTGATCAGGATGTATCTCAGACAATGAGATACATTTGGCAGGCTGAAATTACCAACAGTGGACCCTTGAACAATGCAGGTGAATAGCTTGGGTCCACTTATTTGTGGATGTTTTTCAATAGTAGATACTTTGGTACTACACAGGCCCTGGCTCGTTGCATCTGTGGATATGGACAAACTCGGATACTGAGGACTGACTGTGAATTAACTCCCTCATTATTCAGAGGTCAACTGTATTTTTAAATTCCCCATGTTTATAATTTGCTATGTCTGGGAGCACACATCATTTATTGCTAAGTAGCACAGCTTTACCAGAGTCAGAATGACACCAGGATTAGTAAAGAGACTTCAGATTTAGCCTCTGAAAAGTTCTGTCTGAATTTTCTTATTACCAAGATGGAGTTTCCTTAGACGTCAACTCAGTGGTATTTTTATTAACAGCTTAACTTGAAACACTCTAGCCTTTAAGCATGACTTGTACCAAGTTGTTTAATCTCCAACTAAATGCGGATCCATTCCCAAGTACACTCTGAATAAGGATTTGTGTCAATAAAGTGTTCTTCACTTTGAGATATCAAATCCAGGAACTAATTTAAACCATCCTGACAAGTGGAGGGTAGGCAGGCCCGGCACAGGGAAGGAAAACTGGTCCATTCTATAGATTGATGTGCCTTATCTTGCCTTTGCAGGATGGCGAGGTGGGAGCAAGTTAAATTTTTATATCCATAACAGTATAACTTACTGAACGTTATAAGCTTTAGGACCCAATTATTTATCTCCTTTGACACTGGCCTTGAAGCTTGCCATACTGGGGAAAATTCTATTCTCTCCTTCAAGATCCAATGTAAATATCATTTATTCTTTGAAGCTTTTCCCTGCCTCAATTCCTCTCCTCCCCAATTAACAACCCTTTGTCTGTTGCTGACTTGACACTTTTTTCTTTTCATCTTCTGCATACGTCTGTTAGAGCAACATAACCCCTGAGTTTTGTTTGTTTGTTTTTTCTTGTTCACATTGTGGGGAATGGATGAACATAGTCTAAATGCAAAAAATTCAGGAAGTACCAACATAAACTGAGCCAAATGGGGAAATCCCGCTTAATGATTTGTTTTCAAATCTTTTCTTCCTATAGAATACTGTCCTTCACAAACAAATGCCTGGGTCTGATTTCTCATTATAACTTCGTGTCTGACACAGTCCGTAATGTATAATCTGCCCTCAGTCACTCTTGGGTGAGTGAATCAAGACAATCTTGGCCTGTATCTGTATAAACAGCTAATACTATAGGCTCTCCTTGTCCCAGACTTTTGATGTTGAATTAGTGGAGTGGTCTGTGCACATCAACCCCAATTGCATGTGTTGTCACTGCCAGGGGGACCGCCTCTGCTCTTAAAGTCGCCTCCTCCCCTAATAAGCCCAGTGAAAGTTGGGCAAACTTTATAAGGTGTAAAACCCTTAAAAGATACTGCTTTAGGATTCTCTTCATGTTCTAGGAAACAAATAGAACTGTTGCATCAGTTTTCATCAAATAATGATGGAATCTACTAGAAGTTGTGATTTGTTTCATTTCTTTTTGTTGCATAAAAACAGATCGTTGTCAGTTTGCTATGTAGAGGTCCAGGCATAGGTCAAAGTAGAATGAAGGAAGTTTGAAAATTGAAGTTCCACATGCTCCTCGTAGTTTAAAATGTCAGAGGTGTTTTAAGGTTGTTTTATAAAAAAGAAATTTAAAAAAGACCTTGTTTCTTTCCTATTCCCCAGAGGCAATTAATTCCTATTCTTTTAGCTGTTTATTTTTGTTTCCATATTTCATAATAACTTTTTTGTTGTTGCTATTTATTTTTTCGGTTTTAAATAGTGACCATAACCAGTGGCTTCTTACTGTAGAGGATGATAATGTAGCTCCTACACAGTCTGACCCTACTGTCCACCAAACGCATGCAGGCAAACACACATACACGTCTATCTTTTCGTCTTTTTCTTACCCCTCCCTGCCTCAACTCTTTGAGATTTTCTCAGTTTTATCTTCCAACCTTGAGTTTTCCATTTCCGCTATCACATTTTTCATCTTAGTTAACTGTCACAATTGTTGGCTACATCAGTATTTCATATTTACTTCATTATAAGCATGTAAATGTTCAGGGCTGAGTTATACAGCATACAGTGATTATATTGCCTTTCCAATTTATTTTCCCTGGAGTCGATAATTGTCCGCTTTTGCATTTGCTTAGTTTTCTGTATACCTGTCACTGACATGCCTTCTAAATCTCTGTAAACGTATGAACGTTCTCTCAGTTTCCTCTTCCTGGGCACGTACTTCACTACTGTCTGACCACCCCAGCTTGGCCTTTAGGTCTGGCCCCCTGCTGTCCTCCTGGGGTCCCCACTTCACCATCTGCTGGGGGTGTCTCCTCACTCATTCCTGTGTCTTTCCCGTTTCCTTTGGCCGGGTCATCCTCTTCCTTCCTTCACTCTTGTTTTGGGGCAGCACCTACTCTGGTTACTTGCTGAAGAAGGAAGCACAGGAGGTGAGTTTCTGAAACTCATATGTCTTGCATTTTGGTTAGTACTGTGGCAGCTACAGAACTTTAGATCGGAAGCCATCTTTCTTCAGATTTGAAAACCTGGTCCCCTTATCCTCTCACTTCTAATGTTGCTCTAAGAATCCAATGTCATCTTGAGTCCTCATCCTTTGTTTGTGGCTTGTTTTTCTGCTTCTCAGAAAGTATTTGGGATCTTCTCTTTGTTCTTAGTATGCTGACATCTTATGATGATATGTTCTGTGTGGGTTTTTTGATCTTGTTTTGTTAAAACCCATCTGTTAGGCACTCATGAGCCATTTCAATGTGGAAATTTGTATCTCTTGGTTCTGGAATTTTTCTTGAATTATTTTTCATAATTTCTTTGCTTCTTTTTTCTCTATATTCTTTTACTTAAACTTCTATTCAAATTGTAATTTTTCTCTTAATCTGCTAGTTAAAAAAAAAAACAAACTGCTTCTCTTCTATTTTTTCATCTTTTTCTTACCCGTCCCTCCCCCCCAACTTTCTGGGAGATTTTCTCAGTCTTATCTTCCAACCTTGAATTTCCCATTTCTGCTATCAACTTTTTCTATTATTCTTGTTTCATGGAGTTTATTAACCCATATTCCTCTTGTATACATGGGGGATACCCAGGGACACTGAGTAACTAACTCTCTGAAATGGCCCACAGCACCACCATCTTCAGCTAAAGACGGAAGAGAGACAGTTTGGGGATGTTATTGTGAACCAGGTAAACAAGGGGTAATGTTGTTAATGCAGGTTTAAGTCCTGGCCCTTCTCTGTTGATAAATTTCTAGAGATCTAGTCATCCTGCTTCTCCTGGTATGGAGAGGAATACATCCTTACACATGGTGATTTTCTGTATAAATGTATATTTCTCTTACAGAAGAGAAATTTCCCCTGTGTCTGCTGTTCCTTAAAAATAACCAGCCTAAAATAATCCTATGCCACAAGCATATTATGGGATGGCACATTCTGTTTCCCTTCACCTGAAATCCATTTGCTTCTGGGCCTTCCCAGCTAATACTTCAGGGGTCAGCTTTCCCAGATTTATGACGTCAGTTTCCACTCCTGTTTTGCTTTCCAAACTATTGTTTTTGCTTTTTCTCCCCTCTGGGGCTTAGGCCTTTTTTCTTTTTTAAAAAAAATTATCCTGCTGGCATTTTCCTGGGGACTCAGAGGAGCTACGTGAGTACCTTCCAGCTCTAAGTGAAAAGCTCTCGTGATACTTCCCATTCAGCCCAAATCATTTACTTTCTCCCCATCCATTTCCCAGGTTTTACAATGTTCAGAATATTCTGACAAACCTCTCTCAAAGCTCACCAGCTGCTTTGTCATGTCATTGCCTCTTTCTGTGGTATTACATTTCTTTTGGCTTTGAATAGTGCTTTTTATTTTTATAATTTATTTTTACATTTAAGCAAGGATCTGGATCTTGGTTTGAGTTGAGCGCTTAGGTTGGGATTTCACATGTTATCTAATGACTGTGGAGGGATTACAAGCACTTAAGGGGAAATCTGGGCCTTTCCAGTACCCTCCAAATTAAATAAGGCAGTCACCTATCTATGCCATGAGTGGAGCTACCTTTTCAAAAAGTTCTTACAAGTGGAGAGGCACTTGACTACAGCATTTAAACAGAAAAAACTTACCTCTGCTCTCAATCCTCCCAATGATACCTTCAGATTCTCATTCTTAATTTTTATGTGCCTCAGTTTCCTCACCTATGGATATGATGATGATAGTCAACCTTCCAATTTCCAAGTCAACGTTTTAAAATGTTTCAAAATTGTTGCTATATAAGCAGCCATCTCCTTATTTCTATTTTGAGTGACTCTTTCTGAAGCTTTAATTACAGTAAACCCAACAGGATTTTCTTTTGAATCATAGGCGATGGTCAGCAAAGGGCTCAGAGTTCCACGAGCTTAGTGAAGGAGGAGATGAGAAGAAAAAACGCGACTTTCGGAAAACTGGCTTTCTCAATTTAATCAAACCCCGGACCAAACCTGAGCGGTCCTCAACAATCTTGACAGCAGAAGAACTCTCCTCCCCCAAGGCGGGCGTCAGAAGTCCAGCTGTGGATGCCCCCAGGAAGGACACAAAGCCAGCCGAGCACAATGGCAGTGCTGATCGGATGGAGGAGATCAAAACACCCGACTCCTTAGAAGAAAGTCAAGGAGAAGACGTGGGGAAGGTGGACCGGAGTGAAAGCAAGGGCAGCCCACAGGGAGGGCGAAGGTACGGGGTCCAGATGATGGGCAGTGGGCTGCTGGCGGAGATGAAAGCCAAGCAGGAGATGAAAGCCAAGGCCGCATGCTCACTGAAGGTAAGGGAGGGTGCTTTTTTGATTTGATTGCCTTTATCATTTTTGTCTCCATGCAGTTTTTAGGGGCAAGACAGGTACAGGAAAACAGCCTATGAGTTAAATAAAAAGCCCCAAACAAATGGCTCTTTCCCAAAGGACGCAGAGCACAGACAGGGCCTGGCCGTGTTTTTCCACCAGCACTCGGGTCACGTGCTCCTGAAGAGCCTCAGCCTTGGAAGGTTGGGCAGTGGCTGAAGGTCCACCTCTCACCTGCTCAGGTGCTCCTGTGCCTGTCACAGAAGCACGTGACAGCTGGGCCAAGGCCGTGCTCCACTCTGGGGAAAGACTGTTGAATCCAAATGGAGACCCAAGGGTCACTGGAGATAGGAGAACTGATGGAGGCAAATAAAATGATTGAAACCAGATTCTAGTTCTAACCAGGGAGATCTGTTTTTCAGTTATTTTCAGAGTTTATGTCCTTTTCCAAACCTGAAAGTTCCTTGCTAAATTCAAGATTTAAAAGGCAAAGAATTAATTGAATATTTGACTATAGAGATATGCTGTGTTGCTATGAAGACACATTTTATCATTTAAAAACTGCTGAGTATTCCCCAACGTGATGGACATGAGTTTGAGTAGGTTCCGGGAATTGCTGCAGTCCATGGGGTCGCAAGAGTTGGACACAACTGAGTGACTGAACTGAACTGAGTACCCCCAAATCTGCATTACTTATTTCTGAACCTCTTTTAAAAGTATAAGTTGTGTATTTAGTTTTCTTCCCTTTTTTAACCTCTATATTTTTCCTGCCCTCAGGAAAAACTCAGGTTTTGGTGTCTGTGTACTATCTTCAGCTCTTTTATGTTTATAAAACTGGGTTCTCCAGCTTCATTTTAAGTATCAGAATAAAACAGTTCATCTTAACTCTTGATTTTCAGAAAGTAAGTGGTTATACAGGACACAGAGGGCTTGTTTTGTATTACTTCTAAAGATGCTGTTTCATTAAATCCTGCATCCCGCATGATTTTACAGATGTTCACCAGTTTTTCCACCAGCACCACCACCGTTCTCCAGCAATTTTCTATTTACAGATCCCTCCTAACTCATTCATTAACTCTCAGAAGAGAGTTGGGATAAAACTATATTCTGTTAACAAAGGGAGGCACGATGTGGCCTTCACTGGCCAGAATTCTGAGTAAATACTGTGACCACATCTTTGGTGAGTCAGATGCCCAAGGAAATGTTTACATTTTAGTCTGTTTTATAGAATTTCTTTACAACAAGGAATGTGCTGTTTTGACTAATGAGCTGTTTATTTTATCATTGTTTCCATCGATGAATAGAGCTGTCTTTTGGTAGAAAGATGAGAAGTGTTGGAGGTATTTTTTTCCCTTGTGCTTTGGATTTGATAAATAGATGGGCTCCAAGTGACAAAATTCTTAGGATTTAAGCTGCTCAAGAAATACACCAGTGATCCAAAAGCGCCATCTAGTGTTTCCTGTAGTTTTGTCTCAGCAGCAGAGCCTTAGGGAGAGGAAGTCAGGCACAGTCAATGTCATGGCAGGAGAGTTAAGGAGCCATTCTTTGTTGCCACTTATAATCTGTTTTGTTCTTTCTCTTGACACTTTAAATAACTATGCACTTTTGCGGTGGGGTGCTTGAATTTTTTAGAAACTTGGGAATGATGCTGTCTCCCAGGATTCTTTCAGCCTGACCTTGAGCAGCACAGAACGGTTGGATGGAGGTGGGGCTGGTAAGTCAGGCCACCGCCTTTACCCCCTTAGGACAAACTATGACCTTCTGGTCCCAGGAGTCACATGTGATTGACAGAAAGAAAATAAAGATGGAGAGCAAGAATTGACCTTGACTTTCCCTAGAAGACCACAGCCCTTCACCTGCCCCAGCTCCACTTAGGGGCTCTTTCCCACCACAGTAACCTAGCAGCTGGACAAGGCACCTTTCCTGATTCCACAAAGGGAAGAGATTTCCTTGAGAAGAACTCCTAAACTGGGGGCATTTGGGGAGGGGAAAAAGAGAGGGGACATGGCTGATGAAATCAATTATTATTGGAGTGTAATTGACTTAGAACACCAAGTTAGCTCCAGGTACACACCATGGTGATTTGATATTTCTATTACAAAGTGGTCATCATGGCAAGTCTAGTTACCATTTGTCACCATATGAAGTTATTACAGTATTAGTGACTGTATTCCTTCCCCAGGCTGTACATTTCATCCCTGTGGTACACTTGTCTCCGGAAGTTTGTGCCTCTTAATCTCCCTCACCCCTCTACCCCTCTGGTAACCACCTGCTTGTTTCCTGTATCCATGAGTCTGTTTCGCTGATGTTTTTAAAAATAAGCCACATATAGTATATAGCAGGGAGCCCTTTTAATTGACATGAGGGAATGCTTTTTTCTCTCAACTTGAACATCCATGAATATTCAATATCCTTTGTCCCTTTGACTTTTTAGGTGTAGTGAGGGAGAGACTTTAGATGGAAACTGGAGAGTAACTTGTTAATTACCTCATTTTGCTGTTTGATGTTCTTGTGTTGAACTTTAGCATTTTCATAAGGAAAGAGACTATAACTCACGTTCAGCCAGTTTATATTTCCGTTATCTGGATAAATTAAGGCAGCAGGAGATGATGCTTCTGGAGTGGTTCTCACTAAATGTGAGGTTTGGGACACAGTCCTCCTCTCCCAAAGCCTGCAGCCCAACTCCAGAGTGTCGTCCAGAACAAAGGTGCCTACAGTTGGTTATACTGTACCTTGTGCCAGATCTAAGGAAGATGTGAGTGCTTCAAATGCGTTGAGAGACCAGCTCTGGCCCCTGTATGCCCCTATGGGCATGTACCCTATTAAACATGAGGGTTGTCATCCGTGGAATAGTCAGAAATGATCAGAAGAGTGCCATCAAGTCCACTGTTTTTCTACCAAGAATCTTAGTTTTCCACCAGTATGCTTTGATTTTGAAAACATGCTAGAATAGCGTGTTTCTGTTCTACAATATCTTTGGTGACAGATACAGAAAACAAACTAAGGGTTACCAGTGGGGAGGGACTGGAAGGGAGGGGCAAGACTGGGGAAGGGGATTAAGAGATACAGCCGGCCAGGTACAAAATAAGTAAGATACAGGCTATAATGCACAGCACAGGGAATATAGCCAGTTTTTTTAATAACTACATTATATGGAATATAGTCTATAAAAATATTGAATCACTATGTTGTACACATGAAACAAATATTGTAAGTCAACTATTAAATAAAATAGCCGAGAAATTATAAACAGCTATAGAAGTCTCTAAAGGATTGGTTTCTTTCACCTTTGAGTTTTACAGTAAAGTGTGTTTTTTGTGCCCGTTTTCATTTTAGTGCCTAAAGTGCATCCAGAGAACCGCTTCGGTTTGGGAACCCCAGAAAAGAATGCCAAAGCTGAGCTCAAGGCGGAGGCGGGCTCTAAGCCCCGGAGCTTTTCCAACAGGCCCACCAGCCCGAAGCCCCTCCTGCAGGGCCCCAAACCCAACCTGGCGGCGCGGCCCACCATTCCGCAGAAACCAAGAACTGCCTCGCGACCTGGTAAGGAAGTAACACTGTGACCAGATGGCTTCCCAAGCCGGAGGGCCTGGGCCTTCACAGATGGTTTCCAGGGCGTCTGGAGAACATGACTGGACAGGGGAGAGGTCTCTGCAGGAGAGGGCCGTGAGAAACCTGCTAAAGTGACTGAGGCTAAAGGGCTCCTTCATTCAGCACCCAGGTCACCACTCAGGGACCGTCCTTGCACTCAGGGCTGTGGGTTGAAGGTGAAAGCACCCCTGGGTGGTGCTCGCCCCCTGGCGGTGCTCGCTGTAGCTTTCTGCAGGCTGAGTCCAGGTGCTCAGACCCTTGAGAAAGCCACAGGTTAAGGATGAGAGCCACAATTAGGGAAACCGTAAGTTGCTGTTTTTAACCGATATCCTGTGAAATATTTAGGATTTAGAACAGGGCTGGGCAAACTATGGACCTGTTTTTGTAAATAACACGTCAGAGGCACACAGCCCCCCCCAGTGTCCGTGTGTACACACAATACCCACACACACACTGAGAATTAACCTTGCTGGTGATAGAGCAGAGAAAGGGAGTGTAATTCAGTTTTTCCTTTCAATCAGACTGAAACAGGACAGCCTTCAGAAATAAGAGACGAGCTGTTCTGCCATCTTTTTATCTTAGCAGGTCATTTAATCTCTCCAGCTGTATAGTGTTCACAACAGTCCTTTCTGGTCCTCAAAGTCTATGATTTTAAGTTATTCTAACTGATCTTAGTAAGTATATGTAGGTACATGCACCCCCACTCCTGAAAGTACAAATCTATAGTAATCTATAGACAGTGGTCTACACATATGGTGACTACTGTACTGGATTTGAGAGCAGGTCAAGTCAGTGGGTTATAACCATCACTTATTTTAAGAAAATCAAATGGCCTTTGAGGCAGAAGGAGTATTTAGTTTACCTACAGTCTAATTTTCAAATATCAGCTCATTGAAATTCTGAAACAGAAATTCTGTCTGCAAGGTATATTCATATCTATAGATTTTTAACTCTTTGTAAGTTTTAATTTTTCTTTCTATTGTTTGTTACTTCACTGGGCTATGAAACTAATTTTTGGCCAGAAAAACTATGATGTTTTTTAAAAGATTGGTCATTTGTATTTAAAGACTAACCCAGCTTATGCTTTAGGAATCCAGTTTGATGGGTGTCTTTGTGTCTCCACAGAGGATGTCCCAGACTCTCCATCCAGTCCGGGTTCTCCTAAAGTCGCTCTTCTTCCACCTGTCTTGAAAAAAGTTCCTTCAGACAAAGAGAGAGATGGCCAGGGCAGCCCGCAGCCCAGTCCTAGGACCTTTTCCCGGGAAGGTAAGATATTTTTTTCTCTGCAGTAGCTCTCCCCAAGGAGAGTCATTTCTAGAGAAAGGACTTCATCTTGGTTAGAGTTTGTCAGCCAGCATCCCTTGGATTACATTTTGGAACCAGAGCAGAGTTGATTCAACATTGTTGGTGACACTAAGTCTTAAAGACTGTATACAAAGAGTAAAAGCATAACTGAGTCACTCAGCCCCAAGGTCTTGGTAACAGTAATCTCTAGATGCTCCTGAACTGACCCCTCGTGTATTAGGAGTGCCAACAACATTGTTTTGTGATTGACTGGCGCTACCTGTAGGTTTCTAGGTTTCTCCGAAGAGCTCCCCCTGGTGGTCAGTTGCTGTCACTATGGTTCAGGAGTGGCTCACACAGGCTTGGGAGACCTGGTGGATGGTTAGCTTGCGTGGTCGTGAAGTCAGATGTCACCTTCATGGATGTTCTCAGAGCACTGCCACACCAGTTTGTCTTTTCTGTTTCTTTTACTTTGCTGGGGTGGGAGCAGAGCGAGATAATCCCAGGGCTTAAATGCTGTCTCCCAGAATCACATCAAATATTGTTGTCTGTGGAGGCGAGGTGTGTTTGGGCTGACTTTTGCACCCCATCTTGTCTCTCTCCACTTCTCCCATTCTGTTCAATGTGCAGTTATGTCTATCATAAAGTGTAATTGCCAACTCTAAGCCCCACCTATTAAGAAATTATCTGGAGCCATTGTCGCCTACGTCCAGATAGTCTCAGCGTGGTTTGGGGTTGCTTGGTTTTATTTTAGATTGTTTGATGCTTTAGAATTCTCTGATCGCTCTGATTGTGACATCTTCCTACCTCGGCTCATTTTCTTTTGGGTTGAAATTAATGGAAAGTG
Source organism: Oreotragus oreotragus (assembly GCA_006410675.1). Taxonomy (NCBI): domain Eukaryota; kingdom Metazoa; phylum Chordata; class Mammalia; order Artiodactyla; family Bovidae; genus Oreotragus; species Oreotragus oreotragus. Next base: position 360,792 of record SJYX01008819.1, read on the forward strand.
CTTCTGAGTACACTCTTTATTGATTGAGAGTCTCATAAAAAATAGCACAGCCTGCTTTCTTATCTCCATTCTGCAGATTTATTTGATGTGTACAAACTTCACTCACCTACTGGCTGTAAATTAAAGAAGGTGAGGGTTTTTGACCAAAGCTGATAAACCAGTCTGTCAAACAGAGAAACTAAAGCCATTGAATGATGGCTGACACAGTCATTTACACTGGGTGATCAATAAATACAGGATTCAGTATATAGCCACAGCCTTTGAAAGCCTTGGTCTAGAGAGAGGAATCAGTGGTGGTGTCAGGTCAGAGTGACGCCTGCTTAAGCCAGGCAGTCAAGTCCCTTCCCCATCCTACCCTTGTTTTCCCCTTTCTGCAATTGCTGTCTTTGTGTCTTTGCTTACAAGGAAGCTTTGAAAAATGTCTCAAAGAATTTTGTTGGTGAGAAATGGGAAGGCATGGAAGAGTAGTGAGGGTAAGTAGGAATGTTTGTCTTGTCAAAAGCAATTGGAAATATGGATGGATTGAAAAGAAAAGGTCTGAGGGCTCAACAAGAAATAATTGCTTAATGTTCTTGAAAAATGATGTTTTCTAAGATGCCTAAGATGAGGCCCAGAGTAACCCACCAGTCTCCTGAGTAAAACAGCATGTCCATGGAGCCTCTAGCGTTAACCGAGATGGTGAAATACTAGATGCTACAGGCAGGTCCTTGGCTGCTTTGGGAAAGTTAGGAACTTAGGAATGAATGTGTTGCTTTTCAAATGTATCAGGGCTTCACAGGCAGATGCTTGATTCCCTTTCCCACTCTCCGAATAGCAAATACTATGGATGGTTCACACTCCCCCATCTTTCCAGCTGAAGACTGGAGAGTTATGGAAATCACTGTTTTCCTGTCTGGGATCCAGGATAATCTTTGAGATCATTCTGATGGTGTTGTTTGAAACTGAAATTGGACTCAAAAATATACATGAGGTCTCAGAACAGTTGGTAAATGTCAGAGGTAGTAATGTTTTGATTTCAGTTTATTTTTCAGCTTGTCCACTAAGCTGGTCCAGGAATGAAAGCCACTTGTGAGCCCTCTTTTCTTTTAGAAAACTGTTCCTACTTTCTTGTACATTATTCATGCCGGTTACTTCATTTCCTTGTTCTGTGCCTCCCTCTGGACTAGCGTGCCCAACTCATTTCTGAATCAGGTAAACGGCTGTGCTTCTTCTGGATTACTCCATAGTGAATGTGAATTTTGTTAATCCATCTTGGAATTGAAATAGTAACACGGGGGCCTTTCTGTTAGTTATATTTTGGGGGCAGACTCAGAGCTCACCTCATTTTGCACGACATTTCCATAATGTTGGCTGTTGAATTCTGTAGATAATGGTGTATCTGTTCAGGACCAACACTGGAGGTACCTTGAATCTTAAGTGGGGTGGGTAAGCTGATTTTTTTTAATATTAATATTTTTTAATATTAATGTCAACATGTTGATGTATTTGCTACTATAAAGGGTAAAATGGATCCCTTTTCCTCAGTAGTGCAAAGAGGAGATTATTACAAAAGGCATTCAGATCATGACAGTGGCAAGCCTTCCGGTAGAGGGAAAAGACCTTCAAAACTGTACTCCACCATTGCAGAAGAGGAAGTGAATGCAATTGGGCACAGGAAGTCACAGCCAACAAATGGTTAGAGTCTTCACTTATCATCCCTCACTGTCCCAAAGCTTATGAACTGGCACTAACAAAAACAAACTTTAATTGAACGTAACTTCTATCCTGGGTCTGGGTCAGGGATTGTTCATACAATTGATCTTTTTTTTCTCTAAATGGCAGCAGGATGGTCCTTCCATTGGGGGACAGAAAGTATTGACTTAAAAAACTACAAACAAATTATTACGAGGAGGACCAAGTTACTTTGGATTATGGTGACTTATCCTTTCAAATTTTTGTGATCATGGAGGTTGATTTTTATATTTGGGGTCATGTCTCCTATTCTCTTCCTTTCTCTCTTTACTCTTCTTAGATTTAAACTGGGATGGGGGTCAGAAATTAAAGAGTAACATGGTTACCTTTAGAGAATGTTGGCCAAACACCTTACCTTACACTCTTCTAGCAAAGGATACAGGTTATCTTTCAGTGGACACTTTGTAACCCTACAGGAAGAAAGGAAAAGTAGCAATTTACATTTCAACCTCTTATTTTACAACAGTTACCCAATAACTGTCTTCCATTCAACACTGTATACATCCTGTAAAGTTCTGTTCAGGTGAGGACAGTCCCAGGAAATGGGTTTTAAATCAGCTTTTATCTCCAGTGGGAAATTTTAGAATAAGTACTGCTGACTCAGAGAGGAAATGGTTTTTCTATGACTAAGTATTCATCATCTCCCAGGTTAACAGCTTTTTATAAATATGACTTAAAGTCTTTTAAAGGAAGTCTTAGTATCATAAAAGAAATATTAAATATTTTGATATCTGAAGCTTCTTTAAGGGATTTCTTCCCTTGGAATAGGCTTTTTTGCCCCCTCCCTGTAATACTTTATCAGATGGTAGCATATGAGAGTAGGTGGCTTCAGGGCTAAAGTGCCCACAGTCTAGCCATAATCCCACACCCCTTACTGCTTCTTCCAAAAGCATCCCAGAAGGCAGGTCAGTGGAAGTGAACTTAAAATAGGGATAATTTCCGTTTATTGAAAAAGGCTAAACCATTCTCTAACCTTTGATCTACCTTCTAGCTTAGTAGCCCAGTGAGTTATGACTTCTCGTAGAAACTGTTGTCTTTGAGGACTTTCTCTGACACAGTTAAAAACAAGAACAACGGAGCAAGCATCTACCAGCCTCCTGCCAGCAACAGCATTGGAGTCAGCCTTCTTGACCAGATCCTGTGAGATAAGCCATGTCCTCTTGGCCCAGCACACACTAGCCAGGTGGCAGGGTGGCGTTAAGGACATGGCCCACTGCATAAAGAAAGCAACATTCTGTTTGGGCTGGGTAAGCACCTGCCCTAGAGGAAAACAATTGATTTGTTTCTTGATTTTTAAAGGATTTCCTATGGTAGGTGTGTTCATAGTCACACAGTTACATAGCTTCTCTCTGCAAGAGATTTTTCAATATTTTCAAGAAATCTGTTATCTTCAAATTTTCTGAAAAAAGAGAATTTATATTAATTCAGAAGCTCTATGTTGCCTCTTTTGATAAGGACACCCAAGGTTACTTAGATGTGGCTAGATTTTGGAAATTTACATTTGAACTCTTGCATCAGTTGACTTATACTCATTTGTTGTTAACAAAGCACCCTTCACGCAATATAATGTTCATTTTTTAAGAGACCACCAACAGTCGTTTATATATACCTGCCAGTACCACACTGATCATCTAGTGAGGTTTTGAGTTAGAGTAAAAATAAGATGAAGCCAGGGAAAAGCCAAATCCTGAAAGGCAAGAAATTCTGATTTTTTTTTTTTGATGACCTCTTTGGTTTAAAACTCTCATTGTGATGGGCTATGTCAAATTTTGATGGAATTCAATAGGACCATCTTGATTTGCTTTCCTGCCTAGATTTCTTGAGATATGAACAGGAACCAAAAGCACAATTTTTAGAGGAACTTCAGTTAAAATAGTCTTTTAATCTTGTTTTGTTAGTGCCGATTCCCAGCACTTGTCTTCACCCCTGAGAATTGCATAGCAGTCTGCTTTCTGAATAGTTTGGTTAACAAATACAATTAGCAGAGCAATTCTATTAAACCACAGTGTGTAGTTTTCTTCAAGTATTTTAAGAGCAGCTTTGTTTATGCTAAAACAGCTTTCTTACCTTCCTAAATCATTTCTCTGTGAAACAAACTGAAGCTATTGTTCTCAAAGCATGCTGCCTATTTTTATCATGATACTTATGCTTTAATTGTGTGGCTATTTTAATATTGATTTGACAGGTAAAATACTTTCTTTTCCTGGAAGTATTTGTAATTGCATCTTTTGAATTTCATATCACTTCCTCTCTATGTTTAATATAAGCTGTGATGTCTTCATTAGAGTATGTCCTATTTTCTTAAAGAAAAGAGTTGGTTTTGACATTGTATGCATTGTATTGTATCCTATTTGGACAGGCCATCCTATGCTGAGATTCCTTGCCCCTTCCATAATTCAGCCTATAGCCAACAAATATTTGGTTGTGGCTAATAATCTGTAACCCAGTGCCATGTTCCCCATTTCTCACCAGATCTGGGTTCTACTACCCCTATGTGAGTTCTTCGAAAGAAATTTAACAGTTCATTGACACTTTCGGTGCTTGTCAGAAAATATTTCAAAAAAACAAGGCCAACTACAGATTAAGGTGGTCATGTTTTTCTCCTGGGAAATATGAATGTCAGTGGAGCTTAAAATAGAGAAAACCTCAAACTTTTACATCCATCTCTAATTCTGAATTTATATGCACATTTAAGATGCTCTAAATTAGCATATATGTGTATTTGCATATGTATATGCAAACTCAGATCATCTTCAAGAATGACAGATTTCACATTTGAGCCTCTCTATCAGTTATCAACACTGAAGACAGGATAGGAATATACATAGACTGTTTTTGTTGAATAAATTGCCTGTTTACTCAGGTATCTTTTATAATTTTAATGGTACCTGGAATGGTAATAAATGTGTATAGACACATATAGAGAAACTCTTGAACTTTAATGTATGAATTGTTGCATTAAAGAAGTGTAGTACAACAGTCTTTAAAGCAGTTATCAAGTCAAGCATTAAATCAGGCTGCCTAAGAGAAAGTTTCTCTAAATTAGTAAAAAGTTTGAATTCAGAAATACTGAACCTATTTAAATATAATTGTAATTTTGTAATTACTGTCCTAATTATATGCAATCAAATAATGCTGCCTAAAGGCTGGAAAACAAATGGAAAAGAACAAATCTCCTACTAAGTTTGTTTGCACTGGCAATCTGGACTAATACCAAGTGCTTTGGCTTTCAAACTCAAGTGAGTTGTGCAAACAGTTCCTTGATCTCACCATGCCTCAGTTTTCCTGTCCAAGAATGGTACCTTACTTATGATACAAAGAAAATGTCAGCCTGGTATTAGACCCATTATCACATTCACAACTGGTAGAGTTAAGTCAATGAAAGTGAATCTTTTTGGAAAGAATTTTTAAATAATGTCACCACCATAGTGAACTGCATTGACAGTCCTCCAGAAACAGCATATC
>SJYX01008819.1:367323-377987 GCA_006410675.1 Oreotragus oreotragus
GTCCCCTGGGACAGAGTGGCTTCCGGGTGCTCCCCCTTCCTGGCCCCTCCCTGTGCTCCCACCCCCACCCTCCCCTGCTGGGGTCCTCACCCTCAGATGGTCACCCGCATCTATGAGAGGCTCACCCTCTCATAGACTGGGGTTTTTATGTTTTCTATGTTGTTTTAAATTTCTGTTTAGAGTCTTGAAATGTACTTGGAAAATTGTTTCTGAGAAAGTTCATCTCAAACCCTCCCACACTCTTCAGGGCCCCTGCCTATCTCACCGCACCAGCATCTCCTTGTTCATCAACTGTTAACGACTTTCTTCCCTTCCTTTCAGTGTCCAGGAGAAGCTGGAGCCAGCAGGCTCAGGAGTGTCAAGAGCAAAAGCAGTGGGCCTCCAGTAAAGACGGCCAGGCAGGCAGCAAATGCAGCAACTCTGGGGAAGAAGCAGAGAGAGAGTATATTTTTGTGTAACGGTCACTCACGCAGAAGTCTTACTGTGAGGGGTGCTTTTGTTAGCCATCAGAGAGGAACCATGGGCAACATCTCTCTCTCCTTCTAAGCATTTGTCTCTTGGTGCTTTTTTCTTTCTCCTTTTTTCTAGAACCAAAACAAATCCATTTCTTGGGACTCAAAGCACAGGTGTGATCTTTCCCAACCCTTGGCATTTGATTTCTATGCATTCCTTCATCTGCCTTCAATGAATGCCAGCATTATCCCATGGGCCCTACTTGAATTTCTCTGAGGCAGCTAAAGGCTGCCCCTTCAGATGAGTTTGAGGAGGTAAACNTTTCTCCATTTTTAGAGGGCATTCTTGATGTCATACCATGTGACATCAATTAGACCTGGGATTCTGAGGATGTTATAAATATTGGGAAGGATGAAATTTTTTAATATAAGAAAGAAAGCTAATACATTTGCTCTGAAGATAAACGAGCAATATATCAGCATAATTCTTCCTCTGAATTTGTAGTGTTGTAAACCTGAGTAATACTTTTTAGTTTTAAAATGAATAAGATTTTCTAGCCAATTTCACTAGTAATGATCTGCTTTGAGGTTAGATTATTGCAAAGTATTTCAAGATCAAAATATAGTAAATTTTCTCCGCTAACCCCTGTTCATAGTACACAAACACAAGTTCAGAACTTAAATATTGAGTATTACTATCACATTACTTTGTGAAAAAGTGAAAATTACAGAAACAAACCTGGCTTGTTAACAACTTTCAAAGGACCAAACACCTTTTTTTTAAACCCAAATCAAGCTAAAATAAAACTTCAATATAATATTTATTATTTGCTTTTCCCCTCCATCTGAGAATTTGCTCAAAACTGTTGGGTTAAAAAGTCAAAAGTTTTTAAAAAAGTATTTTATCATGAAATTTTATCTTTTTAAGAATTTTGAGTAAATTTAATGTAATTAACTAAAATTTAAATTTTTATTGTGTAGCAATCAGAATCTGGCTCTGACAGCAGGATTGGCAAGAGAAATACTTTATTATATTTGCATTTTGCTTATTAGGTTTCATGAGCTTTCACTTCCTAAAACAACATTCCTTAGCAGATGAAACATTTAAATAGCCAGTTCCTGGCAAGATGAGTTTTTTTTTTTTTTTTTTTTTAACATAATGCTAACATCAAAATGATTCAAAGCATCAAATGAATCCTCTTGGTTTTCCAGGACTGTGTTCCTGGTTGGATATTTAAACTTCTGAGTAGTGAGGTAGCTGCACTCTTTTAAGCCACACAAAGTGCATGGGGTTTGGTATTTTTAGATTTTAAGTGATATCTCTACAATAGACCTGGTGAGTAATAACTCTTAACAGCCACGCTGGAGTATGGCATCTGGACCTTTTCCAAGGTACAGTAGCAGAGAAGCTATGACCTAGTGGAAAAGAACATGGATTTTGGAGAAAGATTTAATTTAAATCCTGATTCCAAGTTTTATAGAACCTACCCAGTAGTTGTGGAGAGTAGCAGTGATAAAAGGGAGCGCCTGGCAGGACACATCACGAAGGCCCAGTCTGGTGATTGTTCTCTCATCACTGCTCGGTAGATCCCCCGTGTTAATATGTGATCAGAACAGGCAATAAGCACGGCAGTTTTTTTTTACCTGGAAGCCGTTCCTAAAGGACTGAATAGAGGCAGCATTAATTAATTTCCACAAGACTTTATTCCATTTCCTAGAGAGTGTAACGGGTTTTCTGAGACACAGAAAGGCCTGACAGAGATCACTGTCAGGCGCCTTCTCATATCCTGTCCTTGAAGCAGGGATTGCCAACCCTAAGTGGTGTGCAGAAGGCAACGGATGGAATATCTGTCCAGTGGTGCCATGTCTGGGCTCTGTTTCTGTGCCATGTGACTGAGGAAGTCCCCTGGGACAGAGTGGCTTCCGGGTGCTCCCCCTTCCTGGCCCCTCCCTGTGCTCCCACCCCCACCCTCCCCTGCTGGGGTCCTCACCCTCAGATGGTCACCCGCATCTATGAGAGGCTCACCCTCTCATAGACTGGGGTTTTTATGTTTTCTATGTTGTTTTAAATTTCTGTTTAGAGTCTTGAAATGTACTTGGAAAATTGTTTCTGAGAAAGTTCATCTCAAACCCTCCCACACTCTTCAGGGCCCCTGCCTATCTCACCGCACCAGCATCTCCTTGTTCATCAACTGTTAACGACGTTCTTCCCTTCCTTTCAGTGTCCAGGAGAAGCTGGAGCCAGCAGGCCCAGGAGTGTCAAGAGCAAAAGCAGTGGGCCTCCAGTAAAGACGGCCAGCCAGGCAGCAAATGCAGCGACTCTGGGGAAGAAGCAGAGAGAGAGTATATTTTTGTGTAGCGGTCACCCACGCAGAAGTCTTACTGTGAGGGGTGCTTTTGTTAGCCATCAGAGAGGAACCAAGGGCAACATCTCTCTCTTCTTCTAAGCATTTGTCTCTTGGTGCTTTTTTCTTTCTCCTTTTTTCTAGAACCAAAACAAATCCATTTCTTGGGACTCAAAGCACAGGTGTGATCTTTCCCAACCCTTGGCATTTGATTTCTATGCATTCCTTCATCTGCCTTCAATGAATGCCAGCATTATCCCATGGGCCCTACTTGAATTTCTCTGAGGCAGCTAAAGGCTGCCCCTTCAGATGAGTTTGAGGAGGTAAACGAGGTAACTGGACACATGCTCGTGAGTAACACCACCCAGCTGACTGTCCTTGTGTCAAACCTGCACTTGAGCAATTTATTCTTGATGTATGCGATTGCACACTGTAATTAACAGCGCACACTAATAATTTGTATAAATTATATATATCAGATCTTGGGTATGGTTTTTACATTCTCCCATGGGGAACTTCTTCCTTCCTGATGTGGAATTGTATATTTAAATTTGGTACGGCGACCTTTGTGATACCACCACCAAGTGAGTTAAGAACCGAGTGAAAGGCCCATGGCTGATTCTACCATGCTCCCAGATTAATGTATATAGTTGATTGGAATGAGGTTTTATGAATATTCATGTTTTTTGAAGGCCTTTAATTTCTGTTCTGCATATTAGCTTTTAATGTGTGATTAAGAGAATACTTTGACACCTGTAAAAAATCAAAATACTACTTTTTAAGACATTTCACAAATATTCACTTACATTACAGGCTGAGGTATTTTATTCATATGTATATTTATACCAATAAAATGATTTTACAAGTGGAATTTTTACTTTCTCCAGTGATTTTGTAGTGAGGATTGGCTTGTGGTGATGAGCTTTGTTTTCTAAAAATCCAGAATAATCACAGTTCCCAGATAATCAAAAACGTATTACATTCTAAATAAATGCAACTTGCTGATTTCACGGCCTGCTCTTACCTTTGGGGAAAAGATGAAATTCATCAAAAGGTTATCAGAGTCCACAAGAGCCCACTCATCAGGCCAGATAATGGAGTCGGGGCTGGGGTCTCTCTAAAAAATCCCAAGAGACTGTGAGATGAGCAGGACGACTGCTGGGAGGGGTCTGGGAATCTTCACCAAACGAGAAGTTACAGATCATGGTTTTCCTACTGATGCCATGTGCAGGCCCTGAACTAAGAATGAGGCTATTGGTAATTCACACCTCAGCTCAGGTATACCTAACAGGGGCTCAAAGCCCAGGAATCACTTTAAGGATGCATTCTTTGTATAGTCAGACTGGGCAGGCTGACCTTTCATTTTCCCTTAGTTTAGCATTGGATGGTCTGGGTCCACTTAACACCTGCTGTTTGGCCGAAGATTGGTGAGGCACGTATCAGGTGTTGGAGTGAAGTCAATGCAATTAAAAAAATGGCCACGGAAAATTCAGGAAGAGGAAAACAGACACCTGGTTAGTTAGAAGGGGAGATCCACCCTGTGGCAGGAAAGATGTCACACATTTGACCCTGCCCCATGCTGGCTCCTTTCCCTGTGTGCTCCAGCTGCTGCTGTTCACAATCCACTTTCTCTCACACTGTGTACAAAACAGCGTTCCCAGAGAAAATTTTGCAGGCTTGAAGGGAAACTAATGATTCATTTTATCTTTGTAAAATGTATGGAAAAATTACAACAGAAAATTGCAGGAGGCAGGACAGCCCTGATTTTTCAGTGTTACACCCATCTTCTATCCCAAATGTGTGGACTTACCTGTTGGTCCAGTGGTTGAGGCTCCATGCTCCCAATGCAGAGGGCTCGGGTTCAATCTCTGGTCAAGGAACTAGATCCCACAAGCTGCAAGTACGATCTCATATGCTGCAACTAAGACCCAGCACAGCCCATTTAAAAAAAAAAAAAAAAAAAAAATCCTGAGTGGACAAATCCTAAATTGAGATGGCCATGAAAAGATTCAGCATTTCTTGCTCTGGGTTAAAAGCACTGCCCAAGTGTGACCCTGCAGGAGGAACCACGTGGTGTTCATTTTCAGCCGCTCCCTCTTTTTCTGCAGAGCAAGAATGTTAACCAACACCGCCTCTGGCTTGTTGAAGGAACCCAGTGGGAGGTCTTGATGGAAGGTTGTAGACTGAGTCTCACCCTCATTTCCATTGTATAAGGTGCTAAGGAAATGGAGGTTTCAGACCCTCAAGGTTGTTACTACTATGTCTGGGGTTCTGCTCTTCCTAAGGTACACAGTCCACTAGAAACCTGTATTCCCAACACTCACGTCTTTAGCCCAGAACCCAAACCCTTGGCCAAACTGCTGAAGACCAGAGTAGGAGACAAAGGAAGGAAGACAAAGGGAAACAGAAGGATGAAGGGTGTGTGTTTTTTCCTTAGATTTTGATTTTTCTCTCTCCTGAGTTTTGACTGGACAAAAGAAAGCTATAAAATCCATGCTATGGTCTCTTCAATAAGTGGTGCTGGGAAAACTGGACAGCTATTATGTAAAAGAATGAAATTAGAACATTTCACTATAATAGACACAAAAACTCAAAATGGATTAAAGAACTAGGTGCAAGCCCAAAGAGAGAAACATCAGCAGAACACTGACATACATCACAGCAAGATCTTGAGTAATGAAAACAAAACCAAATAAATGGGACCTAATTACACTTAAAAGCTTCTGCACAGCAAAGGAAACTGTAAACAAAACAAAAAGATAACCCACAGAATGCAAGAAAATATTTTCAAACAAAGGATTAATCTCCAAAATATACAAACAGCTCATTCAGCTCAATGTCAAAAAAGCAAACCACCCAATCAAAAAATGGGTGGAAGATCTAGACATTTCTCCAAAGACATACAGATGGCCGGCCAACACATGAAAAGATGCTCCTAACAACACTAATTATTAAAGAAATGCAAATCAGAACTACAATGAGATATCACCTCACACCAGTCAGAATGGCCATCATCAAAAAATAAATGCTGGAGAGGATGTGAAGAGAAGGGAACCTTTCTAAACTGTTGATGGCAAAGTGAAGTGGTCAACCACTATGGAGAATAGTATGGAGGTTCCTTAAAAAACTAAAAATAGAGCTACCATATGATCCTGCATCCCACCCCTGGGCATATATCTGGAGAAGAACAGGGTCTGAAGGGATACTTGTACCTCAGTGTTCATTGTAGCACTGTTTACAATAGCCAGGGTATGGAAACAATGTAAATGTCCACTGACATAAGGATAAAGAAAATGTGGCACAAATATGCAATGGAATATTATCTGGGTATTAAAAAGGATGAAATAATGCCATTTGCAGCAACATGGACGCAGCTAGAGATGGTCATATTGGGTAGTTAGAGCAATGCATAAAACAATGCCTGTGGTTCCTGACCTGGCCTGCAGGACCACACTGCCCAACCCCCTGCAGCCCTCACAGCTGGTGCTAAGTGCTGGAGAGGCCGTATAACAACAGACCTCAGGGTTAGCAGAATGGTGCCCCTCTCTAGTAGGGGGCCCGGATTACTCACCTTAGTCCTCTTAGGTAAGTGGACTCTTAGGTGGCCCTCTTAGGTGGGGCCAGGGAGAAGACAGGAGAAACCTGTTAAGTCCTTTTCTAATCCTCTCTGCCACAAGGGGGCAAACCCGAACCATGGAGACTTAGCTGCCAGTCTCAGGACCATGTTATAGTATGCTCCTGGAGTGGATACTGTGACGAGGACAAAAGTGTTATTGTCCGGACCAGTAGCTGGCATGGTCCTTCAGTAGTCAACTGCTGCACTTGGATGGTGTTGACCAGTTGCCACTGGGTTACCATGGCATCAGCATTGTGACCAGCGCTCCTGGGAGGTGTCCACAAGATGAGGGAGTGGGTTTCCCATCTCAGTTGTTGAAGCAGCTCATTCACAGCCCAGCAGCGGTGGGGTTGGGAGGCAGGGGGAGATGCTGGTGTGCGTCGTTCCCATCAGCCCACTCCTGAACTTCATGGCCAACAAAGTGGATTCCCTGGCCCCTCTGATGTCCATGGGGGTCCTGTGTGTTGTGCATCCAGTACTTCTAGCCCCTAACAGTGTTTTTATGCCTTGCTCAACCACCTGGGTGGGCGTTTTGTAACGTCTTCACCTGTTGTGACAGAGACATCAATGGTATATTGGTCAGGTAGCTTACGCATCTGAAGCCAGGTCCTGGAGCAACAGCCCAATGGTGTGGGGCAGCTGGTGAGCCAGACAGGACAGCAATCTTTGCTATGGAGGAGTGGGGTGGGTGGGTAGGCTGCCATTTATAGGGGGGATCGACATCAGATTGGCTCATCAGTAACCAGGGAAACCAGCAGTAGGGGCATGACCTTCACAGCCCCTCAGAAAATTTAGTTTCTTGTGATAAGGACATTTATGATTTACTCTCTTGGCAGCTTTCAAATATGCAACACAGTACTACTGACCTCAGTCACCATGCTGTACATTATATTCGCAGGAGTCTTAGGGGGCCTCTGTATTAATCATGTCTTTTTATTTTTCTAAGACTCCTGGTTGGAGGGGTGGTGCACATGGGGAGAAGGTCTGCTTCTATAGCTTCCTATGAGAGCAAATTGATGGTGCCTTAGCAAACACTTGAGCTGATGGATAGGCTCAAGTGTTTGCTACAGACCCTAATGTCCAGGTGGAAAGTTAGGCCTTTGGGGTATCTCCCCAGCACCCTGGTCTTTTCCCATCCTTCTCTATATTCCTCGTTCTCCTGCTGGGCTAGTGGGTGGGAAAGGGGTTCAGTGTGCCTGGGTTTGTGGGTTCTGTGGACCTCAGAGGCCCAAGGAGAGCAGCAGAGCGTTGGAAACGAGCACCCCTAGTGCCCCTGGGTCTGAGGGCCATCTTACCATCCAGGAGGGACCCAAGAGGCCTCGGGGACTGAATCCGTCCAAGAAGGAAAGCAATCAGCTCAGTCCTGTTGCAGAAGAACTGCCCACTCTAGGAGGATCGCCCTGTAGACAGCGCATCCAGAACAAGTTTTGTCAGCCACTCTAATCCTTGAATAGCTTAAAAACAAAAACAAAAACAAAGACAAACAAACCTCTGTGTCACTAATGAGTTCAGCTGAAAAAGGGAGGAGATAAAAAAAAAATAGTTCAGGGAGCATGAACATGTTAATGAGATTGATTCTTCCTGGAAAGGGCAAGAAGAAGAAACTTCCACTCCACTAAATCCAATTTTATTTAATTGAAAACTAGCCTGAAGTTAGCTTTCCAATCAATCCTGAAAGGCAAACACAGCAAGACCCCGAGGTGAACAAGGGTAGGTGGGCGGATCCCAGACTCCTGGCACCAGCAGTGAAGCGCAAAGAGCCACAGTGACCGAGACCGACACAAGTCAAGCAGCAAGAATCCGTGCACCACGTGAGTGTTTTGCAAACTTCACACCGGCATCTTGCTTTTGAAATTCCAAGTGGCTGTGGGGAGCAGGGATAGGTGACCACTAGCATGTAAGTGGCCCCTTTAAGGGTAGGCAAGGCAGCGGCCAGTGTTACTACATACAGCAAGGATCATCGTGGACTAAGAAGAATGAAATGTACCTTTCTGTCGCACTCCCATTCCTGGGGAGGCCCAGCTTGGGTGAGGAGCCACGCAAGACACCCAGAGACTGGAGGGATGGCACATCCCCAGCGACAGCATCAGACGCTGCATTTCCACCACCCAGTCTCTCACTGATTCCACAGAATCTGGCTTCAGAGCATATTCTCCCCTCTGTTTCCTGACTCTTGAGAACATCTGCAGTACTTGCCTGGCTTCTTGCCACCAGTGATGGCTTCTCATTTGGTTTTTTGTTCAATATTTTGCTGAGCACTTATGCAAGGAGATGGTCTGGGTGCTTATCTGGCAAAACAGTTCCCATCCTTTGGCTCACGGAGCTAACAATCTAAAAGAAAAGACAGAAAATACACAAGGAAGTTAATGAATGATGTCATGTCTCATATAAGTGCTCTGCATGGCAGAGGAATAGGAATTGATGAAAAGAGATTTTTCTCTTCTTACCCTGTTGTTTTTCTATTAATTTATGCTCCCCCACTGTGGTGGGTGCTAGGAGGCACCACCCAGATCTCCTTTTAGAAGTAACAGATTTATTACTTCAGCTGCTGGGGGGCTTGTCTCAACTGAAGAGAGCTGACTTGCCCAAGGTCACACCCCTTCCCGGGTGACTCATCTGGTGGCTGATGAGTGCAGGAGCATGAAGGCCCAGCCTTTCCAGCTCAGAACAGCTGTGAAAAGTGACCCCACCTTCAGACCCCTCCACAGGGTGGGCTGAGGTCTTCACTGAGACGGCATCACCACTCTGTGTCTCTCTCTGCCCCATCCTGGTGCCTTCCCTCCTTTGATCCCAAGAACACTTCCCAATAACCCTCCTACACACCAGTCTCCATCCCGAGGTCAGCTTTCTGGTGAACCCAATCAGTGACAACTTTGAATGAGATGAATTTAAAGTACTTAAGGCAGTTGAGCTTATTTAACAGAATATATTATAGTTCATATCAAGTATTCATGGGGTAGACCACAGAAAGCCTCTAATGCCTCCGGAACTGTAAGCCTGGGTTCCTTCCCCTGCAAACACTAGCATTCTGTCTTTTTTCCAGGAGGGCTGAGAGACTGGAGGACCTGCTCTTCTCACTCAGCCTCTTGGCATTTCCTGGCCTGAGGGAGGATTCTCTTGGCCCCTGCAGTCCCTCTAGGAGAGCAGCCCCATCTTCCAATAGACTGCAGAGCTTGGGTTCTGGGAACATCCAGAAGGTCTCTCTCAGCTTCTCTCCGGTGCCACTGACATCTCTCTCTCTTCCGCCTTGAAGAACTGGGCTGTGAACTCTTCATTAACCATTAACAAATAAATACAGGGCATCTGCTGCATGCCAAACACTAGGCTATGAATCTCCTCTCTCCTTGGAAACCACACCTGGTCCTTCATTTCCAGAGCCACCCAACGCAGAAGTGCCCCCAGAGAACTTACGCCTCTGGGGAACCTTTCAAAGTTGTTGGCATTGATTGAGGGGCATTAATCCCTTTATCATGAGTTTGCTGTTTCATTTCTGTCCATTTCATCTCCCTCCCCTCCCCTCTTATCCACAATAACTTCCTCTTCCCACGGGCTTCCCGACCTCTCTGTTTTCTTACTACCCTCTGTGCCATATGCCAGTATGATGGTCTTAGGACTCTAAAGTTTCTGGCCAAAAAAAAAAAAAGTTTACAAATACAGAATAATTCACAATTTGTAGGTGAAGAAACCGAGAAAGAGAATAGTTAGGGACCTTCTGAAATTCCCTCAGAAAGATGGAGAAGATTATAATGAGAAGTGTAGACAGTAGCCGAGTTGGGCAACACGCCAGGCATTTTACGCGCCTTGTTTTGTTTAGTTGCTCAGACTCCCGTCCGACTCTTTTGTGATTCTCTGGACTGTAGCCCACCAGGCTCCTCTGTCCACGGGATTTTCCAGGCAAGGATACTGGAGTGGGTTGCCATTTCCTTCTTCAGGGGATCTTCTTGACCCAGGGGATCAAACCCAGGTCTCCAGCATTGGCAGGTGGAGCAACTCTGTGAAGTACCCAGCATGATCTTCCCTATTTAAAATAAAGAATTTAAGATTTAAAGAAGCTGAGTAACCTACTGAAGGTGTCACACAGTTTGTGATCCATTCTAATGCTAAAATCAGTTCTAAGCACCAAGCTATCTACCAAGGGGAAGAGCCCATCTGATTTCCAGTCTGGAGTTCTAGAAGGCAGGGGACGAAGTACTGGAAGTGCTGGGAAACTGCATGGCTGCATAAGTCCCAAGGTTTGCCCCACTACACTGA
>SJYX01008819.1:378831-392603 GCA_006410675.1 Oreotragus oreotragus
CCCCCAAAAAAATCCTTCTTGCCTGGAATTAACTGAGTGAGAGAGCCCAGGATCCTTCAGCATTCCCTCTATGGTGAGATCACCCTGTGGAGAGGCGGAGGGAGCAAGGCCCCACTCCAGAAAAGAGGTTATTTCACTACAATCAGGAGCTCCAGGAGCCTAGAGCAGTCAGTCTGGTAAAAGCACTTACACAGCTTTAATGCCAGTCACCTGTAGAGAAGGAGCATTAATTAGCTTAACACTCCCTCCCCAGGAAAGTCAAGGAAGTGGCTGGCCCTTTGATGCATGCGGGCAGCAATCAGAGGAGCCAGCCTTTGATTTCTTCCCCACCTCCACCCGCAAGGCTTAGCCTCACCCCTCTTTGTGATTAGGTCCAGACAGCTGGGGGTGGGGGTCACCAAAGCTGTTGAACCTAGGTTGTTTCATAAAGTGCTTTTTATGAAGACCTGGAGAAAAGGTTGCAAATGTATATAGTTTCTTTAAAAAAAAGCCAAACACGGTGCAGGTAGTCTCTCCCCCTGATTTTCAGGCCCACAGCCCAGGACAAGTGAGCCGCGAAGCCAGCAGGGCAGAAGGGCAGCACCATGCGGGCACAGGGACCACTGCTGGCTAGTCTGTGGGGCTGGAAGAAGAGACCTGGCTTTCCTTCCACATGTGGAAGGGTCCAGAGTAACCTGGGCACCCAGATGCTCTGCGTGCCCAACAGCTCTGCCACCTGCTCTCAGCACAGTCCAGGTCCTGGGCTCTGGGAGCCGGGAGTGCAGTGTGGGCAGTCCTGGCGTGATGAAGCCACTGTATTGATTCTTCTTGCTGATGAGGTGGCTGTCGTGGACAAGGCAGTGCAGGGCCCTGAAAACAGAGGGTGTAAAGAAAGCAGGGGCCATAGAGACCAGGGACATATGGAGAGTTTAGGGGCAGAGATGTGACAGAAACTACGCTTGTCCTACAAGTGGAAGGAGAGGTGGGAAGGAAAGCAACATGGGTGGTTCCCCCCACCCCTGCCATCCCACCTAAGTGCTGCTGGACCTAAATTCACAGGAGAGTTTCCTCACCTGGAAATTAGGGGTACTGATTACCCACCCATTAGGGTAATTGCAAAAATTGAATAAGAATTTTTAAAAAGTGAAGCAATGTACAGAAAGGATCTTTGGATGTGTCAACGTGTAAAAGTTTTTTTTTTTTTTTTAATCACCACCAGATGCCCACACTCCACTCCTGAGCCTCAATTCAGTTCATTCCATCCCAACACTGGCCTAAGGATGACATAGGATGGAGCAGGGCACAGCTACTTTATTAAAGTACTGGGTTGGCCAAAAAGCTTGTGAACCTAAATGAACTTTTTGGCCAGCCCTAGGGAACATCTAATGGTTTGTTTTTAGGTTACATCAGGTCGTATGGCATGTGAAAACAACTCAGTCAAAACAAAACCAAACCCCGTGATTGCTACAACAGAGACCTCATTCCTTATGCTGTACAATCAGAAGCTCCAACCAGGAAAGGGTCTGGGTCACTATCATGGGAATCCAGGCATTTTACCATGGGAACTGCTTATTTTCCCTATACAGCTTAATGTGGACCCAGCATACTCCAGCATTTAGGAAAGTTTCCTCATCCATAATCATACTGAAGTCTGAAGTGAGACAATGCAAACTCTCTCTACCCCAGTTCACAGATAACAAAGCTGAGCTGCTCTGCTAGAAAAATCAGTCTTCCAGCCCATAATGCCCAAAGGGCAACTCTAGACCTTCTTCCCTAAATGACTGAATCAGGAGTGAACATCTGATCCACAGAAAACCCAACAGGTTCTCTCGCCAACGGTTTGGGAAAATGAAAAAAAAAAAAAAAATTAGTTGGCAAACNCTGCTCTGCTAGAAAAATCAGTCTTCCAGCCCATAATGCCCAAAGGGCAACTCTAGACCTTCTTCCCTAAATGACTGAATCAGGAGTGAACATCTGATCCACAGAAAACCCAACAGGTTCTCTCGCCAACGGTTTGGGAAAATGAAAAAAAAAAAAAAAATTAGTTGGCAAACTGTTGCCCGTTAGCCCAATCTGGCAACACCCACCAGTTTATATGTTAACTGTGACTGTGGTTGTTGACAGTGATTCATGGATCCAGAAAGTCTAAACTATTTACAGTCTGTCCTTTACAAAATTTTCCACTTCCTGAAAGAGATGATCACACAGACATGGATGCTGTGACCACCATTTGGGGGTGGGAGGGTCATAAGCATTCAAAACAGAGGCAGCTGTGCTCAGAGACTTGAGGGGAGGCGGGAACAGAGAGAGACTGTTCAAGAGAGCAGATAAGGGCTGAGCATCTCAGAGGAGAAAGGGCAGATAGGGCCTGACAACCTTCCAAAATCCATGAGACACATTGGTCCTGCTTGAGACAAATGCTCCCTCCCTTTGACAGTCTTATATATCCTAAAATAAACCTTTTTTTTTTACCTAAACTATTTGACTGTGGTTGTTTCTTTCAACAAAATGAGTCCTAAGTCAGCTATAGGGGCTAGCATGTGACTACAGTAAGTATGGACCAATTAAGCTCTCTGAAACCATTGCTGACTCCCTTGAGAATCAGTGGGACACCTTTATAGTTGCTTGGAAACAGAAAGTGCATTCCCAAAGTCCAGGTTTATGAAGTGGTAAACAGTCCCGTGGAGGCCAGGAATACATCAGTGAAGGTCTTCATCATTGTGGACTAGCAGAGCATAGAGGCCACCTGGTTCTGATGATTATTAAACAGTATCTATTAGCTACGAAGCCCTTGACAACAGAAAATTGATTTATCGCACAGTACAGTCTATGGTAGGGTCAGCAGAAGGACAGGAGGAACTGTACAGGCCCAAGATGGCATCAGTTATGCTAATAATATGTCACGTAATAGGAACAACCATATTACTTTGAAGAAGTAATAAAATCACAAAATTATGTAGAGTCAGTAAATGGGAAGGTGATCCAATAGCTCGTGAAAGTGTTCGTCGCTCAGTCATGTCTGACTTTGCAACCCCATCGACTGTAGCCCATCAGGCTCCTCTGCCCATGGGATGCTCCAGGCAAGAATACTGGCGTGTGCAGCCATTCCCTCATCCAGGGGATCTTCCTGACCCAGGGATTGAACCTGGGTCTTCTGCATTGCAGGCAGAGTCTTTACCATCTGAGCCAAAAGTTTTCTTTCTCACCAAACGAGAAGACAAAAGAGAAAAATCTAATAATTCCAATTCTTAATAGCATAAAAAAATCCATGTCAAAAATGACTGTGAGGAAAGTAAAAAAAAAAAAGTGGCAAACTGAGAAAACTGTTTGCCACTTACATCACAGACATTGCTGTTGCTGCTAAGTCACTTCAGTCGTGTCTGACTCTGTGTGACCCCATGGATGGCAGCCCACCAGGCTCCCCCATCCTTGGGATTCTCTAGGCAAGAACACTGGAGTGGGTTGCCATTTCCTTCTCCAATGCATAAAAGTGAAACGTGAAAGTGAAGTCATTCAGTCATGTCTGACTCTTAGCGACCCCATGGAATACAGCCTACCAGGCTCCTCCGTCCATGGGATTTTCCAGGCAAGAGTACTGGAGTGGGGTGCCATTGCCTTCTCCGCAGACATTGGCTACATCATTATTTATTTAACTGAATAGTGTTACTGGCTTTCTCAACCTAAAGAAGAAATCACTGTTGACATTAAAATTAATTGCTATAGTTTTCAGGTATGATTTTAAATCTGAAAAGAAGCTGCAGAAGCTGGCAGAAGTCAGGTTGTAAAATAGAGATTTTGTTGTTATTGGGAAGAGATCATCACCAGAACTTCAGACTAAGATAATGAACTGAGCTGATGTGGGAAGCCCACCCTCTTATATTAACCACACCTAACACTCAAAACCCAAGAACTAGAAAGGGGTCTACCTTGCCATGTACGTGTATAAGAAAAACACTTCCTTGTTGGACTGGCAGGTTATCCAGTATGTAAGACTGCCTCCATAAATAAGGGGCTTGCATGGGACTCCTATCAAGATGAGCTCACAGGCAAAAATTATAAAGCAACATGGAAAGTCACCACTAGTGACTATAAGCAATCTGAAGGGGACTTAAAATAAGGATGTCAATAATTTGCACATATTAAAAAAAGAATCCACAAGACAAAAATAGGAACTTAAAGAACAGGCATTTTTTTTCAAAGCCAGCAAAATCATTGTAGGGCTTCCCTGGTGGTCAACTGGTTAAGAATCTGTCTGCGAATGTAGGGGACATGGGTTTGATCCCTGCTCTGGGAAGATCCCACATGCCAGGGAGCAGCTAAGTGCCTGTGCCACAACCGCTGAGCAAGCACTTTATGAGCTGCACCTACTGAGCCCAGGGGCCACAGCTCCTGAAGCCTCTACACCCTAAAGCCCGTGTTCCACAAGAGAAGCTGCCGCAGTGAGAAGCCTATACGCCTAGAGGAAACCCATGCGCAGCAGCAAAGACCCACTGCAGCCAATAAATAAATAAAATCTTTAAAAACAAACAAAAAAGTGTTTTTGTCTTTTTTGAGGATAAAGGTGGCTGCACATTTTTACAATGCCTCCCTTTGAAAGGCATAGTCCGGGCCAACCTTGCACCCTGTTTTGACAGATAGCATATGGCAACAGTGATGTTGCATAACTCCTGAAGCTGGACCTTTAGGGATTTGTAGCTGCTGTATTTTTTAGGATGATCCATTTTGGAACCCAGGTACCATGCTAGGAGAAGCCCAAGTGAGCCATGTAGAGGCGAACTGAGGCATCTCTGTAAACAGCCCCAGCTGAGCTCCTGGCTGAAGGCAATGCTGTCGGGAGCCGCATTAGGCATTACTGACAAAATAGAGGCACGGCCCTAGACCCCCCCCCTTTGTTCCGTAGGCACGGATGATGGAATGAAGGAGTTAGGCTTTGTGATTCTGACTTGTTTTTTCCTTTCCTCGGCTGAGTTGACTGAAGAGAATATTAAGGCGCTTATTGTTTTTGAGAGAAGTATGAGAAGGCATAAAGCCTTCTGCAGCTGTGCTCAAAGAATAATTCATAAAGTTAATCACTGACATTTGTTCAAGGACTTTACAAAAGAGTGTTCCAGGGTGAGCACAGAGGCCACAGCTTGAGACCATGGGAGGGATTCCTATCTGAAGCCCATTTGTGAGAAAAGTGTTTATGGCAAAGAAGTTTGCTGAATTAAGGGTTTAGGAATAATTAAAATAGTTAGAAGCTAAAGATTTAGGGATTGCTGTAATGTTACAATATTCTACTATAGCTTATAGAAATTAGGGGCTTTAGAGATATTATTAGCTAGAAGCCCTTTCTAAGAAATAGTGAGCTTAGGATACTAGGGGCAAACAGGACTTAGAAAGATAAGAATTAAACTGAGGAAGGTGGTATGGAGCCCAGACGTTAGCATGAGTTACAGTGTATTCACAAGGACACATGAGAAAAAGTAGATAAGAGAATCGCTGAGGAAGGAACTCCTTTTGAGGGGCAACAGTGATTTTTGGAGAAAAATAAATCTGGGTCTCTGGGAACTAAAAATATCAAACCTCTGACCTAATGCTTTTGTGAAAGTATAAAAGAGAATCATAAGCTTGCAATAAACAGGCAGTCCAAGGAAAAACTGAGAGGCTGCCTCAGTTTCTCTCGCCGACACCGCTCACCCTTTCAGGCTGAATCCCTGGCTGCTGGAGCTGGACTCCAGCACAATATCAACTACCAACCACATGAGGAAGGCCGTTCTTTGGACTTTTCTGGTCCAATCAGGGTTTATTGCCCTCTTTTGATAAACCTAAGGGCAAATAGCAGAATTATAGTAAATGACTGATGCTATAAGTCTTGAAGTGGTATGTTACCTAACAACAGAGAACTAAAAATATCACCATGGAGAAGTCACAGATCAGATGAAAAGATGAGACTTACCTCCACTGCTGAGTTTCTCTGGGTGAGCTCCAAGGGGATACCAGGCAAACTCTGGCCGGACGGAAGTTGAAAAGAAGTTACCCTGGAAGGGAGCCCTAGATGGAACACAGAGCATGAAATATGCAATGCTGAGTAGGGAAATACCTGGCAATAAGCAACAGAGTTGAAAACGAGTTCTAAGTCATCCCATTAAAAAGAAAAAAAAGTTTCAATGACCGCTGTTTTGTATCAGAAAAGTTTATCATTTTAAGTAATTAACTTGGATTTTGTGCTTTAGTATTTGAAACTTCACTTATATTACATGTAGGCAAAAAATAATCAATGAGTAAATATGCTACTAAGTTAAAAGAATGAATTCTTTTGCAGAGAATGCACCAATGTGTAAATCACATACACTATTACCTGCTTCTCTTGATTACTCCTCCTTGAGACCCAGACTCTTGGGCCACAAACCTCAAATCATCTGTTTTCAATCTGGTATTGATTATCTGCTGCCAGCCACTGTCCTGGACTGCCCTGTTAATCTTGCTCAGTACTAGGCATTCATTGGGCAGGCAACAAATGTTTAAAGAATTGAGCCAAATTGTCTTCTTGAACAAAGGTGAGTTCTTAAGGCCTTGAGGGCTCTCAATAGAACAAATTTTCCTTATGTACAAGCTAGGAGCTTCCCTGTAACTCAGTTGGTAAAGAATCTGCCTGCAGTGCAGGAAACCCTTGTTTGATCCCTAGGTCAGGAAGATCCCCTGGAGAAGGAAATGGCAAACCATTCCAGTATTCCTACCTGGAAAATCCCATGGACAGAGGAACATGGCAGGCAACAGTTCATGGGACTGCAAGAGGGGGACATGACTTAGCAATTAAACCACCTGTATAAATTGGCCATTTTGAAAAGCTCTGTGAACCCAGATCACTCATGAAAAAGAATTAAATCACCCCCAGTTAGAGATCAGGGGTTATAACCAACTATAGTTCTGTAAAAACTATTAATAATAATATGGCAGAATTTCACTAAGAGGTGAGCAACAGAGCAAATATTTACTTCCCTAAGAAGCCTGGCTATTGGGTCCATGAGCCCTTAGTCAGGCACCAATGTCTGGCCCTAAGTTCAGAGCATGGAAGTCCATCCATGGCTGCAGTGGCACCTGATTCTGGTCTCAATGGTGGTGTAATGATAGAGTCACGGAAAGATCTTGTCCAGTCAGACAACTGGAGAAATGAGCCCAAGCCCCTGGCAGAGTCCTGAGCACCAGAAACTCAGCAGAGTGGCCTGGGGACCACTTGGTTCTGTTTTTTGTGTGTGTATTTAACCTAGATTTGTGTGTATCTAACCTAGATTTGTATACATTTGTTATATATATGACCTAGATTTGTGTATATAACCTCAGTTTATATAGATTGTATGTATATAACCTAGATTTGTGTATATTTAATCTAGAAAAAGAGTAAGGAGCTAAGAGACAGCTGTCCTTAAATAGCTGGAAATAGGCCAAGTAGGACAGGTTTCTACTGTCCTTCTTGGTACATTGGGTGTGGCTTGATGGGAGTGGCTCAGGGGTTTGTGTGGAGGGAGCAGGGTGCTGACTTGACTCAGGCCAATTTCCCAGAGTCAGGGCTCTCCAGATGTGGAGTGAGTGGTTGCCTCAAGTGGTGGGAGTTTGTTCCCTGGAATTTCGATCAGAGGCTGGTCAGAGCACTTACTGGGGACAACTAGAGGGAGATTCCTAAGGTGGGCATGTGAAGGAGGAATGCTTGTTCCCATCTCTGCACATGTCCACAGAGGAGAAGTGATTTCCCCTCCAGAAAAAATATATTTCTATACCCTAGAAGGAGAGATATGAAAGAAATAATTCCAGTTTCTCTCCAGAAGCACATGTATTTCCTCTCACCTGCCCAATGATGAATTTAGTAACTTCACCAATTGTTGAATTTAGGAAAGAGGTTGTATGAGTCTACTCAGGCTGCCATAACAAAGTACGACAGCCAGAGTGACTTAAACAACACGTTTTCTCACATTTCTGGAGGCTACAAGTCTAAGTCAACCATCAGGGTTTGTTTCTGGTGAGGGCGCCCTTCCTGGCTTGTAGATATGGCTGCCTTCTCACTGTGCCCCGACAAGGCCTTTCCTCTTTCCTCTTTGTAGACTAGTCTCTCTTCCTCTTCTTATAAGGACACCAATCCTATAGGATTAGGGCCCCACCCTTATGATCTCGTTTAATCTTAATTACCTCCTGAAAGGTTGTATCTCTGAATATGTAACATTAGGGGCTAAGACATGTGACATTTTTTTGGGGAGGGGGGGTGGTGGTTCACAATTCTGTCCATAACAGGGGCTTGAGCATTCTAATGCTACAGCTCTGCCTACGCAAAGAGGGATACACTCTGTATGCTTCCCTACCACATGATAAGTTTAGTAGGGCAGATTCTACTTATGATGAGGAAGCCTGTGACTGTTCAGTTCTTCCTGCAGCAGGTAAGTACCTTTCATTTGGAAACTGGAAAGTATTAGGAAGTCTGTTGTGCCCACATCTTAGCCAATCCTCCATTCTAGCTTTTTATCAATAATAAGGCTGGTATTTTTATCTTCACTTGCCTAACTGCATCTTACTTTTCAACTTGGATAGGGGGGAAGGGGGAGTATTACTTAATGAATCCCTAAAACCAACAAGGCAGGAAACTAGAAACAGGACTTCCATCTAAAAGCACACTGTGTCTTTAAGTTTTAGTTCCTCTTATCTACCTGGAGAGAAGCCCCTCAGAGTTAGGGTTTTAGACACAAAGTAAATTTATGCTTGAAATAAAGATTTTTTTCATTGATCACACTGCCATTTCTTTTAGAGCTATCACAGAAATATTTGCTATCCAGCTTTGCTTTGTATCAAGGAAATTACCAGTCCAAGTGATGTCAGTAAAACAACTGAAATCTCTCCAGGTAAATATTGACATATCTCTGAGCTTCCTAAAAAGGCAAGCTTCTCAGCAGTGCTTATCATTTCATGAAGTATAATCTGTTCAACTTAGAGGCAGATACCCCATAAAAAAAAAAAAAAAAGAATCCCTGTTTTGTTTATTTGAGGGGCTTATTAAGTCTGACTCTCTCATGGAGTTTTGGGTAGGTTTCCAGGAAAATATTAAACTTCCCCTGACAATAGGCTTGTTTTCTCGATATTTTTCCCCCAAATACATTCATTCGTGGGAAGATACCAGCTTCAATTAGGTACATTAGTTTAGAAGGCTAGTCTTCCTGTGTATGGACAAAATTCTTCCTTTCCTTAGAAGAGCTCCTTCAGTCCTTCCTTTCCTTAGAAGAACTTCTTGGGCCCTGCTGTGTACTTAGTGCTGGTTCTGGACTTAGACAATACACACTCATCCTCAATCCTGTGCTCTAAAGCCACTTTGTTGCTGTTTTAGTCAATAAGTCATGTCCAACTCTTTTGTGACCCCATGGACTTAGACGCCTGGCTCCTCTGTCCACGGGATTTCCCAGGCAAGAATCCAGGAGTGGGTTGCTGTGCCCTCATCCAGGGGATCTTCCTGACCCAGGGATCAAACCCACGTCTCTTATGTCTTCTGCACTGGCAGGCAGCTTCTTTACCACGAGCAAGACTTGGGAAGCCCCTAAAGCCACTTACCTTTCTCTAAATGGATATCTCCATTTTCCCTGAGCATAAGCCTTGGCAGGCATTGTGATGTGCACCTAGAAGCATCACAGGTTGGGGAGGACTTTATGCCCAAGGGGCCCCCAGCTGGAATGAGAAAGACACTTGAAGAGAACAAACCACCGAGTACGACCCTGTGATCTTCATCCTTTGCCCAGGAGCTGAAAATCAGAGTCGTGTGTTACTGTAATTATAAAAGAGATCCTTCAGGATGTAGGATCTTTATTGCATAGTCCTTGCTTGGTCTCTTAACTTGCCCAAGTGCCAACATGTGCCCAGTGCTGGGCCTGGGCAACTGGAGGCAGATGACATATGTCTGTTATTTTCCCTCTCCCTAACCTTCTGTGGACATAAAGAAAAAGACATAAGTCAGGAATCCTGGGCGACCTTAGGCATCCCATCTCTCTGGGTCTCATTTTTCTCAAACCGTGTTTTCCAAATTTTCTGAATGATTAGACTCTCCTGAGTAGTTTTCAAAATGCAGATTCCAGGCTCTTGTTCTAGGGATTCTAATCCATCAAGTCTAGATACAGGTCAGGAATCTTTACAATTAATGAGCACTCCTAAGCCAACACTATGCTTAGGCAAAGTCTAGAAAACACTGAATTAGATGCTATTAAAATCACTTTCCCCATTTACCAATGGAAGTCTTAGGTGGATCATTTGAAGTCATCATGAGTTGCTTTCAGTCCAATCCCTCCTATCGTTAGCCATTCAGAGTACCTAACTGTGCAGAGCACACTTACGGTCACTTTTTTTCCTAGTGGGGGCTCTGTTAATAGCAGCAATCAAGATACAGTTATTAAAAGCCCAGATTACCTGGTAACTACTTATTCCTTCTGGCATCTTAGTCCACTAGCTGGTTTTATTCAAGTCTTCAAAGATTTGCAGAAATGTTTTATCCTGCAATAACAGCTCTGAAATTCAAGGACAACAAAGATGAGAGACTGTTATGCATACATCATTATTAATGCTTTTATAAGTATGTGTGACAAACACATTTTAAAATTTTCTCTTCTCCTTTACTTTTGTTTTAGTTTCAGGCTTCTACTCTGTACTGTCAAAAAAAAATATATCACTGGGTAGAAGAATTTTATAAAGTTGAAAAAAATGAAAAAGGAGGGAAGAAAGAAGGAAAGAAGCTGCTACATCAAAGCTTTTCACCACTGTAAACACTGAGATTTAAAAAACAAAGTTTCACACTTTTTAATTTAGCATTTATTTGGAGAAAAATGGAATTCTTATAAAGAATCTTATAAGAAATTACTATAATCTTATAATTAATTAAAAATTAATCCCAGATGGAAGTTGTGAAATACAAGAAGTATTAAACAAGCAAAAACAATGACAAGCATATAAGAAAATCTACACAAATTTTGGCTAGAAAAAAAAATTCTGTGGATTAAAAATACACTTAAAATATGTAATAAGAATGGCATGTAAATTGGAATGGGACGAATAATTCTAAAACGTTCTAAAGCTTTTGTGTTGTTTGAGAGGGCTGTAATTTATTTTTATCTTAATAAGTATGCATGTTGATATATTAATATTTGATGAAAAAGAACTAAGACAGAAAAGGAATGTATAACTTTCACATGAATAAATGGGTAAAAGTGAATGAAGTGGGGAAAAAAACCATTATCAACTTAAAAGCAGAGAAGAATGAAAGATAAGCATACAGAAGGCAGGAAAAATAAAACAAATCCAAATATGTCAATAATTATAATAAATGAAAAATAGTTGAATATTCTATAGATACATCAAGAACACACAGGTGATCAAACTAAATGGAATGAGCTAGCTACTTTAAGCAAATACTACCAATAAAATGCTGATGTGTTTGTATTAGATAAAATAGATTTTTAAAAAGCAAAAAAAATAAGAAAAAAAAGTCATTACATAATAAAAGATCAATTCACCAAGAAGTAATAATAATTATAAATCAATAGTCACCTAGTTCAGCCCAGTTCAGTCGCTCAGTCGTGTCCGATTCTTTGCGACCCCATGAATCGCAGCATGCCAGGCCTCCCTGTCCATCACCAACTCCCGGAGTTCACTCAGACTGCATCCATCGAGTCAGTGATGCCGTCCAGCCATCTCATCCTCGGTCGTCCCCTTCTCCTCCTGCCCCCAATCCCTCCCAGCATCAGGGTCTTTTCCAATGAGTCACCTCTTCACGTGAGGTGGCCAAAGTACTGGAGTTTCAGCTTTAGCATCATTCCTTCCAAAGAAATCCCAGGGCTGATCTCCTTCAGAATGGACTGGCTGGATCTCNTCCCCTTCTCCTCCTGCCCCCAATCCCTCCCAGCATCAGGGTCTTTTCCAATGAGTCACCTCTTCACGTGAGGTGGCCAAAGTACTGGAGTTTCAGCTTTAGCATCATTCCTTCCAAAGAAATCCCAGGGCTGATCTCCTTCAGAATGGACTGGCTGGATCTCCTTGCAGTCCAAGGGACTCTCAAGAGTCTTCTCCAACACCACAGTTCAAAAGCATCAATTCTTCAGCACTAGGGACATTCTCAAAATACATAA
Organism: Oreotragus oreotragus; assembly: GCA_006410675.1. Classification (NCBI taxonomy): domain Eukaryota; kingdom Metazoa; phylum Chordata; class Mammalia; order Artiodactyla; family Bovidae; genus Oreotragus; species Oreotragus oreotragus. The sequence goes on from SJYX01008819.1 coordinate 390,936, forward strand.
AACAAAACAAAAGAGGAAATAACTATAGAAAGAACAAATCCATTCTCAGAATAGATTTTAACATCCATCTTCATAATTTTTAAATGAAGGAGGCAAAAAAATCAGTAAGTATAAGTGAATCTGAATAGCATAATTATCATGTTTAATTTAATGAACATACATAGAACACCACACCCAAAATAGAAAAATCCACTTTTTAAAAAGTATACCTGGATAATTTATGAAAATTACTTTACAAAGGACCATAAAGCAAACCTCAGCAAATAGTGAAAGATGGACGTTACAGACCACATTACCCATCTACAGTGCAATCAGGTTAAAAATCTAACAAAAAGGCAAAACCACATGTATCTAGAATTTAGGAGACATTTTAATGCATGTGTCAAAGGATATGATAGTGGATATCAGAAAAAAAAAAGGTATTATTAGACAGAAACCTGAAGCAGTACTTAGAGGGACATTTACAGCTTTGACATGATTAAATTAAAAAGAAAGCTGCAAATTAATAAGTATCCATAAAATCAAATTAGGGAAAAATGCTTATTAAAACAGTAATGTTTTGTGAATGAAATTGTAAATTCCCAAAGCCATTTGGGAAATAAAGCCTACTCTCTGTGGTCACCTGGACTTAGCTATGGCTATCATTGATTCAGTAGGTACTAAGCATCAGACATGATACTGAGTGATATAAAACCTCTGTAGTATTTAGGATTATAAACTAGAGGGGGAGGAAGTGAGAAACAAAAAAATTTCAAAAGCTGCACTATGTTTTTGTACTATTTAATTTGTAATATAATCTCTGAATAAGTAGAAAATATTATAGTCTCAGTTTATTTAAACAGATTTGGAGATTTTAAAGAGCTGGCTTTATTTTACAGGGTATCAAAGTCACCTATAATTTAGTGACATACAACACATTAAGAAAATGTGGTATTATATGGTCCAGTACAGAAATATTTAGTCACTGTTAGCAGACACTGTGACTGATGCTTTGTGTTGGGGGGTAGGGCAGGGAGGGAGCCCAGGGATTCTGATGAGGCATTTGAGTATCACAGACCTTAACACACAGCCCACCTCTTAATAAATCCTAAACTACCTAAAACAACTATCATAAAATAACTATTAATTGCCACTTTAGAATTAATCCCATTTAAAGATTTTTGCTTTTATTGTTAATATGGGTGGGGGGGAAGAGTACACTTTTCCACTGCTTATAGCAGAATAAATTGGTAAAATCAAGATGGAGGAGGTCTTTTTAACACTGTAGTAAAGAGTTAAAATGTTATGTATTGTTCAGCCCAGAACTTCTGCATTTGAAATTTTATCTTAAAGAAATAATTACAAGACCATGCAAGAATTTAGCTGTCACAGCACTGACTATGTTAGTGATAACCTAGAGATAACTTAAAAGTCTCAAAAGAGGACATTAGTTAAATAAATTATGGCAATGCAGATATGGACAGAATGAAAGGACAAAATAGGTGATTAAGTAGTTAATCCCAAGTAGAAAAATAATGGAGACCCATGTAAGTTAATGATTACTCATGAAAGTAGGCTTGCTTAGCAACAAATCCAGGCAACAGTAGCATGTGACATGCCCCAAAAGAATAAAACAATGGTGGCATGAGTCCCACATCCTGCCCAGTCAGCTAAGTTAATGATCCCTAA
>SJYX01008820.1:7194-20779 GCA_006410675.1 Oreotragus oreotragus
TCTCCAAGGGATCTTCCCAACCCAGGGATCAAACCCAGGTCTCTCACCTTGCAGGCGGATGATTTACCAACTGAGCTATCCTTCACCTTTTACAGGGCTTACTCATCCCTGCCTTCACATACATCACTGCCTAGAAATTAGTATCTTAGAGAATCCTTCCTACATACATCTACCTGGAACATCGTGTCACTGTACATGTTGCACAATTTTTCATTATAACGTTTCAGGACAGGACCTATCTTTTTGTTTATTGTTGTTTTTTTCCCCAACACCTAGCACATAAAGGTTTTGAGTAGAAGAATAAATGCCTGCATGTTAATTAAAGGAAGCCCCATGGTAGAATAAACATATATTCATTTGAGCAATAAAATCCTGTTTTACCACTTACCTACGTAGGTACTAAATTAATCATACTTATTATTATAAATATAGCTATAACTGAACAATAGTGGGCTGCTGCTGCTAAGTCACTTCAGTTGTGTCTGACTCTATGCGACCCCATAGATGGTAGCCCACCAGGCTCCCCCATCCCTGGGATTCTCTAGGCAAGAACACTGGAGTGTGTTGCCATTTCCTTCTCCAATGCAGGAAAGTGAGAAGTGAAAGTGAAGTCGCTCGGTCATGTCTGACCCTCTGAGACACCATGGACTGCAGCCTTCCAAGCTCCTCCGTCCATGGGATTTTCCAGGCAAGAGTACTGGAGTGGGTTGCCATTGCCTTCTCCGAATAGTGGGCTGGGCCATTGTTTAACTGGGGAGAGGAGTATACTTCAGGCATAGATATTAACAGGGTATAAAAGGGGAAACTAAAGGCATACTAGTTAGCCAGACCTGGAAGTTGTTATAGCATCTTTCCCTCCTCTGGGTACTTATTGTACCATTATAATGAACATTATTTTTTTTTCTGTCCTATCCTAGATATTAATAAAGTTCTTACAGTAGCAGAAGCTATCTGTCCATTTCACAGTCCCTGGCAAGTAGTAGCTGCTTATGAAATGTTTGCTAAAGAAATGAGTGACTAATAGATAGTCAATTAAACACAGCTGTTCTGTGTATTACAAGCAGAAACAGTGATTCATTGATTCCCACTACATTATAACAGAACCTTGTTTTATCTGTACAAGAACATGAACTTTTTTCACTACATAAAACTTTAGTATTATATGGTTGCATTGGAAGTTTGCTTTTTCATTTCCCTCCCACAGAGGGAACATTGACGAAAATACAGTTATAAGAGAGAATGTCTTTTAAGATATACACACATTCTCGTATTTGCTAAAACATGTTCAAATTTTGTTTATCTGCATTTGGATCAAAAAAGTCATTTCTCATCAAGGCCTGTCAGATTGTCCCAGTATGTGGCCAGGGGGTTGTTCACAAAGTTTAATGAAAAAGATGAACCATAAAGATCAAAACATACTTCTCTAATTTTGAAAGGGTGATTAAAGCTTGATCTGTCCATGACTTGACTTCTATCTTTAGATGACTGTGTTTCACTATTTTTACCTATTTCACCACAGGCTATGTATCTTTTGAGCAGGATGCTGAAGCATTAGAGATATTATAGCACTTTGAACAGAGAGATTCCTCCCTTTGCAATTTAAAATAAGGTGATTCTTAGAAAAAGTGGCAGAATGTAAATGTATAAAACAATGTCTTTAGAAAATGATATTTGCTTTTAATACTGTATATAAGATTAAGGTAAATCTCATTTAAGTAAAGTAATTGAAACTCAATAATTGAAGTCTTTTAAGAATCAATATCAAAATGGTGTTTTCATATATTTTTAATATCATACACATCCCTCAAGTGTGGATCTTCTGATTGTAAATGCTGAAATTCGTAGCAGCAATTATGAGAAAATCTTTTTCTCTTATTTCTAGGGAATTCCTTTTGCTCATTAATTGGGACCTGAGAAATGATTTCCAGCAGGTCTTACCCTGGGGCATGGCCTTCCTAACCTCTTAATTGAAGACCTCCTCTGTTGACTTGGAGGTTTGGGGAGGTGTCTGGTGAACAATTCTTTTGAGAGGTCCAAGAGATTCCATTCCAAAGGCAATGCTTATCTTAGCTAAGTCATCGGATTGTTAAAGCATGTTTCCAGATAAAGAAAATGAAGAAAACTTTATTACACACACATAGTTATACATGACTATATAGGTATATGAAAAAAAGTGAAAGGGTTAGTTGCTCAGGCACATCCAACTCTGCGACTCCATGGACTGTACCCTGCCAGGCTCCTCTGTCCATGAAATTCTCCAGGCAAGAACACTGGAGTGGGTAGCTATTCCCTTTCCCAGGGAGTCTTCCCGACCCACATATATGTTTACATGTATTCTTTAATGAGAAGGTGAGAATCTGCTCCCACAAGACTAGCTGTTATTTTGTCATCTTATAATCTTCTTTTGTTTTCAAACCCCTTGGCATTTTACATACTTGCACATCTCATTTAATAATTAAATGTTACCCACACCTCTGCCTCAGGAGCTTTATTCTAGTTAACAGTTACACCTGCCATCACCCTCAGTAGAGTGGATCTCCCACATTCTTCCCTGCTCAACTACTTATCTTGTGGTTTCCATCGTAATGTTCAGCAGGGATTTCCTGAGGAGCAAATAGTAAGAAGAAAAGGAATCAGCTTGACTCAGAAGAGAGGCTTTTATTATAAAACCAATTTTAATGGCCCATTATGACAGTGATGACAAAAAAAGCCTTCTGCTTTTCAACCTAAATGTTGATTTCTTTGGTAATATTTTCTGAGATTTCTTTTTGTTCACATTAGCTTAATTCCATGCACATTTTTTTAAAATTAGGTGGAGGAAAGATGAAGATGTTGTTGCACTTTTTTCTTTGACATCCATATAGTTCCAGATAGTCTTGATTACAGTTTTATAATGATAGTTTCTGTGTATTTAAAGAAAAGTTGTTCTATGCACTTATACTTTGGGCTTTCCCGGTGGCTCAGTGGTAAAGAATCCACCTGCAAGCAGGAGACGCAGAAGATGTGGGTTTGATCCCTGGGTCAGGAAAATCCCCTGGGGGAGGGCATGGCAACCCACTCCAGTATTCTTGCCTGGAGAATCCCACGGACAGTGGAGCCTGGTGGGCTACAGTTCACGGGGTCATAAAGAGTCCAATAGTCCAATATGACTGAAGCAACTGAGCACGCACACACATACTTTGATATAACTTTTAAAAGTAACGTGAAATAATTGTTTCTTGCAGTAGGCTTTGANTGGCAACCCACTCCAGTATTCTTGCCTGGAGAATCCCACGGACAGTGGAGCCTGGTGGGCTACAGTTCACGGGGTCATAAAGAGTCCAATAGTCCAATATGACTGAAGCAACTGAGCACGCACACACATACTTTGATATAACTTTTAAAAGTAACGTGAAATAATTGTTTCTTGCAGTAGGCTTTGAAATTGAGGTTGTTTAGACTTATAGCATCATCCTTTACTGTTTTTACTTTTTTATTCATTATGAATATTTGATTTTTGCAATGGACAGAAAATTATCCCATGTCCATATTTTAGAAATTTTCCTTCATTTTGCTTAACAAGGATTTAGTACCTAGTGTGTGCAAATTCACTGTGGTAGGTTTATCTCATTTGACTGCTGCTGACAATGGCACTTTCACAACTTTTAATGTTGAGTTGGCCAAAAGTTCATTCCATTTTTTCCTTAAGATGATATTTTTTTTTCCCCATAAGATAGCATTATAGAAAAACCTGAATGAACTTTTTGGCCAACCCAATATATCATTTCCCAAACTGTATTTTGGAGAACACTTGTTTTTGTTCTGTGAGATATTGATAATTCTTCTAGAAGAGGATTGCAAGGTTTAAAAGTTTGGGAAATACTGCATGATGCTTTAAAATAAATCCTAACTTATTCCAAAATACATGCAGTAAAGAAAATCATTCTATCACATTTAGGAAGTATAGGCTCTATTTATTGGATAGTGGAATCAATTTCCTTTTAGATTGTCCATTAAAATTGTAATTCCTCATTTAAAAAATCCCTGTTTTGCAAAGCACAGTTTAGAAAATATTGTCTTAATGCAGTTTTAAAAATAGCATCCAAAAATTATTGGCCAAATTATCTTTAGTATGCCGTTGATTCTCTCTCCCTTACTAATCCATCTCTCTCGGCAGCCCTCTTTCATTTTTTTATGTCTAACTTTATGCTTAAAGAATTACATTTTCTCTTATGGATAAAACTTGAGCCATCCTTATAGAGAGTCTCCTGAGCCATCTGAATCATACTTAATGGTAAGGTAAAAAATGAAAAATTACTGCTTAGAGAGGATGAATTCCCCCACTTTAATTCTTCCTGGAGTATAGACTACAAGGGCACTGGATGCTTGCTCCAAGGTCTAAGAGGGTTAGTGATAATTGCTTGTAGTCTGTCTGCTCATTCCTCTTTTGCTGTTGCATTAGATTCCTGGTTGGTCTCCCACTGACTAGGTTGTCCTTGCTCTAAAGACCCTATTGATTGTTTTATTGGACATAACAGCTAGTAGAGTGTACTATACACAGTGTTGACCTGAGTAATCCCATATGGCTCGGTAGAGATGAGTATATATACACAGTACAGCTTATCTTCTGGAAACTCTTTTCTTTCAGCTTTGATGCTATCTGCTTTTTTTCTTCCCACCTGTGACTGATTCTTCTCAGTCTTCCTAGCAGGATTTACTCCTGGCCATTCCTTCTGTGTTGGTGTTCCTCAGGGCTCTGCTTTATGCCATCTTCTCTTTTGGTTAGCTCTTCCTGGGTGTTCTCATTCATATCCATGTTTTCAATTACGCTTTCTTTACTACTAATGACAACTTTTCTATGCTTGATTCCTTCCTCACCAGTGAGCTTCTTCCCTGAGTTTCCAGTATTGATTAGACCACCTTTACTTGATTGCCTTCTCCATACCCTTATATTAACATATCCAAAGAAAATCCCATCATTTCTTTGTCTAAGACGCTACTCCCCACTTTGTGCTTTTACCTGTCCTAATGTCTCTTTCCAGCATCCACCAAATTAGCCAAGCCTTCTTCTTGGGAATCATCTTTCAAGCCTTTAGCTCATTCACCACCCAACACATGCTCACCCAGCCCCATCATTTCTGAGTCCCTTACTTCTCCTGCATGTCATCCATCTTTACTCCTGCTGCTGAGTAGTCTCAACACTTCATCATTTGTTCCTTGGTCTTGTCACTTCTTGACAGAAATCCCTGTTTTTAGTCCTGCATTTGTCCAGGGCATTCTTTATACTGTATGCAGAATGATAGGTAAAAGACCTCAGTTTGGAATTATAATCAGCATCTCAAACTTAATTGGTTCCAAACCAAACCTCCTCCTGCCATTTTTTTCCATTGTAATAAATAGCAACTCATAATTTTAATTGCCAAGGCCAGAAGTCTTTGGCATCATCCTTGCCTGCTCGCTTTCTCTCATACCACACATCCAGTCCATCATCAGGTACTATTGGCTCAATCTTCCAAATATAATTGGAACCCAACCTTTCTCACCACCTCTGTAGCTGTCAACCTAGTGCAGCTACCATCTGGATTATCTCAATAGCTACATCCTCATGTCCCTGGTGAGTCTCTTGTCTTCTAAAACTGTGCTCTCCACAACAGTAGGTGCTAGCCAGCAGTGACTGTGGAGCTTTAGAAATATGGGTTATCTAAACTAAGATATGTTCTAAAAATACATAGTGGACATCAAAGAATTAGTATACAGAGAGAATGAGAAAAAGCTCATTGACAGTGTCTCATATTGATTATATATTGAAACAACATCTTGGATAGGTCGGATTAAGTAAGTAAGTAAGTAAGTAAAGTCACTCAGTCGTGTCCGACTCTTTGTGACCCCGTGGACTCACCAAGCTCCTCAGTCCATGGGATTCTTCAAGCAAGAATACTGGAGTGGGTTGCCATTTCCTTCTCCAGGGGATCTTCCCGACCCAGGGATCGAACCCAGGTCTCCCGCATTAGAGGCAGACGCTTTAACCTCTGAGCCACCAGGGCTGTGTTATTAGAATGAGTTTCATGTTTTTACTTCTTTCAGTGTGATTATTAGAAAAATTAAAATCACGGACGTGACCCAGTATTTATATTGCTCTTGGACAGCTCTGAAGTCTTTTTTAAGCACAGCAGTCAGAGCTCTCCATTTGAAATGTCGGAGCTCTTCACTCTTGGGCCCAAATCCCCCAGAGGCTCTCCAGCTCGCTCAGGAGGGACAAGCCAATCTTTTCAGTGGGCTGCCAGGCCCAGTATGATTCTGGTCTTTGAGCCCCTGTTCCTCCCACTATTAAGGTCTCTTGAGCTTTTAGGGCCTCCTCACAAGCCCCATCCGAGGGCCTCTGCAAGTACATCCATCCCCTGAGCACACCCTCCCCCGATGGCTGGTGGCTTCCCCCTCACTCACGCAAGTGTCGGCTCCAGTGTTCTTGATCAGCAATGAGCAGAGAGGCCCCTCCCGGACACACCATCTACACCAACAGATTCACAGTCTGCTTCTTACCACACACTGAGCATGAACATTTTCATCTTGTTTTGACTTTGTTTCGAATGGTTCCCTCCCCACCACCTGTAGAATAAATTCCAAACTGCTTGGTCTGTCCAGATGCCCTGTTAGGATTTAGCCGCTTTCTGACTCTGCAGCACATTTCTCACTGTTCATCTAAGCAGCCCACCTGCCATCCATTCCAAATCACTTGCGTGCTAACTCGCTTCAGTCATGTCCAACTCTTTGCCACCCTGTGGATTGTAGCCCTCCAGGTGCCTCCGTCCATGGGATTCTGCAGGCAAGAATACTGCAGTGGGTTACAGTGTGCTCCTCCAGGGATCTTCCCGACCCAGGGATCAAACCTTCATCTCTCATGTCTCCTGCATTGGCAGGAGGGTTTTTGACCACTTGCACCACCTGGGAAACCAAATCACTTGCAGGAAATCCCAAATTAGAAAAAGGGATAAATAATCTATTAGATGTGCAAAGGATTATTATTAACCCAAGATATATTCTCATATAGAAGAATATCAGTTGAACGTCAAACACTGGATGGCTTGTAAGTAGCAACATCTTTTTAATCCTTTGCATTCCACTGATAGACATCCCATAAAATGTATGTTAATGTAATCAACCCCAAAGGCAAGTGATATACTCACCAATCAAGACTAAAATCTTTTTGAAAGGATCTCTCCACAAATAAGATTTCCTTTCTCACACTTATTTTCCTCCAGAGCAATGAGCACACACAGAGTTTTTCTCCTTCTAATTAAAAATAAAACATAACTTATCAATAACTTCTTTAGATTTTTCATTGTAAGAAAGTTACATAGAATGAATGTTTCTATTGTGGGTAATCAGAAAAAAAAAAACAATTTATAGCTCGGTGATAAATAAGTAAACCTTTCAGAAATGTTTATTGTTCCAGCTCATTTAAATGCCATGTCTTTTGGACAGTATTTCTTAAAGGCCATAAAATTAATTGTGTATTTCAAAAGTTTTATTGGCACGTATTTCCTAAGTCAAATCTAGCTCTCATGTTTAATTGTGCTGTCTCATACAGGCTGGAAGCCTGGCCATTAATATTATTTTTCTGTTTTAAAAGAAAAACAGTTTCCTCCAGGGCTAGCTTCCATATTCTTGAATGTGGTCATTTCACACTGTTGTGCATTTTCGTGTGCTGAAATCTTGAGACTCTGTCAGAGCTAAACTGGATCTGGTATTTCTTTGTGTCTTAAAACTATGCTGAAATGTCAATTAATAACTCATCATGTCCCCTGGCCTGGCAAAATATACTAAACTAAAATCCTGCATGTCAGCTACTGGAGTTCAGTGTTGAATCTTTCACTTACACAAAGCAAGGAGAGTGCAATAAACATTTATTGAGTACCTGCAATATAACAGGCATTGTGTGTGGACTCCAAATTGTTCAGCACATGCGTGTGCTCAAATGTAGAAAATCTAACTTTGTTCTTCATGCCTTCCATAAATGCACCTCATAGTAAACTACTTCATTTTTCTCTTCAAGCCACTTGCCTTCCACCTACTTGTTCTAACTATTGGGGACACAGCACCAAATGGCATCCTTTGGTTCAGTTCATAACTGCATCCCAAAAGGTGGTGTCCTAGAATTGTCCGATTTATCCACTCCCATTTTGGGGCTGTGGTGAGACCCTGAGGTGGAGACTGTCATGGCAGTGTCACCAGACATCACAACTGTGCTGAGCCCAGGTGGGTGGGAGAGATACAGGGACCAGAAGCATCTGCTATGTGTGGAGTATATTCAAAAATGAGGGTAGAGGCTTTTCCTTTTCCTGCCGCTATATTGCCTGCACCCAGACAATTGCCAGGTACCCAGGTTCATATAAGTGACTTAATAAGTATCTGGGCTTCCCAGGTGGCGCTAGTGGTAAAGAACCCACTTGCCAATGCAAGAGACACAGAAGATGCTGGTTCGATCCCTGGGTAGGGAAGATTCCCTAGAGGAGACAACCCACTACAGTATCCTTGCCTGGATAATTCCATGAACAAAGGAGTCAGGGGGCTACAGCCCATGGGCTCGCAAGAGGCAGACACGACTGAAGCAACTGAACATGCACGCATGCAATAAGTATCTATTGGATGAAGGTGAAATCATTGGGAGGAAATGGTGAATCCATGAGTGAACAGTCTTTGTGAAATTTTCCAAGTAGATTAAATATTTTAGTGTGGTTATCGGTATCTTAGGTAAGGAAATTCAAGAGCGCTAATCTGTGGCTGTCGTGATGGCAGCATTGAGTTTATGTCACATCTGTTCAGTGCCTCTCTTCTCTGGATTTTTTGACCATTATTCTATTTAGGTCAAGAGGAAAAGGGGGGTACCAGAGGAAGAGGTATTTGGATGGCATCACTGACTCCATGGACATGCATTTGCACAAACTCCAAGACAGTGAAGGACAGAGGAGCCTGGTGCTGCAGTCCATAGGGTCACAGAGAGTCATACAGGACTGAGCGGCTGTACAAGAGATTCCATTTAGAGTAGCTGGTATAAGATTTAGTTTTCGACTCAGTTTTCTCCTTTGCTCCTGAATGATGGTTTAGCTGACACGTTAATGAAGTCATGGTTTGAGATAAATTTTAAAAGAGGGACAGCATTTCTGTGAGTGAAAATGGCGTGTAAAGAAGACAAAAAAAAATGAACGAAAATATGGGGATAAGAAATCTGAGTGTGTTTTCAGATGGCAGAGACTTCTTAGAGCTTGGGATATGAGTGTGTTTGTGAGAATAAAAAGAAATCTTTGAAGATATGACTGGAGCTATAGGTAGCAGGCTAAGACATCTTCACCTTTTCACGAACTGTCCAGTTACTGATTGCGACATCCTGTGTCCACAACACAGTCTACACTCTTTACTGTAGGCTTTATATAAAACCATCCTGTCCCAATCCTGTTAATCTCCCAAGACCCTAACCCACTTTGCCTCTGGCATCAAGTTCTTCTCAACTACTCAGGTCCACCTAGATATCTTCCCTAACTTTTTTTTTGTCCTGCTTAATTCCCACTCACCTTATTTTTGGCATTGTTTAACTTTTTATATGTTCTCTCTTCACTCCACAGCTACTTACAAAGTCAGCCAAGGACACACTAGTTCTTTTTATCCCGTCTCAGCAGGGAGAATATATACCCAGAAAAGATGTTGTAAATAGTTGGAAAGTTAAAAAAAGCATCCAGTTTGGTGATGCTCCTCTGAATCTCTTCTATACATGAATTTTAAACACATTTGAGGGAAAACATTAGTAGCATATAGCGTATACTGCTGGTAAACTTTGTATACTTGTTTTCTGGGTGCATCCAGAGAGGGGAGAAGAGGAGAGGGAGAGGTATGTATGAGAACGTGGGTGTGTTTTAATATGCTCCAGAACTTTCTGTTGTCTAAACCTAAGACAGTGGAAGAATCCCAAGTGATCATACTGGATTTCTTTAGCTTTCACAAAAAATTCAGAAAATTTAATTTCAGAAAACTCAATCTAAAGGTGTGCAGATATCTTGATTTTTAATTTGATACCACGTAAAGCACATTAAAATGATAAAGATAGAAAACGTCTGTGATTAAATCACATATATTTGTTATACTCACCACTGATAATGGAAATGCCTAATACAGACTTCCTTTAAATTGCTGTATTTAGTCATTATAATAGTCACTGTAAACAGTGCAGTTTTCCTACTAGGAGATTCATCTTTTGTTAAATTCCTTCCTTTCCTCCCTGCCTCCTGCCCTGTTTTTCACTCTCATTTTCTCTCTCTCTTACACGTCCCTTCAGTTTTCGCTGCTTTCCTGCGTACTTTTGCTTTGAATTATTCTTGATGGAATCTTGTTTTTGTCGGCTTATTTCCTAGATGGGAAGTGATGGAATTTTACGCCTCAGTACTTCAGCTCTAAATAATGAATTCTTTGCATATGCAGCACAAGGCTGGAAACAGCGACTGGCAGAAGGTAAATTTCTATTTTCCATTATTATTTGACAGATTTGAGTACACATACTGTTCTGAGATTTGCACTCTTCTCTGATTCCCAAGTCATTTCCTCCACTGAAGTATACTTGAATTAAAACTCACATCCTATTTCAAATGACTTCATTAATTCTCTTATTATTCTTGGCAATTTTGATGTCCAGGAATTTTGAAGAAAGCATAGCATTATCTAGAACCTGATAACATTTTGATATAGCAAGATATTCTTTGGAATAATCATTTTAATTATATGTTTGATATATTATATATTTTCTTAATGCCTAAGACTCTGAAGAATCTTCTTTTAATGCTGTCTTCCCCTGAAGGCACACTTTGCCTTATCTTTCCTTTAGTCACCAATCTTCTTGAAAGACTAGAAAATATCCAGTGTTACCACATTTTTACTCCCTTCCCCATGCACACTGTTATGGCTGGGAGTGGCCCAGTCTTACACAGTGGAAACAGTTCTTCTAGGGAATATGAATTGCTTTCTTGATTTTAAAGTCCAATGTCCTCTGTCCTGCCTTTCACGTTGCTTCTCCAATATCTCACTTGTTTTCTACCCCATCCAATTCATATTCGTATCTCTGTGCTTTGTGAGCTAATTACTTTATGAGAGCTTGGTCACTTTTCAGAAGCTAACTCAAGAATCAGGTTCTATGCATGGTCTTCCCCAGTTGCTTTAGGCAGATTTAAGTGCTTTCCCTCTCTGTACTTTTACTACATTTATCCTTGTGACTTTTACAGGGTTTTCTACATTATTATAGTCCACTGTGTGCTTTTTCTTTCATCAGAGCGGTTGAAGCCATTTCCATTAGACATTCATAATATATCTTAGGTTGCGTCCCAGCCTTTTCTAAGCTTCCTTCAGGAGCTCCTGTTCCTTCACCTGCCAATAATAGTGATGCCTCCACCATTCCCTTCCCTGTTCTTCGCTTTTATAACTCTTCATGTGCTCTGAGCAGCCTTATTCAGCACCAGGATTCCATCTATGGCCCATAAGCTGAAAACGTCCAGAACTGTCTTCAGCTACTCTTTCCCAGTCCTCAGTGCTCCGTTCCACAAGTCTACAGGATCTTCCTAGCATCAAGCCCCTCGAAACCAAAATGCCAGCATTAAATTCTATTCCCTTTGAATGTCTGCCATTTCTTCTGCCTTCTGTCTCCTGAGGGCATCCCTTTTCTCACAGCTCCTAACTCTGAAACTGCAACGATATCTTTGATCCTCTCCCTTCTCCCCAGGTCCATCTGGTTAGGAACTTGAGTTTTTGAATCAGCATCTTCTTCAACGTTCTCAAGATGTTGGCCTGACTGTAATCTCCTTCTCTCATCTGTGCTACCTAGTAGCCTCCCTGCCAATTTCTAAGTTGCTTATTTGGCCATTTTTCTCCCTCCCTGAACACCACCAGGACCTCCCTGTCTCTTACGGAAAAACATTCAGGGCTCTCTTTAAAACGTGTATTGGTTAATTGACCGCAGCCTATCTTTCCTATTCCATTTCATCCTGTATTTTACTCACAATTGGCCTCTTAAAAGAACATAAATATACATATTCATATCTCTGTGCCTTGTGAGCTAATGGCCTTATGAAAGCATGGTCATCTTTCAAAGGCTAACTCAAGACTCAGTTTCTGTAGATGGTCTTTCTTTATCGATTTTGGCAGAGTTAAGTACTTTCCCTACATTTATGAATATTCTTACTTATGGCCTAGATAGGGCTTTCCACTTTGTATTATTATACTCATTGGTGTGCTTTTGTGTTCACCAGATTGGTTTCATCAAGGACACTGAATATACACCGTTTCACTTACCACCTCTAGTACACAGTACATTTACTAAATGCTTTCAAGTCTGTGACTAAATTACTGAGTGATGTTCATAAAAAGAGAAGCCATAGAAATATCATTAGCACTCAACCTGTTACTTTTCAGTATTTATAAACATTTACTCAAATTAGTTACATATTCTCTTTATTAATTGGCAAAAGATATGACAGCTTTTCCTCAATATCTAAGCATTTTCTTTCTAGGAGAGTTTACTCCAGAAATGCAATTGCGGATAAGGCAAGAAATTGAGAAGGAAAAGAAAACAGAACCTTGGAAAGAAAAATTCTTTGAAAGGTTTTATGGAGAAAAGTAAGTACTAGCACATTTTTTTGTCATTTCTCTTAGAAGGAAATGAAAATGTAATTCTCTTGCTTCACATAGCACACTCATGTGCTGTAAAACTTAATAAACCTGTGATAAAAGGCAATAGTCCCTCAGTGTAAGAAATTGCAGGTAAAATTATAGTGACACATCAGCACTTAAATTTTTTTTAAAATGCATTTTCAATGGTTTATAACTTGCCCATGAAAATTCATTTTGGACTGAAAATAGCACATGAAATTCCAGAGAAGAATTTTGTCTTTCTTAACTGGATTTTAGTAAAAATCTGCTATTTTTTTAGTCTAAGTATTTTCATTAATGAATCATTAGAGATAAGCAGCCTTAGACACATATTCTGGAGAAGAAAATGGCAACCTACTCTAGTGTTCTTGCCTGGAGAATCCCAGGGACAGAGGAGCCTGTTGGGTGCCATCCATGGGGTCACACAGAGTCGGACACGACTGACATGACTTAGCAGCAGACACATATTTATTTCTCACATTTTTCCAAAAATGTTGACTCTGAGTATACATTTGTTTAGCCCTTATTTTAAGGAAAGCCTGAAGTACTATCTATAGCTCTATCCATTTTCCTCTTTCTCTATAACCACTTAAAAAACCAAAAAACAAAAAAAAACCTTTATTTTACTCAAGGATAGTTGATACACAGTGTTGTAATAATTTCTGCTCTACAGCAGTGATTCAGTGTATGTATGTATAATAAATATATATTATACATTCTTCTTTATACTCTTTTCCATTATGGATTATCATAGGGTATTGAATATAGCTCCATCCATGTGATATATGGACTTCCCTGGTGACTCAGCCAGTAAAGAATCCACCTGCAAGGCAGGAGACTACTTGCATGTAGGAAACCGAAGTCCTATCCCTGGGTTGGGAAGATCCCCTGGAGAAGGGAATGGCAACCCACTCCAGTATTC
>SJYX01008821.1:0-37197 GCA_006410675.1 Oreotragus oreotragus
ACTGAACTGAACTGAACTTATTTAATTTTGCATCTTTCATTAGATCAACAAATGTGCTTTTCATTTTTGTGTCCATATTTCATTAAGCTTTATACTTTTTGACGTGCATATATAGAGCACATTCTTTGTAAATGTTTTAATGCATATATATGGATCCTTTTCAGTCACAATTTTCACCTTCTAATAGGAAAAATATGTATGTCTGTTGTGTTCTTTGTTTTAAGAATTTTTATCTTATTTTTTCAATATGTAAAATGCTAACCTAATTTTTCTCATCTCTGTATACCTGTATATCTTCCTAAAGCATCTATTTGCAATAGAACAATTTACAAAGGAGACAGTGAATGATTTAGTTTATTAAAACATCCACTTGGCTTACTCTGAAGTTCTTTTGACAAGGAGTGTGTGTGTGTGCACATGCATGTGTATATGCACGTGTGGATTTCCTGTAGCCATCCATTGGCAATTGCTTTTAATATCATTCTCATCCTTACTAGACCAAAACTTGCCCAAGTCATGTTAGTTTCCACCAAGAATGAACTGTTTGCTGTTCTGCGATTTCAAATGTCACTCAGAGAGACACTTAGAATATGTAAAAATGTGTTTGAAGCATGGGTTTTTCCTCCCAGTTTGTTTCTTGATTTGGAAAATCCTGTGTTCTGCAAGCTCAGTCTGTTCTGTGGTGTTCTTATTGCATCCATTCTCCATCTGATCTAATATTTATTGAACTTGTCAGCCTATCTTCATTTACATAGTGTTTGGGGAATAAAGCAGTTTTAAAAAATTATTAAAACTGTAATTTTCATTTCGGTTCCATTTTGTTTAATTTTCCTTGTTTTTCGTATTGGTAGAGAATAGAATTAGGGAGAGAGAGATTTTCTAGATGACGGAATCAAAAACTTTTCTAAAATATTTATACATACAAGTTAAAGTTATATGCCCCTCTGTTAGAGCAAAAAATCATAACTTGCTTTTTAAAATCCTAATCATGTCTTTAATTGTGTATACATTTATATGTAGTATAAAGTTTTATAAAGATGTAATATTTAATAAATTGTTCATGAAATACATATTTTCCAATGTGCATTTTTATTGAATGCTTGGCAATATTTTATTATTTAAAATGTATAAGTCACAAAAAGTTACTAACTGGTGAACTGATCTTTATAATTTTGCTATATTTGCTTTGTAATTTATTCTTTGTCTATATGTACACCCACACAATTTATCTTCTGAATAATTTGGGGTAAAATTAAAGAAACTGTGACAATTTTCTATAAATAATTCTGTATATATCCTAAGAACAGGGCAAGTCTTGAAAGTCACAGTACAGTTATAAAAATTAGGAAACTTATACAAGACTATTATCTCATTCACAATATATATTCAAAACTTTTCTCATCTTACTAATGTTCCTTATAGTACTAGCAACATTCTCCCTTATTCTTTTATTCACTCTAGGTCCTTGAATTACATTTAATTTTCATATAGCCTAAAAAAATTGATATTTTTGAACTATGGTATTGGAGAAGACTCTTGAGAGTCCCTTGGACTGCAAGGAGATCCAACCAGTCCATTCTGAAACTGGGGCCTATTATACAGAGTGAAGTAAGCCAGAAAGAGAAACACCAATACAATATACTAATGCATATATATGGAATTTAGAATTATGGTAACGATAACCCTGTATGCGGGACAGCAAAAGAGACACAGATGTATAGAACAGTATTTTGGATTCTGTGCGAGAAGGAGAGGGTGGGATGATTTGGGAGAATGGCACTGAAACATGTATAATATCATATATGAAATGAATTTCCAGTCCAGGTTAGATGCATAATATTTGATGCTTGGGGCTGGTGCACTGAGATGACCCAGAGGGATGGTAGTGGGAGGGAGGAGGGAGGGAGGCTCAGGATGTGGAACATGTATATACCTGGGGCAGATTCATGTTGATGTATGGCAAAAGAATACAATATTGTAGTTAGCCTCCAATTAAAATAAATGAATTTATATTAAAGAAAATAAATAAAGGAGATCAGCCCTGGGTGTTCTTTGGAAGGAATGATGCTAAAGCTGAAACTTCAGTACTTTGGCCACCTCATGCGAAGAGTTGACTCGTTGGAAAAGACTCTGATGCTGAGAGGGATTGGGAGCAGGAAGGGTAGGGGACGACAGAGGATGAGATGGCTGGATGGCATCACTGACTCTATGGATGTGAGTCTGAGTGAACTCAGGGAGTTGACGATGGACAGGGAGGCCTGGCGTGCTGTGATTCATGGGGTCGCCGAGAGTTGGACATGAGTGAGCGACTGAACTGAATGAACTGAAAAATATTTTGACAGTGGTCTATTTTGATGTGTGTTTTCAGTTTACTTTAATGTCATGGTAATTTCCATTTTTACACAATAACAAAATACAAACAAAACTTGTATCCCAATTTTAAAAATAGTATGATATTGGTATAATGATTTTTTTAATATTCAAAACACCTGGAACAATATGAAACTGAAGTGCTCAGTCATAATATACACATATATTCAGAGTTTTAAATATTAGAAATTTCCCTCTAAAATTTTGATACCAGTGTATACTCAACTGAAAATTATTTGGCTATTTTTCCGTCTCCATTTTCTTTCCAATTCTCTCTGCTTACAAGTTTTTTTTGTGTATGTATATTTTGTCATGAAACCCTTTTTTTTTCCATTTGCTTGTTTATTGAAATTGTGTTATTTTCATTTTTGATTTTCCTATGTATGCAGTTTGCTCATTTATATTGTATTTTGTCTTTATAACTTGAAGGATTTGATTACTATTGACTTAAAATTTTTCTAGTAGGGTCAGAAGTTAAACTTAATATTATTGGAAATCCATTGACCAATTCTGGAGCTTATTGCTTCACTTGTTATAATGCATTTATCATAAAATGTATGGTTTAACACTTCTGTATTTAGTTGCAGGAAAAATATATTTCACTTTACAGATTGCTAAGCGCAAGCTGGAATCAAGATTGCAGGGAGAAATATCAATAACCTTAGATATGCAAATGACACCACTTTTATGGCAAAAGGTGAAGAGGAACTAAAAAGCCTCTTGATGAAAGTGAAAGAGGAGACTGAAAATGTTGGCTTAAAACGCAACACTCAGAAAATGAAAATCATGGCATCTGGTCCCATCACTTCATGGGAAATAGATGGAGAAACAGTGGAAACAGTGTCAGACTTTATTTTCTGGGGCTCCAAAACCACTGTAGATGGTGACTGAAGCCATGAAATTAAAAGACGCTTACTCCTTGGAAAGAAAGTTATGGCCAACCTAGATAGCATATTAAAAAGCAAAGACATTATTTTGCCAACAAAGATCCATCTAGTCAAGGCTATCGTTTTCCAGTGGTCATGTATGGATGTCAGAGTTGGACTGTGAAGAAAGATTAGTGCTGAAGAATTGATGCTTTTGCACTGTGGTGTTGGAGAAGACTCTTGAGAGTCCCTTGGACTGCAAGAAGATCCAACCAGGCCATTCTAAGGGAGATCAGTCCTGGGTGTTCTTTGGAAGGACTGATACTAAAGCTGAAACTCCAATACTTTGGCCACCTCATGTGAAGAGTTGACTCTTTCAAAAAGACCCTGATGCTCGGAGGGATTGGGGGCACAAGGATAAGGGGATGACAGAGGATGAGATGGCTGGATGGCATCACCAACTCGATGCACATGAGTTTGGGTAAACTCCAGGAGTTGGTGATGGACAGGGAGGCCTGGCGTGCTGTGATTAATGTGGTTGCACAGAGTCAGACACAACTGAGAGACTGAAGTGAACTGAACCTATGCTGCTACTGCTAAGTCAGGTCAGTCCGACTCTGTGTGACCCCATAGACCGCAGCCTACCAGGCTCCCATCCCCGGGATTNAAAAAAAAAAAAACACTTTAATGCTAGCACAGTAAGAAACTGGCATTCTCTGCAGAAGATATAAGCATGAACTGAAAGTGAAAGTGTTAGTCTGTCAGTCATTTCTGACTCTTTGGGACACCTTGGACTATAGCCCACCCACCAGGCTCCTCTGTCCATGGAATTCTCCAGGCAAGAATACTGGAGTGGGTTACCATTCCCTTCTTCAGGGGATCTTCCCAACCTAGGGATAAAACCTGAGTCTCCTGCATTGCTGGAGGATTCTTTACCATCTGAGCCACCAGGGAAGTCCAAGATATAATCATACAGAAAATCAGGGTTTTACACATAAATAGTAGCAACAAAAGAGAGAATTTAGCAAGTTTGCTGATTATAGCCAGTGTGCAGAAACTGTTGTACTTGCATACACCAGTAACACAGTTAGAAATTAAACTTTAAGAACAAGATACTATTTAAGACAACATAAAAATTCCAAATTCCTAATTCTAGGTGCAAGAACGCTATGTAGAACATTTTAAACATGTTCTACAAGAACTCTATGTAAAACCTTGTAAAACATTAAAAAAAATTGATATATTGAATTCATGGATTGTAAGACAATTCATCCTTGTAAAGGTGGCAATTTTAAGAAAATTGATTGATATCCTTCAGTTAAAATCCCAGTAGATATTTGTTGTTTTGGGGATTTGGTTTGTTAATGTGTGTGTGTGTGAAAAAGCAGTTTTGTTTCAAAGTTGGTAGCCAGTTTTCTTACAAGTCTCATGTATTATCCCAATGTTTAAATCCCAAGCACGGCATCAACTGCACCTGGTAGGTCAGAGGGCCCATTCATGTGTTCCCAGCTCTCTGTGTGCCCAGGCACTGGATGTTGTCACCGTGGTACCAAGGGGCATTTCTGCCTTGTTCTAATGATTCATGGATGGTTTAATTCTTTTCCAAATTAAAATAAGTCCATGCATGTGTTGTTAAATAGTTTTGCTTTAAATTTTATATAGGTCTATGGTGGAAAATTGTGCATATCAATTTTATGAAACTAATAAGCTAAAACAAATGCATCATATTTTAGCTAAAATTTGTTCCTTTACATACTAAGAGTCAATAGTCTACTCTTTTCACTGGTGGCTGCCACAGGAAAAACTGAAAAAATATGGCTTCTACCCACTTTCAAAAATCAGACCGACCAAGAATCGACTGCTTTGTCTGGTAGGTACTGATTTTCTACTGTATCTGTCTGCCCTCTAGTGGTTGTAGAGCAAAGTCCAAGGAAAAGTTCTGCAGGTCAGAATCAGGGGGTTCATTTTTGAGAAACGTATTATTTTAATTTAGCCTGACTTTCTGTGTAATGTTTCACTACATTTAGAAATCTGGGACACACAAGATTTTTGTTATTGTTTAGTCTCTAACCCGTGTCTGCCTCTTGCGACCCGGTGAACTGTCGCCTACCAGGCTCCTCTGTCTATGGGATTTCCCAGGCAAGAATACTGGGAAGAATACTGGGAGAAGAATCCATTCCCTTCTCCAGGGGATCTTCCCAACCAAGGGATCAAACCCATGTCTCCTGCATTGGCAGGTGGATTCTTTACCACTGACCTACCTTTTAGCTAAATCCTAAAAGACTCATGTCAAAATAATTTATACATTGACAAAGATAATGAAAATGACAATGGAACCAAATCAAAATGATAATGATAAATTGTTTGAGCTCTTACACATTGTGCTAAGCGCTTTGCATATATTATCTGATTTTATCTGCAAGGCAGTCAGGTAGCAGGTCACCATTGTACAGAGGGAAACTTGGGCTTAATGTGACTAAGATCAAGTATGTGATATCACTCTTTTGTGGAATCTGAAAAATAAAACCAGCTGGTGAATATAACAAAAAGGAAGCAGACTCACAGGAGAGGGGAAGGGAATGGGGCAAGATAGGGACCCTTTAAAATTGTGATACACTATGCTGTATGCCTGTAATTTATAATATTGTACATGAACTATATCTCAATCTTAAAAGTTAAAAGAGGTCAAATATAAATAATAATAATAGCTAACAAGGACTCTTGAGAGTCCCTTGGACTCAAGGAGATCCAACCAGTCCATCCTTAAGCAAATCAGTCCTGAATGTTCATTGGAAGGACTGTTGAAGCTGAAACGCCAATACTTTGGCCACCTGATGCGAAGAACTGACTCACTGGAAAAGACCCTGATGCTGGGAAAGATTGAGGGCAGGAGGAGAAGGGGACAACAGAGGATGAGATGGCTGGATGGCATCACCGACTCGAAGGACATGAGTCTGAGTGAACTCCAGGAGATGGTGATGGACAGGGAGGCCTGGAGTGCTGCAGTCCATGGGACTGCAGAGTCAGACACAACTGAGCAACTGAACTGAAGTGAACTGAATAGCTAACATCTTTAAAGTAATGTTTAAGTGCCCCAAACCCTGTTCAGCGCTTAGTAGGTCTGTAATCGGTGGAAGAGACTCAGCGCTGACCCAGGAGGGCTCCCACCTCCGAGGTCCACCCTGATGCCAGACCACTAGCCTCAGAGCAGTGAAAAGTCCGGAGAGCCCTCGGTCTGCTGCAGGAGACCCCCAGTTCCGACACCTTCCCTGTCAGCAGAAGTGGCCAAGCTGCAGGAACAGGGTGTCTTGCTCCCGGTCTGGTTTCTGCCTCTGGTGGACAGACGAGGACTCATGCCAGAGCCCTTGGTGCCAGGGGAGCGGTTGGGGGAGAGGGGAGTTCAGCTTCCTGGCCTCAGTGGACCAGCGAGGGGCAGAGGGAACAGGTAGGGTGGATGCGGGGAACCGACCACATCACCCACAGTATCCTGTCTGTCCAGGCCCGGCAGCTGCTGCTGCTGCTGCTAAGTCGCTTCAGTCATGTCTGACTCTGTGCGATCCCAGAGATGGCAGCCCACCAGGCTCCTCCGTCCCTGGGATTCTCCAGCCAAGAACACTGCAGTGGGTTGCCATTTCCTTCGCCAATGCATGAAAGTGAAAAGTGAAAGTGAAGCCGCTCAGTCGTGTCCGACTCTTAGCGACCCCATGGACAGCAGCCCACCAGGCACCTCCGTCCATGGGATTTTCCAGGCAAGAGGACAGGTGTTATCTGCGCTTCTGTATTTTGTAGACGAAGGGGAGAGGCCCTGCAGCTGAAATGATAGCCTGGAGGGTCGGGAGAGTAAATGGTCCCTCCTTTCTTCTGGAGAAGGCAATGGCACCCCACTCCAGTACTCTTGCCTGGAAAATCCCACGGACGGAGGAGTCTGGTGGGCTGCAGTCCATGGGGTCTCTAAGAGTCGGACACAACTGAGTGACTTCACTTTCACTTTTCACTTTCATGCATTGGAGAAGGAAATGGCAATGCATGAAAGTGAAAGTGACTTAGCAGCAGCAGCAACAGCCTTTCTTCCAAAGCATGGGCCTTTCCCACGCTTCCTGATGTGACCCCGTGAGTCAGCGTGCTTCTAGGTGAGAATAATGTGGAAACGGTGCCCCCCAGTGGACACGTTTTTCTCATCCTTTTCTCAGGAAGAAACCCACAGATTCAAAGAGAAGTGCATTGAAGACGCTGCTCTCCTGTTCTCTCCTTGGGTGAGTTGGCTGCTAGGCTTGGGATAAATAGAAAAAAAAACAAATGCAGCTCTTCTGCTTGGGGTCTTGCAGGAGAAACAAGTGTGTTCACTTGCAAGCTTGCCAGGCAGGTGGAGCTTGCTGTGTTCCTGGCTCAGTTGGCATTTTTGTAGGAATCAAGGGATGCCATCTAGAGGGAATCAGAGGCGGTGGGGTGGTGGTGAGGGAAGTGGCAGAGTGGCAGATACCATTCCCCTCGGTCCAGCCGGGTTCACCTGGGCTCACCTGCACTCCATGTGCTCAGCGGACCTGGTTCTCAGCCTCACAGGGTGGTGTGGATCCGCACCAAGCCAGTGTGACCTCTCACCTACGGAATAAGGACCCTGACAGAGGACCCATCAGGACTGAAAGCAGAACTGCAGTATTTCGTGGCAACCTTTGCGGCAGTCATTTCTTGACTGCGCCTTAAGAAAATGCCCTTGACTCCTGTGGATATTCCTGGGCAGTGGGCGAGGGGCGGGAATCCTGATTCTTGTCTCTTCTGAGGCACAGTTGTTTGTGTGTGTGTGTGTATGTGTTTGTATATATATGTCTGTGCTGCTGCTGCTAAGTCACTTCAGTCGTGTCTGACTCTGTGCAACCCCCATAGACAGCAGCCCAACAGGTTCCCCCGTCCCTGGGATTCTCCAGGCAAGAACACAGGAGTGGGTTGCCATTTCCTTCTCCAATATATGTCTGTATGTGTATATATATATGTGTATGTATATACACATATTTTTGCAAAGCTAGTTGAAAGCATTGGCCTTTGTCCTCATCCAAGAGTACTTTGGAAGCAACTTGGGAGCTTCTAAAAACTTCATAAGCTAATACTACACCCGTGGTGGCTGTAATGTAATGAATCATGATAGACAGAAAGAAAGAAAAGAAAGTGAGGTTGCTCAGTGGTGTCCAACTCTTTGCGACCCTATGGACTGTAGCCCACCAGGCTCCTCTGCCCACGGGGATTCTCCTGGCAAGAATAATGGAGCGGGCTCCCATTTCCTTCTCCAGGGGATCTTCCCAACCCAGAGATCAAACCCGAGTCTGCAGGCAGACTCTCTACCCTCTGAATCACCAGGGAAGCCAGAGTGGGGCTCAAAAATGCACATTTTGAAAATTCTCTGGCATGAGGGTGAGCTCACCCTCACTGTGAATCATTAGCCTAAAATGGGTAGTACCGTGATATATTCACAAGGAACTGAAGTCAGACTTGGAGTTGTAATGACAATTTAAATAAGATTAAGTCACGAGTTAGTGAAGTCAGTTTCCGGAATAGCTCGTTTGGATTTTGGACCTGGAGATTTAAAAGTTTCAGAATCAAGAATGTAATATTTGTAGGGAAATTATTTCTTGCCTTTGATAGATACCTGCCATTTTTTAAAAGGGCATGCCCATTAAAGAGCTAAAGTGCCCTCCAGTGGCTAAACTCTAAATTACATTTTAGTGAAAAGATTTGTGTGAAAAGGGTGAACAGAGGGGAAAGAATTCTTTGGAGTTCAGGGTTTTTAATTCACAATAATAGAAGCTGTGATTTGAAAATGAGATGGGGATGCCATGAGACGCATCTTAAATCTGAAATTTCCTGCCAAAATTGGTGTTAAATTATTTCCACTCTCATACTTCAGGTGCATTAGGAGTGTGTCTCACCTCTGGAGGACCATGTTTCACTTATTGTAATCTGGGCTGGCCTCCTTAGACTCACTTCCCACTGAAAGGCACCAGGATTCTATCTTCTGAGTTGACACAGAAGAATCATCACATATTTTTGGAAGTCTTTAATTTGTTGATCATGAGGATCATGCATTAATTTAGCCAACAAATCCTAATCCAGGAGCTCTTTTGTGCGAGCACTGCTCTGGGCCTTGGGATTCCAGTGGTCCACTAGTCAGAAGAGCCTCTGTCCTCAGGGATGTGTGTGAGGTGTGTGTGAAGAGAAGACCAACAAGACCCAAGTCACACCCCGCCCAGCTCACAATCGCCCCTTGATAGTAAACACCATCCGTGCAGACCATCTGATGTGCTTTGAGGGGCATGAATGTGGGGGTGCTTTAGGATCTGGCGGATGGGCCGGCAGCAGGATCATCAGGGAGAGGCTGAGGTGCCGTTGCAGAGGAGCTATGAAGGAAGTCAGCTGAGTGGGAAATAGGGAAAGAACAACCCATAGGGAGAGAGCAGAAGGGGACTCGTCGAGTGTGTTTCTGGGGAGAGGACAGAAAGCAGAAAGGCCTGCACACAGTGAGGAACGGGGCGCATGGAGCAAGAGGAGGCCGCTGCCAGCCAGCCTTGTCAGCAGTGCTTATTCCAAGCTAATGAGCCGACCATTGACGGTTTTAATGAGGGAGATGCAGAGTGAGTCAGCCGGATTTGCATATGTCAGTCCTGTGCTGCGGGGAGTATTGATTGAATGAGGCAAGTGGAGAAACCCATCAGCTAGGAAGTAATAGCAACAGCCTAGGCAAGAGACTGTTTGAACTCAGGTGGTAGACTTGCAGATGCAGGAAAGTGGACAGGTTAAGTGGACAGGTGCTTCAGTTCAGTTCAGTTCATTTCAGTCACTCAGTCGTGTCCGACTCTTTGCGACCCCATGAATCGCAGCACGCCAGGCCTCCCTGTCCATCACCATCTCCTGGAGTTCACTCAGACTCATGTCCATCGAGTCTGTGATGCCCTCCAGCCATCTCATCCTCAGTCTTCCCCTTCTCCTCCTGCCCCCAGTCCCTCCCAGCATCAGAGTCTTTTCCAATGAGTCAACACTTCGCATGAGGTGGCCAAAGTATTGGAGTTTCAGCTTTAGCATCATTCCTTCCAAAGAAATCCCTGGGCTGATCTCCTTCAGAATGGACTGGTTGGATCTCCTTGCAGTCCAAGGGACTCTCAAGAGTCTTCTCCAACACCACAGTTCAAAAGCATCAATTCTTCGGTGCTCAGCCTTCTTCACAGTCCAACTCTCACATCCATACATGACCACAGGAAAAACCATAGCCTTGACTAGATGGACCTTAGTCGGCAAAGTAATATCTCTGCTTTTGAATATGCTATCTAGGTTGGTCATAACTTTTCTTCCAAGGAGTAAATGTCTTTTAATTTCACGGCTGCAGTCACAATCTACAGTGATTTTGGAGCCCCCCAAAATAAAGTCTGACACTGTTTCCACTGTTCCTCATCTATTTCGCATGAAGTGATGGGACCAGATGCCATGATCTTAGTTTTCTGAATGTTGAGCTTTAAGCCAACCTTTTCGCTCTCCACTTTCACTTTCATCCAGAGGCTTTTTAGCTCCTCTTCACTTTCTGCCATAAGGGTGGTGTCATCTGCATATCTGAGGTTATTGATATTTCTCCCAGCAATCTTGATTCCAGCTTGTGTCTCTTCTAGTCCAGTGTTTCTCATGATGTACTCTGCATATAAGTTAAATAAGCAGGGAGACAATATACAGCCTTGACGTACTCCTTTTCCTATTTGGAACCAGTCTGTTGTTCCATGTCCAGTTCTAACTGCTGCTTCCTGACCCTGTCTCTTATACACATCTAGATGTGTATAAGAGACAGTCTAATTGTTGTCATTTTTACTGTATTGTGATATTAATCTTATGGAATATTGAATCTCCAAATAGCCCATGACATAAAGAGACCTTTATGGCTCCGATGGAGCTATTATATTTTATTATCTCACGAATCTTCAGATTTAAAGAGTCCTCAATGAGACCTTGACATAATTAAGCCTAATGAGTCCAAAGGAGTTACAATGGTCTATTGTGCCAATAATTTAGACATGACAGGTCTTTGTTATAAGTAGGCCTTGGTATCCCAGTGTATCCTGTGGGTTGTGTAGATAAGACTGACAGCTGAGAAAGTGAACTGAAGTTGTTCAAAAGGCACTCTACACATCAACCATGTTTTTTAAAAGTTTCAAATAAAGATATTTATTGCATTGACTCTATTTTTAATGCTTCCTTGGGCATCAGTTCATTTATCTGTCCATGCACAGCATTTGTGCCCGCCTATTCATTTATGTGTTGTGTGAGGCATAGGGTTGCAGAGGTGAATAAGGCATAGACCCTGCTGAAGGATACTCAAAGTATTCGGCTTCTAAAGAATTTAGGAATTTGCAGTCCAGAAAAATGGTGAGCAAAAATTATGGCTCATAGGGCAGCCACCTCTTTTTGTAAATAAAGTTTTATTGGAATACAACCATATTCTTTCATTTATGAATCATCTATGGCTGCTTTTATGCTACAGTGGCAGAGCTGAGTAGTTGCAACAGAGACATATGGACTACAAAGCTGAAAAGACCCACTATCTGGCCCTTTAAAACTAAGTTTGATAATCTCTGGTTTAGAGTTTCAAAGGCTCTAGAGCTACTTCAACAAATTACAAGTAAGCATGAATTAGCATTTTTCAGTTCACATAGTTTTGGTGTAAATCAGAAAGGAGATCTTCTTTTATTATTATTTCACATTAGTATTTGCTTTAATGGATTTCCCTGGTGGCTCAGAGGTTAAAGCGTCTGCCTGCAATGCAGGAGACCTGGGTTCAATCCCTGGGTCGGGAAGATCCCCTGGAGAAGGAAATGGCAACCTACTCCACTATTCTTGCCCAGAGAACCCCATCGCTTAGTCTTCATACCTTTACTTGGTGCTACTTCTACATGGTCCTGTACTTCTGATCCTCTCTTGGGGTACAGAAGATGCTTAGATAATGTTTCAGTTCAGTTCAGTTCAGTTCAGTCATTCAGTCATGTCCGACTCTTTGCGACCCATGAATNTTTTTTTTTTTTTTTTTTTTAAACATGCAACTATGGTTGAAAATATTTTAAAGTCATTCTAGAAAGTGTTCACATTTACACACTATATCTCACTCTAAGAAGTTAGGGACAAATTCATTGCTGAGGGAGAGGCTGAAATCCTGGAGAGATAGAGATTAGACAACCTGGATTTGCCCCTCCCCCACTCGGGTAGAATTACACTAAACCCCATTCTTCACTTGTTAGAAGACAGGAGAGCAGGCAGGCTTGGAAGAGCTGCACCAAGCTTCATCCTTCCACCTAGTTCTGATCCACTTCCTCACTGGGACCCGCAGGGTGGTCAAGCCACAGGTAACATTTCCTTTCCTTTCCCTCCCTTTGTCCTTCCGTGGGGCTTGGCTTGAAGGACAGTTTTTTGATCAGATGAAATCAGTTCTAAGATGTTAATCATTTGAAACATTGATCAGATCTGCCCTTAGTGTTCCTGGGACCTAAGGCAAGAATCCAATAAAGGCCCACAAACCTAAAACTTCTGCTCATTTAGAAGTTATAATCCATACTAACAAGTTGCTGAACGACACATGTTCTGTTCTTCGTGATGAATGTACCTTCGAAAGGGCCCAGAATACCAGGCACAGGAATGCAGCAGTATAGGGAGAGTCAGCTCCAGGCCCACAGCCACATTCCTGTGGACCACAGCCAGTCTTTCATGAGGTGCTTCTTCCCGCATCATGTGGCTGCATCAGCTGACATAGCCATGCTCCACATCCCCACAAACAGCTGCCCCTTGCCAACACTGAGGCTGAAGGCAGCCTGCAGCAGGATGTGCCCGCTGGAGCTCAGACCGGGGAAGAACTTCATGCAAAACCTGGGAGGCAGCTCAGTGCCAGTTGGGCAGAAAATTTCAGGGGCCCAGTACCCAGATCATGGTCTAGAAAGTTTGCCCTAGACTCTCGGTGGCATATCCCCTTAAGTCTACCGATTCCTCATCACATGGGCAGAGCAGGCTCCTCTAAACCTAAGACCCCAAAGCAGAAGTCTTTTGGCCTGGGCCTAAGGGTGATACTGCCACTGATTATTTAATTTTTATTCTAGCCACTTCAATTATGCATCTCATCTTATCAAAATGTGGTCCAGAAGATGCTTTTTTAAATGTAAATTCCTGAATCTTACAAGACCTATGAATTTACATTATCTGGATGTTGTTTCTAGCAATCCACATTTTAAAATGTTCTTTCTAAATGACTCTTAAAAGCTTAGAACTGCTATCAAACAGCTAGGGTCCTGTCTTTCACATGGAATTCATCAACTCTACCAGAAGCTGGGCCCCCTGAATGAGCTGATGAACTGCTCTCCATTCTAGAGACATTACCATCCAGATAATCCTGCTGATCCTCAGAAGCTAAGGTCAGACTCTTCAGCACAGCATTAGATAAACACTGCCCACACTGTACTCACCAATTCCAAGAACACCATTACTTAATTCCTGGCAAGTTGCAGTGTAACTGAGTAGGTTGCAATTTCCTTCTAGGCAGTTTCCTGGGAACACCATGCTCTCTTAATGAGAATTCTGGAAACATGCATGGTTTCCCAGTAGGAGTGGGGTAATTTTTAAATTATCATTAAACTCTGTGCCTTTTCATTCCTGTCACCCTTTCCTTTCACCCACCATTCAGCAGTCAGTGAACACCTTCAGGGTAGGATCAACCAGGCAGAACTAAAATCATGGCTTATGAGCTACCAGGAAGACTTGGTTAATCTATAGCAAAGACCGTGGTCTGCAAGGCATGGCTTTCTATTGTAAGTGGCATGAGTTTGAGAGAAGAAAGGAGGCTTTCTCTTTTTTAAAACAATTTAAACACTAAGGGCTTAACTCTAAATATCAAGATCCGGAGCCCACGGATTCAAGAATCTTATACCATAAACCATAAATCGGAGAAGAATGTAAATGCTGACTGAAAGTAGGTTAAAACATAATGAACGGGGCAAGAATCATAGCAGATATGACTAGGATTCAGACACTGGTAAGTCCCTGAGAAAGTACCCAGTTCTCTGTCCCCAACACCAAGTTCTGAAGGGGATGTGGGAAACAGCAAATTAGAAATCCAGATAGAAACCCCACATGAGTCTGTGGAGGGCAGTAAAGGAGAAGGGCAAGAGCCTGGCCTCTGAGTGAGATGCACAATTCCTGAGAGTCTGCAAACTTCATAGAGAAATCCCATGTCCAACATGGCACCTAAGTGAGAGATGAGCAATGGCTGAGGCAAATAGCCAAGCAGATGGGCCTCAGAGAGCCCCACATACCTCAACAGGGCACAAGAGATGGAACTAGGAGCTACTATAATCTGGTAAAGGGCACTCAGCCAGAAGAGGTCCCTGACTGGTAGAGAATTCAGAATATATGAATTTGACAACTGAAAGCCATGATGGGGCTAGAGATATCACCATTCATGCAGCAGGAAGAGACCAGATACCAAAGATGGGGTGGGACAAACCACACCTCAGCAGAGGCCAGCAGGCACAGAACCTACCTTAGCCCGAATTTACCTAACCCCACCCCAGCCCTTTGATTTATCTGGGAGAAATAAAGAATAAAGATGGAGGGGATCTGAGTTTTAAACTTGAAATAACTGAATCACTTTATTAAGCTGCTATTACTGTCATTAGAATTAGAAAAGTGTTAGTTGCTCAGTCGCGTCTGACTCTGTGAGACCCCATGAACTGTAGCCCACCAGGCTCCTCTGTCCATGGGATTTTCCAGGCAAGAATACTGGAGTGAGTTCTCCAGGGGATCTTCCCGACTCAGGGATCGAACCACACATCTCTTGCGTCTCCTGCATTGGCAGGCATTCTTTACAACTAGAGCCACCAGGGAGCCAATCAGTTCAGTTCAGTTCAGTTCAGCCACTCAGTCATGTCCAGCTCTTTGCGACCCCATGAAAAGCAGCACCCTAGGCCTCCCTGTCCATCACCAACTCCCAGAGTTCAATCAAATTCATGTCCATCAAGTCGGTGATGCCATCCAGCCAACTCATCCTCTGTCATCCCCTTAACCTCCCATCCACAATCCCTCCCAGCATCAGAGTCTTTTCCAGTGAGTCAACTCTTCTCATGAGGTGGCCAAAGTACTGGAGTTTCAGCTTTAGCATCATTCCTTCCAAAGAACACCCAGGACTGATCTCCTTTAGGATGGACTGTTTGGATCTCTTTGCAGTCCAAGGGACTCTCAGGAGTCTTCTCCAACACCACAGTTCAAAAGCATCAATTCTTCAGCACTCAGCTTTCTTCACAGTCAAACTCTCATATCCATACATGACCACAGGAAAAACCATAGCCTTGACTAGACGGACCTTAGTCGGCAAAGTAACATCTCTGCTTTTCAATATGCTATCTAGGCTGGTAATAACTTTCCTTCAAAGGAGTAAGCATTTTTTAATTTCACGGCTGCAGTCACCATCTGCAGTGATTTTGGAGCCCCAAAAGATAAAGTCTGACACTGCTTCCACTGTTTCCTCATCTATTTCCCATGAAGTGATGGGACCAGATGCCATGATCTTCGTTTTCTGAATATTGAGCTTTAAGCCAACTTTTTCACTCTCTTCTTTCACTCTCGTCAAGAGGCTTTTTAGTTCCTCTTCACTTTCTGCCATAAGGGTGGTGTCATCTGCATATCTGAGGTTATTGATATTTCTCCTGGCAATCTTGATTCCAGCTTGTGCTTCTTCCAGTCCAGCGTTTCTCATGATGTACTCTGCATAGAAGTTAAATAAGCAGGGAGACAATATACAGCACTGATGTACTCCTTTTCCTATTTGGAACCAGTCTGCTGTTCCATGTCCAGTTCTAGCTGTTGCTTCCTGACCTGCATATAGATTTCTCAAGAGGCAGGTCAGGTGGTCTGGTATTCCCATCTCTTTCAGAATTTTCCACAGTTTATTGTGATCCACATAGTCAAAGAGTTTGGTATATATAAAAAAACAGAAATAGATGTTTTTCTGGAACTCTCTTGCTTTTTCGATGATCCAGCAGATGTTGGCAATTTGATCTCTGGTTCCTCTGCCTTTTCTAAAACCAGCTTGAACATCAGGAAGTTCACAGTTCACGTATTGCTGAAGCTTAGAGGACTACATAAACCTTTTTCTGTATTAGAGTAGAACAGGCTGTATCTGATAATTACAAAGAAACTCTCAAATCTCAACAGTTCAACACAGCAAAAAATCTTGCTTCTCCTACCTTTCATGTCCCATACCCATTTTCAGGAAGCTCGGTTACACACTCTCTCAGGAACTCAGGCTGGAAGTCCACCGTCTTGTAGTTGTACCCAATGGCACAAGTACAAGTTATCCACAAGTTACCACAATCCAGAAGGGACACATTTCATGACTGTTCACATTTCCTAACCTGTTCAGTGACTGGAAACCTTGAGGAAATAACACAGTGAACTTTACTGTCTCTACCACAATCCCCCATCCTCTATGAGTTCTCAAAATATAGGGACTATTCTATGTTCAACTTTGTATTTCCTATACAGAATTCAAGGCCTGGCTTTTGGTAGATTAGTAGATGCTTGATAACCCCTTGAGGAATGAATTTATGAACAAAGGAGTATAGAATTTGGACAAAAGATAAAAGGAAAATTTGGGAGAGGGAGTAATTGAATAGGTAAAGAGAAAAAGGTAACAATGATCATAGTAAACTTATGTTTCATCAGGAAATGACTATGGCATGCCAAATAATGACATGCCCCTCCTCAGACAAAGATGTCCACTTCCTAATTCCCAGAACCTACAGATGTGTGTTCTAGAGACCCTCCTATTAAAATGTAGAGCAGCTGTTCAGCTAATAGAGGTTTAACCAATATAAGCCAACACCTCAGAAAACCGTTACCTCCCACTAGAATCAGCCACTTAAGTGTTAGGATAGAGAAAGAAGCTTCTGAGAAATTGGGTGTGAATTGTGAAAGAAGCCCAAAAAGGAAATGGGAAGGTGAAGAAAGCAAGCCATAGTAATTTTTTAATTCTGCCTAGGATAAGTCATGCTCTTAAGTATAATAGTACCAAGTAATCTTTTCAGAATTTCTATGCTAACTACTACTCTGGTTTATTTTATTCAATATTTAGTTATGCTCAGAGTGTGGACTATATCTTTCAAAAGGAATGACTTCTTGAGCTCTTTAAGATGTGCAGAGAGGGACTTCCCTGGTGGTCTAATGGCTAAGACCCTACCTTCTCATTGCAGGGGGCCTGGGTTCCATCCCTGGTCAGAAAACTAGATCCTATGTGCCACAGCTGAGAGTTTGGATGCTGCAACTAAAGATCCTGCATGCAGCAACTAACAGCTGGTGAAGCCAAATACATGACTAAATCAGATATATTAAAAATAAATAAAATAACAGATGTACAGAGAATTTGAGTTCCTTCCATCTTGGAAGTGGATTTGGGGTTCACCCATGCTCGCTGCTTGAAGATAAGAGAAGTCACCATGTGTGTCTCAGCCCCATCATGTACCTTGTATACACCACTACAACACTTGTTACAGTCTGCCATACATACATACAGAACCAGGCTCATTTATGGAAGCTAAGATTCTGACTGCACAGCTGGTAGGTTTGAAGTCTGGACACAGTTGTTGAATTTCAGAGCCCCAGAAATGCTTTCCCTCAGAGTGTGAGATTTTATTTTTTAAATTAAATGAGGTCCAGCTATAGAGAAAAAAATGAGAAATAAAAGACTAGACTACATTTCTAAGCCCACCAGCATCTGCTATCTGGTCTAGCACATTATAGGTGCCTATTTCGTTGTTGACCTGAACAGGTAAACTCCTGCCAACTTGAAGCCCTTCCTTCCCAATTCTGCTATAATAAGAACATGTCAACAGAAATAGTTTGGTTAATGAAATCTTTTTTTTTTTTCCTGCTGTTTTATTTATTTATTTATTTATTTTTGTATTTATTTATTTTTTTACACGAACTCCCAAACATGAACCCCCNGTCAAATAGAAACTTCCAAGAATTGTGCTGTAACAGGGAGCAAAGAAATGGGTGGCAATTCAACATTCTTCAACTAATTTCTTTCCCCAAATGGGATTACAAAAGGATGTTTTCATAATGGATCAATTGATAAAGACAGCAATAGAAAATTGATGACATAGTAATGAAGTCTTTGAGAAAATAGCACAGGATGGCAACTAGGTGTGTATGGATAGGCCAGTCCTTAAATAGGGACTGTAACAGGGAGCAAAGAAATGGGTGGCAATTCAACATTCTTCAACTAATTTCTTTCCCCAAATGGGATTACAAAAGGATGTTTTCATAATGGATCAATTGATAAAGACAGCAATAGAAAATTGATGACATAGTAATGAAGTCTTTGAGAAAATAACACAGGATGGCAACTAGGTGTGTATGGATAGGCCAGTCCTTAAATAGGGAGGGGGCACCTTTGCATGGGCAGCAGAGACAGAGCCCATGGGGCCAGGCACAGACTGTGTTCATCTTGCACTAAGGCCACTTGGCCATCTTAAGATCTTGTGCTTTTGAGCTATAAGATCACATTTTTTGCCAGAATTTATTTATGCTTTACAAGTTTGCATAATATAGAGCTAAAAAAAGCTTTCTTTACTCTGACTTTTCAAATTCTTTGATTTGGTCATTTGTATTGTAAATTTCTTAGAAGAGAATTTATAGAATGCAACATTCTCTAAACCCAATTAACCACATAAATATTTTCTCCTGAGCTATCCTTTGTATCTTGGAAGAAGGTTTTCAAGGAACACACCTTGGGAGATTCTGAATAATCAAAAGAACTAGAGTTTCTTTATTAAAATTGATTTTTTAAAGGCATTTTTTCTTTATTTTGCTTCTCATAAATCCCATTTTTCTAACAGTCACATAAAATGAAGAAAAATTATCGACTAATTTGCTTCCTTTTTTGGTTTTAATTGAGCATTCTATGAGATCCCATTTTTCTTTCCTTTCTTAGCATATCAGTTATACTTCTTTTTGAACTTTTTTAGTGGTTGTCCTGGAATTCTCAGTATACATTTATAATTCATCCAAGCCCATGTTGGAAAAGCACCACACCACTTCATAGACAGTGTGAGTGCCTTATAGTAAGAAAATAACCCTATTTCCTCCCTTCAGTCCTTTGTAGCATTCCTTACTTTCATTTCATTTGTATATAAGTACCCATAAGCACACATGTGCATAAAATATATACATCAGCTATGTAATCAAATACATTGTTGTTATTTTAAACATGCCGTTAGCTGTTAGATCAATTAAGAATATGAGGAATAAAATTTTCTATATTCACTGATTCTTTACTGATGTTCTTCCTTTCTTTTGTCAATCCCAGTTTCTGACCTATATTATTTTCCTGCCCTCTAAAGACTTTTTTTTTGACATTTCTTGTAAGATGGGTCTACTTGGCAATAGATTCCCTCAATTTTGGTTTGTCTGTGAAAGTTTTTCTTTCTCTTGCCCTTTTAAAGGATAATTTCAAAGGGTACTGAAATCTCAGCTGGAGGTTTTTTTTTTTCTTTCCTCTAAGAACTCTGAATATTTCACTCCACTTTCTTGTTTGCAAAGTTTCTGAGATGTTGGATGTAATCCTTATCTTTTTTCCTCTGTAGGAAAAGTGTTATTTTTCTCTGGCTTCTTTCAAGATTTCTTCTTTATCTTTCATTTTCTAATAATTTGAAGATGATATGCCCACATGTAGATTGCGTTGGCATTTACCCTGATGTTTTCTGAGCTTCCTGGATCTGTGTTTTGGTGTCTGATTTTAATTTGGGGAAATTCTCAGTCACTTTTTTTCCCTATTATTTTTATGTTCCTTTCTCTCTTCCATCTCCTTCTGATATTGCCATTACACACATGTTATATATTTTGTGATTGTCTTACAGTGCTTGGATATTATGTTCTGTTTTCTTCAATCTTTGTTCTCTTTTCTCTTTTGGAGGTTTCTAGTGACATGTCCTCAAGCTCATAAAGTCTTTCCTCATCTGTATATAGTCTACTAACAAGTCTTTCTAAGGCATTCTTTATTTCCATTACAGTATCTGTTTATCTCTAGCATTTCTTTTCAGTTCTTTCTTAAAGTTTCCACCTCTCTACTGACATTGCCAGTCTGTTCTTGCCTGCTGTCTACTTTGCCCATTTAGAGCCCTTAGCATATTAGTCACAGCTGTTTTAAGTTCCCAGTCTCATAATTCCAACATCCTTGCCATGTCTGGTTCTGATGTTTTCCCCTTCTCTTCAGATTGTAGGTTTGTGTGTTTGTTGCCTTTTGGTATGCATTGTTTTTATTCTGATGGTGAGACATAAC
The DNA here is from genome assembly GCA_006410675.1 of Oreotragus oreotragus. NCBI lineage: Eukaryota > Metazoa > Chordata > Mammalia > Artiodactyla > Bovidae > Oreotragus > Oreotragus oreotragus. The sequence goes on from SJYX01008821.1 coordinate 20,578, forward strand.
GTACTAGGTAAAAAGACCTGCAATAAATCAGCCTTAGTAACATGGTGGTGGGGTGGGAAGGCAAGTCTCCTAGAGCCCTGTGATTAGGTCTCAGAATTCAATTAGCTAATGCTGCTGGGCTGTGTGTGAGCCTCACAAGTGATCCTGAGTTTTCTCTCCCCTCTTAGGTGGGACAGGATGGCTAGAGTGGGCTGGAGTTGGGTATTTCTCTTCCCAGCTCAGTTTCACTCTGATGATCCCCCAGCAGGACAGGCTCAGGTTAACTAGTTTCCCCTGAGGGCAGCCCTGTTAAGAACAAAGTGCTCTGGTGTACTCCAGATGGTTACTTTTCCCCTCTCACTGCTGGAGCCTGAGGAGATTTTTCTCCGAAATTTACTGTGGAAGCCTTGTCGAGGTCCTGGAGGTAATGTCATGAAACTGTAGGAAATGCCTGTGACTCTGTTTACCTGGAATGTGTAACTTCCAGCATTGTCCCCACAGTCTCCAGCAATTCACTGGTGACACTGTGGAGTCCCCACCCCAGCAGGGATCCCATGGCTGTTCTGCTCATGCTTTCTGCTTCAGTAAACCACGTCTCCCTGTATGTGACAGACTGTCCTTCTGGTCTTGGGGCAGCACTTTTCCCTGTGTCTTCATCTCTCTCATAGTTCCAAGAAGAGCTGTGGATTTTTCAGTCTATTCAGTTTTCAGTTGTTCTTGGGAGGGAGTGGCAACTTCAAACTCCTTACATGTGGAACCAGAAACCAGAAATCTCCCCTTTCCTCTAATACTAAACTGTGAACAAAGCTGCATTCATTTAGAAAGATAAATTTAAAATATAGCACAATCAAGTATCACCTATACTTTGCATGTCATATTTAGGATCTTCCAAACTGCCTAATATAATATAGAATCTTCCAAATAGAAGGCATTTTGCAAGTACTTATTGAATGCAGAGATAAATGAATGAACTTCCATTTACCATGACCATTTATTATTTATCCTGAAATGAGGAATTAAGTATCTTTTAAAAACTGTTTTAATTGAAATACAGTTGACATACAATATTACATTAATTTTCAGTGTACTGCATAGTGATTTGATATTTGCATATATGATGAAATTATCACCACAGTAAGTCTAGTAACCATCTGTCTCCATACAAACTCATTACAATGTTCATTTATTATTAAATTTCAAAGAAATTTGGCTCACTTGCACTATTTAAAAGAATTTGAATTATCTACTGGTTCTGTCTACTATTATATTTAGGGTGGTAGAAATAGTTTTACTGTTAGAATAGATTCTGAAATGCAGTGGTGAGTAGAAAATTATCACCACAGTAAGTCTAGTAACCATCTGTCTCCATACAAACTCATTACAATGTTCATTTATTATTAAATTTCAAAGAAATTTGGCTCACTTGCACTATTTAAAAGAATTTGAATTATCTACTGGTTCTGTCTACTATTATATTTAGGGTGGTAGAAATAGTTTTACTGTTAGAATAGATTCTGAAATGCAGTGGTGAGTAGGAAATAGCATTTGCCCTTCCCTAGACCAATGAAGAAACTGTTTAAAATTAAGAATTTAATTAAAGAGTGAATATTCAACTACATGAGGTCTTGGTTATATATATTGAAATATAGTTGATTTACAATGTTGCATTTAGTTTCTGTGAAAGAAAAATGATTCATTCATACATATCCATCTGTATTCTTTTTCATATTCTTTTCTACTATGGTTTCTTACAGGGACTGGATATAGTTCCCTGGGCTATCTAGTAGGACCTAGTTGTTTGTATCTGCTAAAACTCCTAGTTTATCCCTCCCCAGTCCCTTTACCCTTTGATAACCATAAGTTTGCTTTCTTTAACAGTGAGTGTGTTTCTGTTTTGTAGGTTCATTTGTATCATATTTTAGATTCCACATATAAGTGATATTATATGATATTTGTCTCTCTTTCTGACTTACTTCATTTAATATGGAAATCTCTAAGTCCGTCCATGTTGCTGCAGATGACATTGTATCATTCTTTTTATAGCTGAGCAATATTCCATTATATGTGGGTGCCACATTTTCTTTATCCATTCATTCTTCTGTTGATGGACATTTAGGTTGCTTTCCTGTCTTGCCTGATGTGAATACTGTTGCTATGAACGTTGGGGGTGTGTGTATCTTTCAAATAAAATGAGCTCTTTTTTATTTTCAGCTTTATTTATTTTTTTACTTTACAATATTGTATTGGTTTTGCCATACATTGACTTGAGATCTTATTTTTACATCCATGATAGACCCAGCAGAGTGATCTGCACATAGTAAGAACTCAACAAATATTTGTTGACTTTTTTTTATAGCATCTCTTTATTTTATTTATTTTGGCCAAGCTGTGTGGCATGCAGGATCTTATTTCCAATCAAGGACTGAGCTGGTGCCACTGCATTGGGACCATGGAGTCTTAACCTCTGGTCCACCAGAGAAGTCCCATATTTAATTAGACTTTCGAAAAGACCTTTCTTAATTAAATTTAGCACAGAAAACCTCACATGTTTGCTTCACATCAGGAAATCCAAGAAAGCCCAATAAATCATTTTCGGAAAGTGACCAATAGTATGCGAAATGCCACTTTAGAAAATCCAAAGTTTTGTCTTTCTCTTTCTGACTTACTTCATTTAATATGAAAGTCTCTAGGTTCATCCATGTTGCTGCAAGTGGCATTATTTCATTCTTTTTATAGCTGAGTAATATTCCATTATATATATGTACCACATCTTTATCCATTCATTCTTTAGAAAGACAAAGAACTTCTTTACTCTTCAAGTCTGGATGAGACACCTAGTAGGCACCAGCCATGCTGCCGGGCGCTGGGAGCTCCAGTCCAGTCTTGTGCAGAGTCAGGCATGCAGGCAGCATCACCTGTTTCGTTGTCTTTACTTTTTGATGAATGATCTTCATCTGCCTTCTGTGTGGTGTATTCCTCTCTGCATCTGCCTCCTTTCCTACGTGTCTTTCTATTAATCTTAATATTGTTCCTCTTGGAAAGGTGAGCAGAAGAAGAGAACCGTGAATAGTTGGACCAGAGATCAGAGAAAAGGGTGGGCTTGCAGGTTTTGGAATTCAGCCATCCTTGTCCAAAGTTCCCTCTCTCCCTCCTGTGTTCTGGGCTCACAGGAACGTCCATCAGGGCTCTGTGAAGTCTGGAACATTTCTGACTTGGTGGGGTTGGTGGGTGTGCATACTAACGTGTGCATGTGCACAAGTTTATAGGCGGGTATGCATACATATGTGTGCATGTGCACAAGCTTGTAGGCGGGTATGCATACATATGTGTGCACGTGCATGAGCCTGTATTTGTCCACACGTGCACACACAGGCCTGTCCACACGTGCACACACACTCCCGTCCACACATGCACACATAGGCTCACTGAGGTCTTTTTTCCTTCTCCAGTGGGAATGGTCAGCAGTTGCAGGCTACCTGCTCCCGTATTTTATTCTCTGTGCTAGCACTACCATGGCAGACAGCATTTAAATATATTTCCTCTTTCAGTTCCACTTTGCTAGCCACTTCCTAGCAACACAGAGGCCTCTCAGAGGCTGCCTCTGCCACTCCATGTGGACACCTTGCTATTCTAACTGGGACCACTGTTTACCTCTTAACTTGGGATGTGGCTCAGCATACTCAGTGCACTGTACACACTGCCTGGGGTCTGCTGAGACCTTGTGTGAACTTCCGATGCCCTCGTATGATTATTATTTTATGAGGAATAAGATAAATTATATGTAAGAGAAATTATAAGAGAAACTCTTCTCTATGTGTGTGTTTTCATCCACAGTTATGTACTTACAAGAGTTTTTATTGAAGAGGAGGTGGTCTTTTCTGTTTTTCTCCTAATTATGCTTTGGTTTGTTTTTAAGGAAGAGAGGAACAGAAAAGCTTTCATTCTGCCTTCTTTTCCTAGAATTCTCTCAAAAGGCTTAAAAGGTAGTTGCAGTGGGAGTGAAGAAGATAAAGATGTAAGGCTAAAAGCTGCTGGTGACCCACAAAAATAAACTCAAAATGGATTAAAGATCTAAACGTAAGACCAGAAACTATAAAACTCCTAGAGGAGAACATAGGCAAAACACTCTCCGACATAAATCACAGCAGGATCCTCTATGATCCGCCTCCCAGACTACTGGAAATAAAAGCAAATATAAACAAATGGGATCTAATTAAAATTAAAAGCTTCTGCACAACAAAGGAAACTATAAGCAAAGTGAAAAGACAGCCTTCTGAATGGGAGAAAATAATAGCAAATAAAGCAACTGACAAACAACTAATCTCAAAAATATATAAGCAACGTATACAGCTCAATTCCAGAAAAATAAACGACCCAATCAAAAAATGGGCCAAAGAACTAAATAGACATTTCTCCAAAGAAGACATACGGATGGCTAACAAACACATGAAAAGATGCTCAACGTCACTCATTATCAGAGAAATGCAAATCAAGACCACAATGAGATACCACTTCACACCAGTCAGAANTTAAAAGCTTCTGCACAACAAAGGAAACTATAAGCAAGGTGAAAAGACAACCCTCTGAATGGGAGAAAATAATAGCAAATGAAGCAACTGACAAACAACTAATCTCAAAAATATACAAGCAACTTATACAGCTCAATTCCAGAAAAATAAATGACCCAATCAAAAAATGGGCCAAAGAACTAAATAGACATTTCTCCAAAGAAGACATACGGATGGCTAACAAACACATGAAAAGGTTAATGAAATCTTGAGCACAAATTCTCCTTCTGACAAAATCCACGGATTTATCCCTTCATAGTCTGTTTTGAATCGTGGTATAAGAACACCTTGCTCTACAGATTATGTCACAAGAAGACCCATATTGCTTCAGTCAACATGAGGATAGGATTATTATCTGTTACCTGTAGAGTTCAGAAAATAGGTATGTATTTAGTGGGAACAAAATATTTGCTCTTAGCTATAAGCAGTTTACAGCCTAAACCAGGAAAACAAAATATATCAAGCCCAAGATACAATACCACAGGAGTGGCCAAATGTCAGAGGTACAGGTCTAATTATTATTTATTTATTTTTCTGGCTCTGCTGTGGGAAACTTGGGTCTTGAGTCCTCTGAGTCTCAGAATCACAATCTTCAGGAAGGGATTCCAGCCACACCTCTCGTCCTAATCCCTAACTTAGCTCAGGAAACTAATAAGCTACAAAGGAACAGGCCAGGATGTTTTTCTAACCCTCAGCAGGGACTCAGAGGCAAGTGTGTCCCTCTTGACATCCTCCTTGGGATTAACATATCTGACAAAGTGTCAGTATATCCCCAGGAGAGGTCCATTCTTGTGGGGAATCAGATATGTTCTTTTTAATATGAAAATGATAATACTGTATGTCTGAATCAAAACAGAGATGTTTGATACTAACAGATACTGGGGAAGAATTGGGAAGGATAGTGTCAACAAAAGAGATGAAACATGCTTTAAGGAGTCATAACAATTGAAAAGTGATTTTCTCTTAGGTAACATTTCTCAGTCAGAAGAAAAAAAAGTTTAATTCCTGTGAAGAATTCAAGAAAGAACCCTAAAAGAACACCTAAAAAATCTTCCTAGCAATGATCTTGAAGCCATAAAATAGACTTTGTTTCCCCAAGACTCTAGGAAAAGATTAGAATTTTTACTTCCTTATTAGTCATTTGAATAAGATTCTTTTTTTACAGTAATGAACCACTGACATTTGAATGTTGGCACAATGTGATAAAAATGTACCCTGAATATTTGAAAAAAAAAAGATGGTTGACGAAGTTACACCTTCCCCTTAATGTAAAACATATGTGCTTTTAAAATAAACTTGTATTTTAATTTTTTAAATTTATTTCTACTTTGTCTAGATTTTGTTTTATGAATCATTTCACTTTTGTAATATTTTGAAACTCTTCTTTTTAAAAACCAGGTGGTCAGCTGTTTTAGAATGAAAAATATGCAACTGAAAATTTCCAAATTTAAACCTCAAATCTATAGATTTTAGTAGATTTTTTGGCAACTCAGTGGGTGTAGCATTATATGATATTCACCCTTCAAATTCCTAATTTTACAAAAGTGTCTTAGTTGTATCAGATAATTGGATGGGGAAAACTGGAAATGGATATAGATAAATAATAATGGGTCATGGGTTCAGTCAGTTTAGTTCAGTTCAGTCTCTCAGTCATTTCTGACTCTGAAACCCCATGGACTGCAGCACACCAGGCCTCCCTGTCCATCACCAACAGCTACTCAAACTCATGTCCATTGAGTCGGTGATGCCATCCAACCATCTCATCCTCTGTCATCCCCTTCTCCTCCTTCTTTCAATCTAACCCAGCAACAAGGTCTTTTTCAATGAGTCAGTTCTTTGCATTAGGTGGCCAAAGTATTGGAGTTTCAGCTTCAGCATCAGTCCTTCTAATGAATATTCAGGACTGATTTCCTTTAGGATGGACTGGTTGGATCTCCTTGCAGTCCAAGGAACTCTCAAGAATCTTCTCCAACACCACAGTTCAAAAGCATCAGTTCTTCAGTGCTCAGCTTTCTTTATAACCCAACTCTCACATCCATACATGACTATAAGAAAAAACATAGCTTTAACTAGATGGACCTTTGTTGGTAAACTAATGTCTCTGCTTTTTAATATGCTGTCTAGGTTGGTCATAGCTTTTCTTCCAAGGAGCAAGCACCTTTTAATTTCATGGCTTTGGAGCCCAAGAAAATAGTCTGTCATTGTTTCCATTGTTTCCCCATCTATTTGCCATGAAATGATGGGACTGGATGCCACGATCTGAGTTTTCTGAATGTTGGTTTTAAGCCAACTTTTTCACTCTGCTCTTTCACTTTCATCAAGAGACTCTTTAATTCTTTGCTTTCTGCCATAAGGGTGGTGTCATCTGCATATCTGAGGTTATTGATGTTTCTCCCTGCAATTTTGATTCTAGCTTGTGCTTCTTCCAGCCCAGCGTTTCTCATGATGTACTCTGCATAGAAGTTAAATAAGCAGGGTGACAATACACAGCCTTGACGTACTCCTTTCCCAATTTGGAACCAGTCTGTTGTTCCATGTCCAGTTCTAACTGTTGCTTCTTGACCTGCATACAGATTTCTCAGGAAGGAGGGTCATCGGTTAGTAAGTAGTAGTAAATAACTAAGGAGAATATGATGATTTATTTTACTACTTTTTCTGTTTTGTATGTTTAAATTTTTCCATTGGCTTCTCTGGTAGCTCAGCTCGTAAAGAATCCTGCAATGCAGGAGAAAATGAAAGTGAAAGTGGCTCAGTTGTGTCAGACTCTGTGACCCCATGGACTATACAGTCCATGGAATTTAAGAATACTGGAGTGGGTAGCCTTTCCCTTCTCCGGGGGATCTGCCCAAACCAGGGATTGAACCCAGGTCTGCCACATTACAAGTGGATTCTTTACCAGCTGAGCCACCAGGGAAGTCCAAGAATACTGGAGTGGGTAGCCTATCCCTTCTCCAGTGGATCTTCCTGACCCAGGAATTGAACCAAGGTCTCCTGCGTTGCAGGCAGATTCTTTACCAACTGAGCTATCAAGGAAGCCCAGGAGATACCAGTTCAATTCCTGGGTCAGGAGGATCCCCTGGAGAAGGGAAGGGATACCCACTCCAGTATTCTTGAGCTTCCTCGGTGGCTCTGACAGGAAAGAATCTGCCTGCAGTGAGGGAGACCTAGGGTTTGATCTCTGGTTTGGGAAGATCCCTTGGAGGAGGGCAGGGCATGGCAACCCACTACAGTATTCTTGCCTGGAGAATCCCCACAGACAGAGGAGCTTGGCAGGCTACGGTCCATGGGGTTGCAAAAGACTCAGACTCGGCTGACCGATTCAACACAGCAGCACATACCATAATATAACATTTTTAAATGAATCAAAATACTGAATATCATGGTAATGTGATACCTCCAGTTAACCATTAGCAAAACAAACAAAATAAAAATTGACTTGCAAAAGAAATAAAGAAAGAATGGTGTTTTATTATGTGATTCTATATGGTATCTCATACACACACACACACACACAAGGATACATAAGCATGCACCTCTCCAACATTTATTCTATTCAATTCAATCCTATTCTATGTATATATGTTCAACTACTCTTACCTATAATCTAGATTTTCTTTCTGACAAATAACTTTAATAAAATCTTAGAAACTGTATAAAATAAGAGGGATATTGAGCTGTGATAAAATTGTTTTAGTCAAAGGGAGTTTATCCAGAATTGTTTCTTTCTGTCTGTATTATTAACCTGTAAATTTTCTATATGTCTGTACATGAGCAAGAAATCTAGTTTTGGTCAAATGATTAACTGTAATTAAGTCAAAAGTGTATTTGGGAAGGGGGAGAGATATTAAAAATAATGTTCAAGAACAATAATTATTATTACAATCTTTCTTATATATGTGAAATCAGATTATATTTTGGCCAAAGTTTTGCTTAATAGATTTTATAAAATATTTCTCTCTTGTTTTTGTGTTCTATTTAAGAGAGAGAGAGCATATTGTTTTTATCCAAGATCTCACTGTATAAAAAAGTCAGCAACTAACTGTTAGTCAAGAAATCAAGGCAGCAAAGTAAACACAAACTTCTATTTTTAGTCACTAGGAGCTCATCCAAAATGTAGACAGAAATAAACATGTAATTTAAACATACTGATGTTACAGTCACAAAACAAATTAAATATTCTGGAAGAGATTGTCCATCTCTCAGTGTGTGTGATCATTTTTAGTAGAAGTTCAAATACTGTTCTGTATTGGCTGCAGAAAGAGAAACATGTGTTAGTAAAATAATAACAGCTTTTCATTTCTCCTTGTGAGAGAAGACTCTTAAGTGACTTCTCCCTGTTGCTTTGGGTAATAAATGAACCCTGGAATGCTAGGGGGGTAGAATATAGCACAACATGTTAAGGAAATGTGGATGGGCACTGATGTTCCATCAGATGCACTAAAAATAGCTCCATGCTGGGAATTCCTTTTTTATCAGACAACACGGGGGCCAGTTTCTCATCCTATGAACACCGGTGGACTCTGTGGGAAACAGCCTGCCCTTTTTTATTTTTAAAGCCAATATTGTGCCTTATCTGGCAATCTGAACAAAAAGTCCTGCTAAGTTAAGTGATAGGCAGCCTCTTCTCTACTTGAAATAGAGAATATGGCTGTGATAATTATGATCTAACATACTTTGAAGAAAACCAAACAGTCACACAGGAAAAGTTTATTTATACTCTCCTGGAGGAAAGAGGAAATAATTTCAAAACTTAAATATTTTGCGTGAGAAACTAGTCACACATCTTATCACAGGTGATCTAGTGAGAATCTTCGCTATTTCATGCACAGAGAAGATTACAATCATGACGTAGGTTAAAAGAAAACCAGGAGGTTTTTGTGACGAACTAAGATGGAATCTGATAAAACCTGATATTATCTGACAAAATGTCTAGGGCAGGAAACTAGCTGCCTTATCATTCCTAAATGATAAAATAATGGTTCTCAAGTTGTAGACCATAAAAGTAAGCACAAATATTTTGCATGTAAGATTCGTAGACTTAGTCCCATTGTGGGCCTGTTGTAACTCATAGACTTATCAGTGATGAAATTAGATATACTAGAATTTCTTCCCATTGGTAACATTTGCAGTCATCGAGAATGGACTTTCTGAGTGCAACATTTCCACCTCCTAGTGTGATAGCATCCACTTTCCAAATGATAGCATGAAACACAGAAACTTGTATGCTCCCTTATGGGGAAGGGTTTTAATCCTGAAATATAGCTTATAATAATAGTCTAAGAGATTTACTAAATTTGGCTTCCAAATTGAAAAAGAAATTTATCATTCATTATTATTTAATGAAACTTTCAGAAACTAGTAATACAATTATTCTTCCATAATAGAATTTTAAAAGTTGTAAACCCAGAATTTTGTGCCAAAGAATAAGAAGAAAACTCAGTTCCTTTCCAATTTCAGTTTCCACAAGTCTACTTTTTATACTACTTATGCCTGTGCTAATCAGAATTTTTAAAGGAGTTTTGATTGATTACTTACAATTTGCAAAGGGGACTCCTGAATTTTTCCAGTTTCCTTAAAGTATTTCTTGGTGAGGACAAATAGGAAAAAATACAGTCTGTGGAAACTTGCCTAAACTTGTTGATGAGGAGAGAGAGTTCTTACTAAAACTAGTAACTGTGGTTTCTCCAAAAATGTAAGAACCTTCTGTCAACAATCACAGTGGGCAAGTATCTAGTTAGACCACCATGGAAGATAGATGTGGGGGAAAAACTTAAAGATTTGACTTTAGCAGTATTTTGGGTACTTTGTAATCACTAAATTATGTACAATTCAGTCATCTAAATTAAAGAATAATCCAGTAAAAATTATGCATTTTATTGTTGCTTTTTCTGCTTCATATTTGTGTGAGAGAGAAGAAAAGAGAGAGGAATATGTTTGTGGTACATTATGAATGTAAAAGTGCTGCAAACAGATAAAATAGTTAAAATAGTTTACCTGTTGAAAAGTTCCCTATTATTTTTTGGTGTTTGTTATTTAAATTCCGCAGACAAGAACTTTAGTAAGTATATGAATAGACAATGTCCCTTAGAGCATAATGTATGTGCTCAGTAGAGGATCTTTCTCTCTGAAGCTAATCTTCAACAACTGCAAAAAAAAAAAAACAAAAAAAACAAAAGCACAAATTTTCATGCATTCAATCCATTTGATAAATTTTAAATATCCCATTCCCTTATTCACCCATGGCTGTCCCAAATTGTTGATATCAATTTTATTATCGTGTCGCATGAAACAACCTTTTAGGGAGAATAAATAACAATATCTTTAAATGTAGCTGTTTTGTCAGAGTCCTGTGCACCCATTACTGGGAGGGTCTGCATACTTGCTTCTGAGTCTACTACTAGAGGTTTGGATCATGTCCTGCATTGGAGAAGGAAATGGCAACCCACTCCAGTGTTCTTGCCTGGAGAATCTCAGGGACGGGGGAGCCTGGTGGGCTGCCGTCTATGGGGTCGCACAGAGTCGGACACGGCTGAAGCGACTCAGCAGCAGCAGCAGCAGCAAAATGACGGAAGAGCACACTGTCCACCGTGGCCTTGAACAGACCCATTCTAGTCCTTGTAGTCGAGCATTCTCTAGGCTTCATAGGTGGCACTAGTGGAGGCAATGGTGGTAAAGAATCCACCTGCCAAAAGATATGAGTTTGATCCCTGGCTGGGGAAGATCCCCTGAAGGAGGAAATCGCAACCTACTCCAGAATTCTTGCCTGGAAAATTCCACGGGCAGAGGAACCTGGCAGGCCAAAGTCCCTGGGGTTGCAGAGTCAGACACGACTGAGCACACTGTCATTAGAGCATTCTCACTCCCGCCCGAAGGGGTGGACTGGCATCCAGTCGACATGCATCTCTTCCTGTCCTGCCTTGTCAGGGTTTGCAGGACACTAGTGGTTGCAGCCGAGGGCTGCTGATTTCATTCACGTGGACACCTGTCTCAGGCATACCATGGGAGTTTAATGGCTTTTGGAAATTCCAAGATGTACCACAGTTGCTACTAAAGGAAGAGAGGACTCTTCATCAACTTAGCAAGTTTGATGAAAGGGTGAAAATAGGCAGGTACAGTTATGGTAGCTTCTTTGGGGCATCCAGAGGCAAACCATAAAAATTAGAAAAGTTAAGCCCTGTGGGGGAAGCACATGGGAAACTTACTTTGGGATAGTTCACATGGATTTTAAGGGTTCTGACTTTTACATTTACTTTTCCAAGACTATCATCATTCCCAAGCTCAAAACTAACACTGAGAAGCAGGAATTGGGGATATTTCTTTGGGAAAAGTGTATTAAGCTCTTCTATGTGATAGGCACTGGAGTAAGGAAGATAGAAAGACATTCCTGTCTAGGAAAGTACAGTTTAGTGACTTGCCAGAAAATTAAACTGACTTAAGGAAAGCAAATCAAGGTTCTTGCTAACAGTTGTGACAGTAATGTATGACCAAATGTAATAATCAATAAGAGATATAATCTTAGGTAATTTTTCAAACCCAGCTAGAAGTACACTGGTTAGTACACCAACCCAGGGTTGAAATGAAGCCAAAGGCTAAGTAAAGAATCACTAACTTTTATTTTCTAACAAGCTAATATTTCAGTGTTATAACTTTCTGGTATTACTCAACATTAATCCTTAAAAGCACACTTTGTTTGGGAGTTAGTACTAGGCATGAATGAAAGGATGTTTATAAAGGGAAAGATGAGAAATCAAAATGCATATTATGATACATAGTCATGCTTAGTTCAGTTCAGTTACTCAGTCATGTCCGACATTTTGCAACCCGGTGGACTGCGATATTCCAGGCCTCCCTGTCCATCACCAACTCCTGGAGTTTACTCNTGAATGAAAGGATGTTTATAAAGGGAAAGATGAGAAATCAAAATGCATATTATGATACATAGTCATGCTTAGTTCAGTTCAGTTACTCAGTCATGTCCGACATTTTGCAACCCGGTGGACTGCGATATTCCAGGCCTCCCTGTCCATCACCAACTCCTGGAGTTTACTCAGACTCATGCCCATTGAGTCGGTGGTGCCATCCATCCCTCTCATCCTCTGTCATCCCCCTCTCCTCTTGCCTTCAATCTTTCCCAGCATCAGAGTCTTTTCAAATGAGTTAGCTCTTTGCATCAGATGGCCAAAGTATTGGAGTTCCATCCAGCTTCAACATCAGTCCTTCCAGTGACTATTCAGGACTGATTTCCTTTAGGATGGACTGGTAACTCATGCCCATTGAGTCGGTGGTGCCATCCATCCCTCTCATCCTCTGTCATCCCCTTCTCCTCTTGCCTTCAATCTTTCCCAGCATCAGAGTCTTTTCAAATGAGTTAGCTCTTTGCATCAGATGGCCAAAGTATTGGAGTTCCATCCAGCTTCAACATCAGTCCTTCCAGTGACTATTCAGGACTGATTTCCTTTAGGATGGACTGGTTGGGTCTCCTTGCAGTCCAAGGGACTCTCAAGAGTCTTCTCCAACACCACTGTTCGAAAGCATCAGTTTTTCAGTGCTCAGTTTTCTTTATAGTCCAACTCTCACATCCATACATGACCAATGGAAAAACCATAGCCTTGACTAGATGAACCTTTGCTGACAAAGTAATGTGTCTGCTTTTTAATATGCTGTCTAGGTTGGTCATAACTTTTCTTCCAAGAAGTAAGCGTCTTTTTATTTCATGGTTGCAATCACCATCTCCAGTGATTTGGGAACCCAAAAAAATAAAGTCTGCCACTGTTTCCATTGTTTCTCCATCTATTTGCAATGAAGTGATGGGACCAGATATATAATCATGTACATAAACACAATTTACAAATGTATATATGAATGTATGTGAGCAATCATGAAGATGTTAGTGTGTCTAACAAGAGAATAGTTGACAGATTCTTAGTTAATATAATTATATTGATTCCTTCAACAGCTCATGGCAATATTATCTTTTATTTTAAAAAGTAATATTTATGAATACATAGTTTCTGATGTTCAGTTTAAAATTACTTTAAAAAATAACCATGTTTTACAACGAGACAGGCTTATGTACACAAGGTTGAAATTCCACACATTCATAAAGTACCACAAGCCTGATTTCTGAAGTGAGTCAGTGTTTGGGAAGAAGTCTCCTCACTGTCACCCTGCCTGCGAGTGAGCACGGGGTGTGTGGAGAGGAGAGCGAGACTACCCGAAGTACAGGTCACGCACACTCGTTTCTGGGCCCAGCCACAAGTGACCTGTTNTGAAATTCCACACATTCATAAAGTACCACAAGCCTGATTTCTGAAGTGAGTCAGTGTTTGGGAAGAAGTCTCCTCACTGTCACCCTGCCTGCGAGTGAGCACGGGGTGTGTGGAGAGGAGAGCGAGACTACCCGAAGTACAGGTCTCGCACACTCGTTTCTGGGCCCAGCCACAAGTGACCTGTTTGGGACACTCAGATCCAGTGTGGCAGCACTCTGGTCCAGTCAGCTTGCTGCCTCTATCATTGCTGCCCTGCCTCCCTACCTGAAGAGGACGTGGCAGTCAAGTGCTGTTAAAGCACTTCTGGAAGTGGGTTGAGCCGGTGTCTGCCAAGCAACAGCTGTCAGCAGGTCGGTAGCACACCTGATTGGGATTTACGTAGATCATATTGAAACTTCCCATGAGCACCCACAGCCCAGGGTCGGTTGTGCCCTGCAGCATGAAGTCCCCCGGGAATGACCCCCAATGCGTGCTGGTGTGCCAGCTCTCACCATGTGGTGTCCAAGTGTCTTGTGGTCTGGCTTGCACACAGCACATGGAGACTGAAGGTTTGGGGGCTAGAAACAGCTTAGGATCACAAGGCAGGACCAGAGCAAGGGCTGCCCACGGCAAGACCTCTGCGTTCATCCCTCAAGTTAACCTTCACCCGGATAAGAGACATCAGTCCCTCTTCTCAAACCACAGTTTCCATTGGCACCTGATTTGGTAACATTTGTCCCACACTTAGTATTTTACATTAAAATTGCTCAGCCCCATATAAAGGACTACTGAACAGGAAAAAAAATTTCAAAATGATATAACTGATAAGGGGTTATAGCCAATGTATGTGTAAACAGTTCATACAACTCCACAGCAAAACATAAATAATCTGATTTAAAAATGGGCAGAAGGCCTGAATAGATATGTTTTCAGAGAAGACATTCAGCAGGCCAAAAGGCATGTGAAAAGATCCCCAACATTGTTAATCGTCAGAGAAATCAAAACCACAATGAGATGCCACCTCACACCTGTCATAATGGCTGCCATCAAAAAGACCACAAATAGAGGCTTCTCTGGTGGCTCAGTGGTAAAGAATCCACCTGACAATGCAGTAGACACGGCTTCAATCCCTGATCTGGGAAGAGCCCACATGCTGCGGAGCAATTAAGCCAGGATGCCACAACTATTGAACCTGTGCTCTAGAATCCAAAAGCCACAACTACTGAAGCCCCCAGAAGCCCTAGAGTCCATCACCTGCAACAAGGAAAGCCCGCATCGCAACTAGAGAGTGGCCCCTGCCCACCACACCTAGAAAAATAGCCTGCGCAGCAACAAAGACCCAGTATAGCCAAAATAAATAAACTTAAAAAAAATTTTTTATAAGACTACAAATCACAAATTTTAGTGAGGTTGTGGAGAAAAAAGAACCCTTGTACACTCTTGGGAATCTAAATTGGTACAGCCATTGTGAAAAAAAAAAGTATAGAGTTTTTTCAAAAAGCTAAAAATAGAAACACCATATGACCCAGCAATCCCACTGTTGGGTATATAGCCAAAAAAATAAAAACACTAATTTGAAAAGATACATGCTCCCCAGTGTTCACAGAAGCACTATTTACAATAGCCAAGATATGGAAGCGACCCAAGTCTTCATCAACAGGTGAATGGATAAGGAAGATGCGGGGTACATATACAATGGAATACTCCTCAGCCACAGGGAAGAACGAAATTCTGCCTTTTGTAACAACATGGATAGACTTTGAGGGTTGGACAAAGAAAAACAAACATTGTATGATGTCACTTGTAGGTAGAATCTAAAAATATAAAACAAAATGAATATATAGCAAGACAGAAACAGCTTGATAAGTATGGAAAACAGACTAGTGATTACAAGTCAGAAGAGGGAAGTAAGGAGGGACAGCCTAGGGGTAAGGGATTAAAAGATGCAAACTAGTATGTACAAAACAGATGAGCAACAAGGTTATGTTGTACAATACAGGGAATTATAGACATTACTTCGTAATAACTTTTAATGGACTATAATTTTAAAAAATATTGAATCACTGTGCTGTACACTTGAAATTAATATAAGGTTGTAAGTCAACTATATTTCAGTAAAAATTAAATTTATAAAAAAGGATCCTTGATCAACAGGAAGATTCAGATAACATACTATGAGCTGAAGGAGAAAGCAGTCAGCCAGTCTCCTGAGGCTACGCTGCAAGATCTCAATCCTAGGACTCTTTTATGTGGCCCCAAATGAAAGTGAAAGGCCTCTGAGAATGCAAATTACTTCTACAGATCCACTACAATAACATCTCTCATTTGATGAGCCTTTATCTTAGTGCTAATTAAGAACAGCTTCCCTGGTGGCTCAGAGGTTAAAGCGTCTGCCTCCAATGTGGGAGACCCGGGTTCGATCCCTGGGTTGGGAAGATCCCCTGGAGAAGGAAATGGCAATCCACTCCAGTATTCTTGCCTGGAGAATCCTGTGGACAGAGAACCCTAGTAGGTTACAGTCCACGGGGTCACAAAGAGTTGGACACGACTGAGCGACTTCACCAATTAAGAACAGCAACAATAATAATAGTGAAACTAGTATTTTGGCCACCTCATGCGAAGAGTTGACTCATTGGAAAAGACTCTAATGCTGGGAGGGATTGGGGGCAGGAGGAGAAGGGGATGACAGAGGATGAGATGGCTGGATGGCATCACGGACTTGATGGATGTGAAACTGAACTGAAACACTTATCTAGTGTTTTTTATGTGCCTGGCCCTTTCTCAGTTCAGTTCAGTCGCTCAGTCGTGTCTGACTCTTTGCAACC